>CM052150.1:13268153-13294573 GCA_028455555.1 Augochlorella aurata | reverse complement strand
GCGTTAATTAATGTATAACAAGTTCAATTCGACTTGAGAGCACTTTTACCTTACTTAATCGGCTGAACCATTTATAAAAAGAAAATATTATCGCCTATAAAGACTAGTAAAATGATTATTGTACAATTTGATGTATAGTTTACAATTTCCAGGGATTGTTCAACAACATCTGTTTTTGCGTGCATGGGGTTAGCAAGATAAATCGTCGTATTAATACAATTCTGAAATGCATATGTTGTATCAAGAATAAAATATTGTGCGATTCCTTAAATGTTTCGGTTTTGTTCCCATTAGCTGGTCGCAAATTTTCGGTGTGAAGCAAGCGAGAGGCATCGTAACACTAGCACAAACACTTGCGTTACTGGTTAAATGGACATAGATGTTTGTCTTGTTCCATCGTGCTCGCGTTTCTCTTGCGCGCGCTAGGCTCGCAGGTTAAGTTGGTGACACGACACAGTGTAACTATGCAAGGTGATCGAAAATGTCCTTGAACCGAATTAACCGTTGATGGTCCACTTGATAGCTTATGAACACTTTACATACCAGTAGTTTTTTTAGAGTCCTTTTAAACGTGCGCATTAAAACGTGAAAGTTTCTCGAGAAATTGTGCAAAAGTAATAACAATTCTGATCATAGTTCAACAAATTCCATGGATTAATATTATGTGATAACTAGACAGCGGATCTGTATGCGAAATCAAAATTGTCTACCTCGATTGAAGGATAACAAAAATGAATTTCTTCTGTTAATAAATTCAATAAGCTTAAAATATTAAATGTAGCAGTGTTTTTAAAAATGTCAACTGTTTACATTATTTTTTATTTCACCTGCTAATTTTTTTAGTTATATTAAATATAACTAACTGTTTGAGGTAGATATATCCTTTGATATTCTTTATTTGAACATATATTTTACAAAAATGTTATTTAAACAAAATATGGAGAAAAGGCTCGTCATAATGAAATGAAAACATTTTGTGTTAATGACGAGTATACTCGTTAAAAATAACTAACTGATTAAAAAGGATTTTTTACAAGTATATTCATAGAATTTTGATGAATATACTCATCACAACACAAAATGTTATTTATTTTCCTAGTTAGGTAGTTAGCTGTTAGTTAGTTATTGTCAAGTTATTAGTTACTTATTGTCAAGTTATTAGTTACTTATTGTCAAGTTGTTAGTTAGTTGTTGTCAGTTTCTATACTGTTTAAGGAAAAATGTCATTTCTTCATAACGAATATACTCATCAAAAACAGTTGTCTCGTTAAGAAGGATACACATGTACGGTATAATTACAGTAACTTTCTAACTACAATTTACAAAATGTTTTCGAGAGCTAACTGGTTAATCAGCATTCGCAGCTCTTGTTTCCAAGAGTATGTATGTATGTATGCAAAAAAGTCGCAACATACTGCTGGGATATTGATCATCTAGCCTGCTGCAGTTGTTTGCTGGATATATATTTCCGCAAACTTGAGATAATTTCGAAGGTACGAAAGATCCGGGAAATTCACATTTACTCCTTATAGGAGCAGGATATCAAGTTTTGACATATCTCACGAGAATTACTATCTTCCTATTCCACCGACATAGCATCCAGTGATTACTGCCTATTCGGAGAGATAAAAAAACCACTGCGGACCGTGCATTTTCAGGCTCTCGGTTGAAAAGAGCTATGAATCAGTGGATATATGAACTTACAAAAGTTCTACGCAAACGGCTCGAGAAAACTTGTTTTTCGTTGAAAATAGCAAAGACCGAAAATAACAGTTGTTTGATTAACTTTTCTGAAAAATATCAGTAACAACAACGCGTTTATTATTTCAGTCGAAGCTATTAATCGCGAGATCTACGGGAAATTGTTCGAAGAACCACACGATTAACATTTGGGTGCCACTAATTTTTGACTAGTTTTCGATATTCCTTTTTATTGTCATGTATTCGAACGAACTCAATGTTATTTTGATTTTTAGAATGTGAAAGATTTAAATTAGCAGTTCTGATAAATTTTAACTATCTAGTTTCGGTTTCACTAGTTAAATGACTTTGACATTGTGGCAATTTTTGGGATTGATGTTCGCTACTTAACGTGTTCAAAGATTTAAATTTTTGGCTATAAATAACAATTACAAATCACCGAAAATTTTGTTCGTTTCATTAATTTTCTTCTTCGATGGTTGTTATAAATAACCAAAAACCATTTTTCTCATCGATAACTATTATAAACAACCAGAATAGAATTTTTCTAAACGATAATTGTTACGACTAAACTGCAGATCTTTATGCACAACACAAACTGTCTACATCAATAGTAAGAAACAGAAGGCGACTAGAGATTTTATTTTCTTTTTAACGCTACACCTACCGAGTTCTAAAAAAGAATAATGTGTGTTCCTTCATAAAAATAACAAAATCGAAAGTATTAAAATATGACACGATTTGTATTAAAACATGTAATTTCGGTAAAACATTTATGTAACTGTTTTCTATAAAAGTATCTTTATTGTTTCGATAATTATAAAATAAAGACACGAAGAACCCGTCACTTGGCCGGAATTAGTAAGTTTATCATTAATAATCTTCAAAAGTTCAATACTTTAACATTTTGAAATGTGTTTAACCGTTTCATAGTTCTAAATGTGATCTACATAATTTTGTCGTAAATGCATAAAATTCGCAATCTACTTACGGCTAGCACAAAACTATTCATATTGTTCGTAATTTATAACCAAATTGCGAATTTTTATGCGAAATAAAAATTTTTTGTGCCTGCGGTAAAAAAGGAAAGTGACTTAGAAGTCTCATTTCTCCTTGAATCATTTTCGAAAGTGATGTATCGATATCATTAAATGCTTTTAGTCTCTCTACTATTTCGAATTACACATAGTCATTTGTGTGATAAATTCATAAAATCTGCAGTCTAATTATAACAGTTATGGTCCCTGGAATAAAGTGCTCACGTTTCAACGGAAATTACGTCGAAGAAATGTGCTATTTCGGGAAAATCTGAATAAGAAAGGAATTAGAGGCAAATGTTCCTGGAATTTCGGAAACGTCTCTCCATTCTTCGAAACATTTGTAGTCGTATATATAATTACGACCGGTACTATGCATTTCATTTTTCATTAATTTCGTGCTAATGTTACGCGTACATAAGATCGCAGTCTGGTTACAAATGCAATACGTACGCAGGGTTTGTTGCAAAATGGCAATCGGCATATCTTGAGGCTGGTTCGAGACAGCGAAAGATTGAATGGTATAGCAAAGTCTATTTATTTAATTACGAACACATACATTTTGTTTTATTTCCCAACTTATACACATTTCAATTTTATTTTTCGGAACAGTCTACACTGAAAAGTGTCGAAGGAAAATGTTTAAAGAACGAATAATCTATGATTTGATAGAAGTTTTTGGTTATTTATTTTCGTGGAAGTAGTTTATATTCATTAATTCGTTTATGACAAATAATAAAGAACAATTAAGAATTACTTTTTAGATGATTACTGTATGTAATAGTAAAATGTTGAAATATTTTTTGGACAGCATTCTTTCTTTCCATTTTATCCTGAAAAATTATTATGATTAATAACTGTCATTTATTTATATGCAAAGGTAATAAATCTAATTTGTGAGGTAGCTATTCGAGTTCGCATATTATTTAAAAAATTTTTAATTACACGTTGATTGTTTTCTTGCTGATTGTGGGTATTTTGTATGGTTACACCGTCGTTTCCGCTTTAATCTCGATGCGATTTTCGTGTTGTGGTCGGCAATTTAATATTCCGAAAAATATAGGACGTTCCCCTTGAACTCCCATCTAAAAAGTAAGTTCCTCCGCAAAAGGAATTTTTCCGAATGGCGAAGTAATGAGTTGGTAACTACCGTGACACGGTCGTGAGCACAGTGGATCGATACGTGAAAAAACGTATCGCATAGTGAGACGGTCAGTTCCAGAATGTTTCTTTTAAAAGTGTACGATTTAATAAAGTAATGTTCTCTCGAAAAGAGATTACTAGATTGCAGATTCGATGCATTTATGACAAAAATGTGCAGCCGCAATTCGAAGCATTAGAAAGGACAGAATAGAAAAGTGTCAATATATTATTTTCCTTCTATTAAAATGATTAAAAAAGTGACTCCTCTTGTTTATAAGACATGCAGACAATTTTTATCTTATATAAAGATGCGCAGTCTGGAGATTATTAGTAATTTTGTCTACGCATCTTTGAATCAACTATTATTTCCTCTCATCTGTAACAACAAACTTTCTAAGAACCAAATGTCACAGAAATCTTCCTGTCTTGGGAAACTCAAAATTTTACTTCTATTTTAATGTTTATGTAGGATTAATAAAGCGTCGTATAAACTCGTCCGCGCAAAATGTTTCCACAGCGGGCGGATGAATTCAATTGACACCAAACTATTACATCACATATACAGTGGGGAGCAAATTGAGTCAACACTTTTAAAATAGTTAGATGATTTTTTAAAACTGTTTTTATACTTTATACTTTATGCTTTATACTTTATACTTTTATTATACTTGGAATTAAAAAATCTAAAAAACTGTTGCTTTTTAAATAAAATTTGCAGCATGCATATAAGTTACCTAGAAACACCAAACGCATTTTTTAAATTTTCATTACAGGCTGACATAAAAAAGTGAAAAAACGTGAGTTCTTTACATTTTTTTATTACAAGTAATAGTAAAATTTAAAAAGAAATATTGCATTTATTGTACAATGAACCAGTCCCTCCAACATTTACAGAAAAATTCAAGTTAGTTAGACCAGTTTTAAAGGTATTGTAGTATTGACTTATTTTTGCCCTCGACTGTATTATCTATACATATCATTCGAGAACTACAAATTAATTTTGAAACTCGTTTCTGCATGGTTATGAATAGAAAACTGACATCATACAATTCCCTCGAGATGGGAGCTCTCACGTATGCATAAAATATTTAAATATAGTTTCGAATTTCGCAAAGTTTACGCGATTTAAAACTTCTTTGTTCACGTAAAAACGTGCCACCGTCTCGACCCACTCCAATAGTGTAATAACTAGACTGCGAATTTCATGCATTTATTGCAAAAATTGACAAAAGACATACTGAATAACGAAAACATGAAATAAGAATAGAAGACTATTGTTATATTATTTTCAATTGATTAAACTATTAAACAGAGAAATACATTGCTACTCAAATTTTTTGTTCTGGAATTACTGAACAAAATGGTTACCCTGTGTACATCAGTGTATACGTAATACAATAATATATTTAGTACTGTGTATCATTTAATTAACTTTACAATTCAGTATGCTAACGAGCGTTTTCAACTTTATTTAGAAATTGTTTAGAACATAATTTTGAAGATATTTCGTGATAACCTAATAGTCTTCCTATTGTTGCCAGTCTAACCACAAATTATTTAACTATAAGTTACCAAAGATTGAATAATTTCGATGGACGATTTAAAAACTTGGGTCCAAAATGATCCGATAATCGCAGTGCAATGGTTAATCCATTAGTATATAGAATAAGGTTAGTTTGTGTAGTATTCAACATAATTCACTAGAACTTCTCTTCTAATTAGACTTTGCCAATATTTAATTCACAAGACTCTCGTAGCATCTTGAATGACCGTATTATAAATTTTCAATTTCAGTCTGTTAATAGTCTATCCGGGATTATGACACGACAGATAATTAATAATGGAAATGATATAATTAATAACGAGAAAAGGCGTATACAAATTCTGTGTACGCACAAACTCGCATCGTATGCGAAAAGATATTTAGACACATGAGTCAACGAAAACAGTATTACCGTGGTACTATGTTGCACGAGCACGATTTCAATGATTTCAATCATTTAAATGAGCGACACTCTATACCTGTTAACGAACCTAAATACTAGAAATGTGTGGATAATCGAATTTATCGGGAAATCGAAAGGTCGGCACGGGTCAGGAAATGTCGGGCGTGGTCGCTCCAAGCTTCTCAACATTTCTGTGCTATCATTCCATAATTATTCATACAGCCTGAGATAAAGCGTAATTAAAACTAGTCACGTTCGTAGTTTATTATATGCGTGCGTACATAGAGAAAAGCAAGAAATTGCTTGCAACACAGTGCATCGTCAGGTTTGCGTTTCGATAAGCTGTTGACGATGATATTATCAATAAATATCGATACCAATATCGATACTAATATCGATAATAAATGGTAAATATCGATACTAATATGGATAATAAATAATAAATATCGATACCGATATGGATAATAAATAATAAATATCGATAATAACTGTAATAAATAATAAATATCAATAATAACTGTAATAAATAATAAATATCGATAATAACTGTAATAAATAATAAATATCGATAATAACTGTAATAAAATCATTTCTTTATGTTTGTTTGCTTTCATTGCAAATTGTGTCACATCAATTTACATTTGATAAGTCAAAGTAATATAAAGTTAACAATGTTTTGCATCCAATGAATTGTTATTCAAGGTATTCTTGCGATGAACCTGTCTCTCTGTGACTGAAGAGTTCATTTGTAATATTTTACGTCCAAACGAAATTATATATCGATGCATAAATGTTCTCGGAATGAGTTTATTTGATACATCCTTAAGATACTTGTATCTCTATCCCAAAGTTGATTTTCTCCGTGATCATCAGTTTTTAAAGAATTCCATTTTTAATCAAGAAAGTGAAACTTTCAGTTTTGAAAATTTAATGTGCCTTGACTGCAGAAAGTTACATGAATGATTCTTACTTTTTAAATAACGTTATGAACGTGTAAACATGTTTATAGTGTTTAAGTGGAGCGGGACGCCATTGATGCCACGATTTGTGTTAAACGTTCTCATTTTTGTGCAAGTTTTTTTTTAAATCACTGAATTAATTTGTAGATCTCATGTAATGAGATATGCATATGCATATTTATTCAATGTATACTAAAAGACTTTAAAAGACATTTTAGCAACGAATGTTAGAGGTGCAAGAGATATTAAACATATCTCGCACATTATTATAAAGTTCTACTGCTCGTGTAAGTTTTTAGCATTATTTTATTTGATTATTTTTCTTCTATATTCATCATTGAGCCGCTAATTCGTCAAATCGATTAAGTACACAAAACAGAAACTATGGAATACTGATACAATAGTATACATTCCTTTTTAAAATATAGGATCAAATACTAATAGCGATCGGAAATACTGTCGTAAAATTAGAATTTAAATGTAACGTTTGCAACTCTTGGTCAAAATGGACCCGGCATGGATACAAAAACGACTTAAACATTGCTCGCGATTGAAAATATACATCACCCTTGGAACAAACTGTCTGTACGACTGCTTAAGTGTTTCTTATGCACAAGTATCTCGAGGGTACTCCATTCAGTCCATGTAACGAATGGCATACCTATAATGTAAGCGTATGCCCAAGTTTTCTGTGAATGCGCGCACACATCATTGGTCAGGTTTCCCAAAGGAGCTCGAATCCACGGAGAACCCAAATGGCAACTCCATTGAGCATATACATCAAAGTTTATGGTCTCGTAGCTTTGATTTATAGTTTCTTTGAATACGGTTAGCATCAATTGCAGTTTTTAGCACGTTCCACTGCGAAAATCTTACCAGTTTAAACTGCGGCTGCGATGTATAAACGTGAATTGTTGTTTATGTTGTAGTTGTTTCACAGGAAAAACGAGTATGGCTGAGAATTAGAATTACAATTATCATTATGAAATTGTATTGGAAAGGGTTGCGTTATAATTATATGACAAATATATTTATTAACCTGTGTAACAGGGATGTACTAATTCAATTATGTACATTAAAATTCGATTTCGCAAGTTAATTGTGTAGTAATTTAACTACGTTTTAATTCAGTTACATAATTCAAACCTTTCTATTGATAATTATTTTAATCACGATTGTGATTACAATAGAATGCGGTTAAAATGCGATGTAACTGAAATACAGTCCTCTGAAGTAACGAGATACACTCGTATGCTTTTCTCTCGTATACTCATTTTTGTCTCATTACATACTAATTCGTAATTTTATTCCGCTTCATCATAATTCGTAGTTAATGTAATTTACGATGTAATGTAATTACAAGTTACAATATAATTGAATTTCTTTGTAATTATAGCTTCTTCAGTAATTCAATTGTAACTCTACACAACTCGATTGTGTAAACATTGTGCCCCAGATATAATTGGCATTTCATAAATTTTAATATGCGGAGTCGTTCTTTATATAAGAATTTAATGTAATAAATTCCGTTACACCAATTAAGTGCACGGGTACCAGATTGATTCTGAATTGTAATTTTTCTGAAATCGATATCGCCAACGCAATTTCGTTAGCCTGAACCTTTGTCTTTATTTTTTGCCGCTCCCTGATCTCGTCTACACTACCAATTTTGACGACCGACAGTGCAATTCATATTTACATTGTATTATAAATTAATTTAAGCTTACTTAAATTTTCATACATAGTTTTCAATTTTATTATAAATTTACTAAAAATTTTCTTATTTTAATAAGTAATAACCTTCCAATAACTTTGCAATATTTTGCAAAAATTATTTAGAATTTTGTATTATTTAATTTGTTGCAAATAAAGATATTATTATAAACTAAGTCCATAAAATTGATTTCTCTGTCTCGAATTTACTATTTCTTTAAACTCAACATAGTTCACTTTCGTACAAAGATTCGTCATAAATATTTATATACCGTGTAGGCAACACTCAACATCATTTTCATATGACGAATTGTCGTTCACTCATGTCGTTTGTTCACAACGATTTATTGAACACTTCGAAAAACGTTTCCAATGAATTCACAGTTCTCGTTATCGTTATTGAATTTTGTTGGATGCAATCTATTTCGAAGTGCCCGGGAAAAGTGGTAATCATGTTGCACATGGTTCGATGAATTCTGTACGCCAGATAAAACGAACCATCCAAATGTTTTCGTGTATTACAAAACAAATACTATAGTTACTGATGTGTGCAATGCATTTTCTGCGAAATTGTTATAATACTCGTTACAGCCATTGATCTTCCACAAATATACATGCACTCGCGTCGGAAAGTAAGTTAACATATTTTTAAATGGAATAACTTTTTTAAAATTCATCCAAATGATATGATTTGTTTTGATATGCTAGATCGACTAGTTTTCTAAAGAATGAGTTTACAAGAAGTTTTTTAGATTTCAATTGGTCGGAGTGATAAAAAAATTTAAAAATTTACTTTTTTCGGCTTTTTATCCGGTCCCATAACGAATATTTAATAAATGCGTTTTGTAGGTCTCGGTTGCATGCTGCAAATTTCGTTGTAAACGATTCCAGTAGTCCTGACTATCGGAATTTTCTCTCTCTCTCTCTCTTTCTCTCTTTCTCTCCCTCTAAGCATTTTTCTCAAAAATATACTTATTAGCGTTGCACTGCATTTGAATTACGGTTTAATATAATTTGTTCACATCAAATGTTACAGGAATTCTTGAATTTCCAAGGGTTCAAATTAAAGCTGGAATATCGCTCTTTTGGAAGGATTTCTTTAGGATTGTAGGAAAATTTGAAATTATGTTGAAGAATAATTGTCACTTGATCGAGCCTTCGAAGAGAAATAATTCGACTATTAGGGGACATTTTGGATCGATTCCAAAATATATGCAAAAATTAGATTCGATTTCACTGTGTCAAAAATGAGTTCTAGGATCTCGAAAAACGAACAAGAATCACTGATTCTGTTCTAATTTATCTCAAAGTTATTTTTACAGTAACAATTCTTGACTAAAAATGGAGATCTCCAAAATTGAGAATGTTATTTTACATCGTAAACCAAGAATAGTATCGTGTATGTAGTAACCTAATTCGATAGTACAGCTGACATAATTAGATGGAAACATTAATAAAATTGTAAATGGTTTGCTCCTGTGATCAGGTATAAAATAATAATTCTTTAGTATCTAAATGTTAACCAAAATCTAAATTAAATATATTAGTTCTCTGCTGTGTGAAAATTATAAGCAAATTCAAATAGCATGATAACGCATAAAGTACTTCAATATTTAATATGAAAGAAAAATTTGTTTTCGTATTTCCTTTCTGAATTATAAATTTGTTCGATCGAGTACTTTTTATTAAGTACAATACTATTTCCAGTCGTCATAGTAAGAATATACACGAAAATGACCGTGAGACACAGACCTTCTGTGTATAATCCAATAATTCTACAATCCAGTTTCAATTCAGAAACATTTTTATATATTTTTATTGCTCAGAATAAATAATTGCGTCTAAATACATTTAAATCAGAAATATTGCATATATGCCATGTGTACGTATGCTTACATGTAAGTATGGGAGATAGGATACAGAAAATAGGTTCAGAAATTTCGCAATTTCAATTTACAACCAGATTTAAATATTTATCGCGCGACTGTGGCCGCACCATTCGAGAATATTTAATGACCGTGTGAATGTAATATAATTAAACAATTATGTACCAATGCGTCGCGATTTATTTTTTAAAATACTCGCTGTACGTCCTCGCGTGAATTCGGGTTGTGAAAGATAAATTGTGTTTGGTCGTGGAAATGCACCAATCGAAAAATTAAAAAGGGACAATAATTCATTTTGATCGTAAATTTGGCGTACAATTTATTTATTAGTAGATGTCCCCTTCAACGTTATTTCTGGGTCACAGCTATTTTTCAACTCCAATAATTCTGAAAGACAAACCGAGTAATGTAGAATCTAGGACAATTTCCTAAGAAGCGAAACGATTGTATACCTATTACTTCTTGGCCTGTTTCTTCTCCAAATGAATTTACATTACAGAACTCATATAGTGTTACAGGCTTGCGTAATACGTATAATATATATAAAAATATGACCAATAATATAATTCATATTTTAATATATGAGTATTTATATATTTTAAAGTAAATTATAATTTAATATGTGAATATTTTTATATTTTAAAGTAATTTATAATTTTATATATGAATATTTATATATTTTAAAATAAATTATAATTCAATATATGAATATTAATATACTTTAATATAAATTACTGTTGCTTTTTAAATAACATATTTTTTCATCCAATTTCAATTAGAATTCAATAATGTAAAAACCCGAAATTAACGACTTCAATGTAGTATACGTGTCCTTAGACGATTATTTTACTAATACATTGTAATAAAATTCAAGATTATTTAATTTGAGTACTTTTGAAATACATACATCATGGATCCTTTCTTTAGGTTCCCAGTCAATTGTTTTACGTTACAATTGAATATATTTCAAAATCACACTGTATACTTGAACGAACACGTTTTAAATATCGTTACTTTAATCAGAGACAGAAATTAGGTAATTCCATGTAGAAAAAATCATTGCTTCTGCCAGAATTTTTCATATATTTAGAAACAATAAAATTATCAAGGATGACAGATTTCGGTAGGACACCTTGTATTATAGATACATTTCACGCTTACAGCCTAATTTAGCTTTTGTGCTGTAAGAATTTCATATGTTTACAAATAATAAGAAGATCGAGGTTCGCAGATTTTGGTAGAACACCCTATAGATAAGTGTTCCTATGGGTCGGTGACATGGTCGATAAATAAGGGAATGAATTTCCAAACGTGGGCAGTCACTTACGAAGTTAAGGCGACCACCCATGGTTCTTGTATGGGGGTGAAATTGAACTCTGAAGTGGCCAACAGAGGTAAAGGGCCCAAGGGAATCATGCGACCTCAACCGTCTCATTGACTGTCGCGTTGAATCTAGAGGTTTACGACGCCTCAATCGCTATTCGGCTGGAAGTCCGATACTCGACACTGAGATATACGTGAAAATTCTCGAGTAATTAATTAACATCCGAATCTCTAATAAACTCTAATACTAATTCGTCATTATCTATATAATACATACAGATTTTACACCGAGTATTAATTCTTTTGTAGATTATACTGATCTATTTGTACTCGGAATGTAATCCTTTGGTAGACCATATTCACTTTACTTAATTAAATTCACTTAATTATAATTAGTTGCACAAAAAATCATATCATACATACAAATTGCATACCATTGCATAAATAATTTTGGGAGATCAATGAAAATTAATTTGTAATGGAGCTTTCGTTATTTTATGCTAAGTATATAAATTCATATTAAATTTTTATCTCTGAAAGAAGTACCTTGTCTTCCAAAGGTGAATTTAATTTGCAAAAGTAAAAATGAAACATGCGAAAGAGTTCATTTTATTTGGAAGAAGGTGAATATGTTCCACAGAAGGATGAATTTAATTATAACACGATAAAATCACAATTTTATTATAATTTAATTTTAAACGATAGCACAGCTTAATTACAATTTTTATTTATTTCAGGCATGGGGTTTGGTGGCTGCAGCATACTCTCAACACACCTAATAAGGTAAGAGCTCAGTTTGATGATAATTTTGATTACGAATTTTGGAAGGAGTATTTAAATGTGTGTCAAGTACGTTTCGTAAATTATCAGGACATTATTACAAAATGTTACTAGAATTAAAATTTGATGTTGCAGTTATTATTATATATTTATAATAATCACTAACTAACTCACATTAAAATGATGCATAAGATTTTTGAAAATAAATGTCGATTATTTCTTGAAGGAGGGCAAGAATTTTCACAGAATCTAGAAAAAATTTACAGATCGAATTAAGGGACCAAAGACAACTCGAAATTAATTATTTTTAAAACAGAATACAGTTGTCTTATAAATTAAAAACATGTCTAAGATTGTTTGCTATGTAATATAAAACGATTAATGCATCAACACACTTACCAGGACAATTGCATCATGGAATGAATAGTTCTACCATGCAACATTTTCCACCATATATTTTCAGTTTCATACGAAACGAAAACCATGACTTAGTCCATTTGCTGGAATCATATTTATAAACAATTTACACCGCCCCCCAACCACACACACACATAAATTAATATAATACACATATTATATTTTATAGGAGATTTAACATCTTTTAATAAATTTTGATTTGCATTCGAGACATTTAGTTTTAGCAGTGTTATCCTATGAAATCGCAACATCCTGTTAGTTCCGCCAAAATGTTCCTTGTGTTCTCTAATTGGCAGAATTTGGTTACGCAGCGGATTTCCCTCCAGTTCTAAATTCTGGTATCGCTCGTGGGATCATTAGAAACTAATTCCTGTCTCACCGGTTCGAGATTTATGCGAGTTATCATCTTTGGTTTCGTTAGGAAAAGGCAAAACGCTTATTACGATTTCGAGCACATGTAGTTGAGAACACACTTAACACGTTCGTCGCCAAAAATCGACCACCAAAATGTTCACAAAATCAAAGCAATTTAATTAATTAAAGCGAAATTAGAAAGTTAAAATTGATCACAGGGGATGGAATTAGAACTCTTTCGCATGAGAAACATCCTAGTCAAATTCAGTTTGTTCGGATATATCAAAATGAAAATAAATTTTCAAAATTATTTAAAAACTAGCGTCACCCATATTTGGGTGACGTGGCGCTGAACGTGTTAAGTGGTGGTCAAAAAGCAGGATAAATAGTAAGTTCAGCGGACCCAGCTCCGATGGTCAAGGTCATTGGAAGATGAAATATGTTTTCAAGATCATCGTTTTGGACAACTTTTTCCTACATATGTTTCCTGTGATATTTGTAAAAAAAGCTTTAGTTAAACTTAGGTTACAAGTAGACTTCACTTTCGAACATTCACTATCGAATGGCAATTAAAATACACAGAATCACATTTATAAAAGTTTTTAAGAAAGTTGTTCAGAATAATGACCTTGACAATATATTTCAGGGTCAAAGTCATCGGAGCTAGGCCCATTTACCATAAATAATATGTATATTCATACTTATCTATAAATTTTGTATATTTGTATCATTTTTACTCGTTACATTTATGGAAGTAATTTTTCATTCTTTCCATATTTTTGTAATAAAAAATTACTTTAAGTTATTGATACTAACATTATATAGAAATAATAATTATAATACTAATCTTTTGTATGTTTGTGTCAATTACTTAAATTAATTTTTCATTAAAAAAAAAATATGGAAAGAATGGAAAATTACTTGAAATTACTTGAAATTACTTAAAATTAAGTATAACGATTACGTATGTATGTAGTATGCACGTATGTATGTAATATATTATACATGTAACATATTTAAGAACTTTTGGGAACGTTTCAAAACTGAACAATGTAAAAGAAAATTGCATGAATTTAGACGACCTAGTATAGAAATGTCATCAGTAAAAATAAGGTTACTAACGGGAGCTCACGTATATAACAGTAAAATTAACCTAGTAAAATCTAATTGTACCTATTTCCACTATCGATTCACTGAATTTTATCCACGACTGTATCCGTCACATTTCCTCTTGTCAGATTCCTCTCGTCGTTTACAGAGGTAACATTATTAACGTTCATCATTCTTGTGTCTCAGTACACGGTACATAAGTGACATTTACAAGGTTACTTCTAGAGGAACTAATTTATCGCACGTATATGCTTAACCTAATCAGCTTGCGAAAACCGTAGCGCTGCTGAGGGAAGCATCATACATACAATTGATTAAAGTGTATAACGCATACCATATGCACTCGTATTTTCAAATCCTTGTGTTGCACAATTATTATACAGTATTTTGTAAAATTTTGTAATTCATTGACTGATGTCGTTCATTTTCAATCTTGAACATCATTATTATAATCAAGAATGTTCTGACAATTTGTACATCGATTGAAAGAAGCAAGAACTGTGCGGATATTCTTTACTTCTTCTAATAATTTTAATAAGTTATAAATAACATAATCGAGTTCGTAAAATCTTTTGATATTTTCACTGTTTTGTTTGTTCAACTATTCGTTGTTAACATGAATGCGTAAACTCCGCTGCCTAGTAATCATTTTTTTGTGCAAGTATAAATAATATTCAATAGCAAATGTTGGTTATTGAGCCTAACGAGCTTTCCGAAAATTTGGCATTCAAATATCAATTTTTAAAATCAGAGAGAATGATAATGGGTTATGATAATGCGAATACAGCGCGCAAAATTCGGACGCGGGAAATCAAAAGAAATGTACAACATGTGTTAAATGATAATTAATAAATTGTGATATTTATGCATTTATGCTAAAATTTACTAAGTGTATAGTGCACAGTGTAATCTAAATGTATTGAAATTGTCAATCCTTTGCACTCGAAATCATTTTAGCTCGAAGTCCAAAATTGTTTTTTTTTAAACTACATCCTACTTCCATTTTATATGACTTATTGTTAGTGCACTTTATGCAGATGAAATTGAGTATTGTTACTCATACATCAGTTATATTTTTAACAATTTTTTGAATATAATCAAATTTGGTAATGTAGAAATTATTTTGTAACGTGTTATAACAATTTTTAGTGGCGTCATTCGAGTGCAAGAGGTTAAAAGTCGAAATACATTTTTGTTTGTCTTATGTTGCAAAAAATGTATCACCAAAATACGAAAAGTATTATGGAAGAAAAATATATTGGAAAAGTCACAACTATACTGTTACATCTAGATTTTAAAACGTCAGTGTTTTATTTTTAACCTATTAAGATAATTAAAGAAAGAATTAAATTGCACCTTGGTTTCTATTTCTTGCAATTGATGCAGAACATTTGCATTTTGTATAAAAATTCGCAGTCTAATCATAACTTGATTGCAAGACTCAGAAGAAAGAAAAAAATGTACTATTTGTAGTATACATCTAAAAACAAGCATAACATACAGAAAGCATTATGACTTGTGTAATTAGAATGACAAAATTGCGTGGCAAAAATCACCAACGATTGCAAAAATGATTAAAGAATGAAAAGGAAAAGTCCATATTGAAATAGCTGAAACTAATAAAATTATTGCTCCCATGCGTCTTGTTTATCCATAAAACATTGTACGCGATACAATTAGCTTACATATGTGAAAACCTTTGCGTTTACAACGTGAGCTTTCCGGGAATAAAATGAAATATTCATTGCTAGTGTGTGTTCCGTTTGATTTTTTTCTGGCACACGCGAAATCAGTGGGAGATCAAGCAGAACAACTTTTCGATTAATCGCTCTTAACGATCTAATTTATAGGTCCTTAGTTACCTTGGCAGCAAGTACGTCATAACTTCGCTACATGCAGACACATTGTAGAGACGTAGAAGGATATTGATTTCTTAGTTCTCTTAACTGAACCGTGCCTCCAGTCCAAATGTTACAATAAACTGATTTTTTAAATTACATTGCCTCTTAGATTCCCTGCCGATTCTCGAGTTTTGGGAATTATGTACTTGTTCTCGGTGCTCGTGCATAAATTACCGACATAATTCCATGTGCAAGCAAATTATCAAGGCTGTATCCCGATCAAAGTAAGCAACACGACGAAAACGAGAGCGGTCTATTTAGCATTAAGCCTGTAGTATAACATTTTCAGGTAGCTGAAAGGCTTCGTATCAAAATTTAGTGTAAAGTTAATGATTTTTATTCGTCGCAGTAATGGAGCAAATGGTTGTTACCGTAGATTTTATGCAATTACAACAAAACTTGATAGGTGAGGTACAAAACAGCGAAGAGATTAAAATACTTGAAGAATAATGTTACAGTGTTTTCATTCTAATTATACGTACGAATACTTTCTGTGTCGGAAGTTCTTAATAATCATCCCAAAATTGATCGAATGATCAATGTTTGTGAATTTCTTTAACACTTGTTCAAAAACATTAACAATTTAATCCTTAATTCAACGAATCCTGTATAAATATCAGTTATTTAGTAAACTTAATTTCTAAATTGTTTCTTTTTCTGTTCCAAGTTAACTTTTACATTAACACTTTAATTCTGTGATAAAAATTCAATGTTGACAACTATTTTGTATTTCATCGATAAAAATTCTGAAGGAACATTTATTTCTTAACAAATATTTTCAAGTAAAATATAAAAGTTCTTGTTATTCTTCAATTTAGTAAGCATTATTCGAGAACCTGGATGCAGGATAAATATAACTGAGGAATCATGTCGTGATTTTTATGTACTTATTTTATTATATCGAAACGAAAGGTTGGCAAAATAAAGAACCATTATGTAAGTTTTTTAATTTTTTCAAAGTGGAATATTGTTACTAGAATTGCTACTATCCAACTAAAATTTTTTCTCATTTACATTAAGTTAAAATTTTCCGTTTATGCATAAGTATATGGAATAAAAGTTTCAGTGGTTTTGTAGCTGTTTTCTCCCAACAAAAAAGTTAAAAGTCAAGAAATAACTGTTCCGTCAGAACGGATTGAGAATTCCATTCAATCCCTGGTTAATATTATGTATTAATTGCTTCTTAAATTATTATTGAAAAGAAAATTATAGAGCTTCCTTAACATTCAACGCAATCGTCGAAAATCCTGTTAATAGTATTCCAGTAAATAAAATATTAAGAGTGAAAACTGTAAGAAAATGATGAATGATAAGTGTTACCCACGCAATCTAGTTTATCGACATGTCCCTATAAGCACTTAATTGAAGGGGGCGTGTCGTGCCCTAGCAACGTCGTTTGTTTCTTTTCTGAGGAGTTGCAGTCTCCTCCACGTGGTCATGTGAAACGCACGCATCTTCTACTAATATGGTTTATATATACATCTTAATATAACTAATTAAAGTGTGATAATAATACGTGGCTCTTATTATCCCGAATCTCCTGACAAAAACAAACTTTTATTTTATATTAGTTCGTTGCATTTAGGATACATAATTTTTATCTCGCATAAAGATCTGTAATCTAATAATCAATGTTTTTGTAACGTAAATTATTGTTACTGTTGTTGTTATTATTTAGAAATATCTTTTTATATTATTTCTGCAACAGAAAGATAAGTTATTCGATGCTGGTATGGTAAATCGAAATAGTGCGGTTTTAAGGCTTCCATGCGAATAGTTTTCAAGCTGAGCGAGAATATTTGAATTGTGTCAAAGCGGTGCTTTTGTATTACCAATACATATGTATTACATATATTGCGCTACAGAATCTTCTGAAAATCTCTTCGCTGAAATATATTTGAATAAAGCATATCGAAAAATGCAAATCAGTTTTCACTTAAACTTTCCAATATCTTTCGAGTACTATGGTATACGTGTTGCTACGTGCAGAGGAATATTAAAGTTCCGATAGAAGGGTGTAAGAAATATACACTAATACATAGTCACAGTATGCAACACAACGGTTTTGTTGCCATAAAACATATTACTCTCTCACTGTAACAGAATGTTTCCTTTTTCTAAATTATTTTATTTCTTTGTTTCTTTTTTGTATGTTTTTATTTCCTTGTTCCTTTTTTTCCTGTAGTTGATGTTTAGCATGATGCAATTTAGATGTAAATATATCATATTTAGGTATGAAATATCTGCAGATTGATTTTCTAATCTATGTCTCATAATATAACGTTTTTGTTAAATTAATACTTTATGATAGACAGTATAATTTTGTATTACAGACACAAAGTAACTTTTACATTGTTACTAATATCTAAATGAAAACTTAACAACATCTCTTATTTGTATATTTCTATTTTCTGTTATTACTAATATAGAAACATATAAATATGATATTTTGTTAAGTATTGTTTAAATATACAGTGTGTCCCAGCTAGAGCAGACCACCTACAGTGCTCTGAATAATTATAAACTCAAAGTAATTTTTACATTCTTACTGATATTTAAACAAAAACTTAACTAGAAATAATGTATAAAAACAACAGTAGAAATATTAGTTAAGTTTTGTTTCAAATATATAGGGTGTCTCAGCTGAAAGAGGCTACCTACAGTATATAGTGAATAATTATAAACTCAAAGTAACTTTTACATTTTTGGTAACGTTTGAACAAATAGCAAAAACAAAACTAAATTTGTATATTTCTGTTTACTATTATTTCTAATACAGAAATATACAAATATTACGCTTTGTTGAGTTTACGTGTAAATATTATTACAAATATACAAGTTACTTTGAGTCGACAATTATCCACACCTCTGTATGTCATAAAATTGATGCAAATAATTTTCATTTTGTATTAAGATCCGCAATCTATTGATAAAACACATTACTTCACAAGCTGCAACAACGTCACGATCGCTGCAAAACTATTACAGGGTGATGTTGGCGAAAAAGATCGATAGATGGGCTCTCTAAAGAGAAATAACTTAGCATCGGTTGGAAAAAGGAAGCCGCAGTTGTACAGAAGAAGATCAAAGTCCGTTTGGCCTTTGCTAAAGAGTCCATAAGTTGTCGAGTGCATCAGTCGATGAGAAAAAGTTATTTGGTTAGTTGAATGTAAAATTAATCGGTTTTCATCGGATAAAGTTTCCGACGTTGGAGAAGGAAAAAACGCACCTTTTTTTCACGACAGGTGAAACAAATAGTTACGACCTCCAGCACGAACTTCAAACGACCCCATTCCCAGGTCGACAAATGTGACAAATTGGTTCCATGTTCAACCATTAAACATATTAAAATGGTCTGTTGGAAGCCTAGATTTAAAATCAATAGAAAATGTCTGAACGTATTTAACGCTGGAACTACCAAACCAGTTAAAATGGCTGGTTTCTGATTTTTTCAATTTGTAATATTATAAAAATGATTTTAATAGATACTTCAGATGTTAATTTCATCAATGTAAAGCAACATTCTTAATGTTATTATAATATTATAGAAAGGATTAATTTATGGATACTTCAGATATTGATTTCATCAGTGTTAATCTGTATATTTAATTTTATATTAACATAAAAATAGTGGAAAACAATTGTTTATTTCAACTATACTTGAATAAAAAATAAGTTTATAAAAATTTCCTATTTTGTTTTCTACTAAATTATATTTATAAAAAAATGATTTTAATACGGCCCACTACCAGCGTGACACATGCATGACGACCACGATTTTGTATGTCACGCAAAGAACATTAAATTAATTTTCTGAATATGATTATTTAAAATTGTAACACGGTATGATATTTAAAGAATATTTTTATCATATTTCATAAGAGGATACGATACGTTTAATACAATAAATATAACTATATACGCTAGTAACGCTTTGTTAAATATAGTGTTAAATTGGACTTTTAAGATATGTCTATTGCAAAGAGGTTGATGTTTGAGTTATAAAAATTATATTAAAGCTATATAAAAAAATTTCAGGCTTCAGAGAGTTAAATGTTATATTGTAAAACCATACCAGTAAAAAAGGGACCAATTTTCAAATCTCTGCAAATGGAAATGTCTCTTTCATACAAATTACACAGAAAATAACAGAAATCCTTTGCAATCAGCCAAGGAAGATGTACACGAACATCAGAAATTTAATTAACATTAACCAAAAATCACTGACAATGTGCACAGTAATTAATTACTTCAAAGATACAACAAAATATAACGACTAAAGACTGCCATAGCAAATTAAAATAATTGCTGTTCATCGATGTCTGGCCAATAATAAATATTAATAAAGATAATAATAAATAACCGGTAGTAAATATAATAAATATTGTCACACTATATTACAATATTTTCATCAAAATTATTTTACAAAAATCTGTCGTCTGGTTGTAATTGTTAATCATCGATCAGATTACTTTCTCCAAATACGCTCAAGTCAAGCTACCTCACTACAATAACGAATAGATTTCCGTCACCTTATTACGGTATTCAATAATGTCGTGTTAGCCGACTATAGACCATATCTAACCAGCTATCAAAAGACGTGGTTGTTTCTTCTGTATTGAGCACGGGTAAAATATGTGCTTCCATCGCGTTCGTCGATTTTATATACCGGCAGCACGATCTACAAAGTCGGACCAGAAACTAGCGATAATTTAGAGATGGCCAGCTAACAAAATAGTCTCGTTCAACAAATACGGTGCTATCTCATAATAGTTTCGTTAAAAAAAAATTGAAGTAGCAATGGAGTCATTAGAATGTCATAACTGTCAGGACAGGAACATGATCCACGCGATACGCCACTATTTGCGCGTAAATAATAAAACTTCTACCAACAGTGACTCACAAAAGTATTCGAACAAGATCGAAAGTATTTTTAAAACATAATAACTTTTTAAAGGTTGGATCAAATGATTTTGAATTTCTCGTGTTGTTAGAGAGACTAGTTTACAATGTCCAAGACATTTCATCACAAAATTATTAAATTGTTAGATATAGTATTCAAATATGAACACGAATTGTTATACTAATTTCACAGACAATACAGCGAAGGAAATAATTATAGATTCAAAGTAACTTGTACATTTTTGCTGACGCTTAAATGAAAACTTCACAAAATATCATATTTGTATATTTATATTTTTGTAAATTTCGTATTTTTGTATTTTGTATTTTATATTATTATTTATTTTTTATATATTATATTTAATTTTTACGTCAAAATTAATATCGCATTGATTTTATAGCAATATATTTTACTGAAAGTCTGACAGACACTCTGTCCGTATTGTTGTCACAAATTCGGATGTCCGCAGTTAATGGCTGGATCAATCGTTCTTCTTTAAAGAAAATATCTGCTTTTCTTTAGCCGTCGATTTAACGGGCGTCGCTAGAAATAGGTGTACAAGACATGCCCGTAAACTTAGTGTTAAAGGCAACTGTGGATGCTATCTGCGTATGCCCTTCGCTGGATGACAATTTCTGCAACACGGAGAACGACTGACTATATATTCATCATAAAAGGTTCCGTGTTACCTCTTTTACTTTTCCCTGCACATTCCGAGCCATTGGGGCCTGCATAAAAGAGGGAGAAACTCGTATACATCAGTATCACAATAGCCGCCTCTCCTATTCACCTTAGATTTGCATACGTTACCAACATCTAGTTGCATAGAATGAAATATCGTCTCAATTACTTCGAACGTGCATGCTTGTACGCTGCTGTGAAGGAAGAATGGATATACACGATCCACTTCATTGGCCAAGACTATGCTCTTGTAAAATCTTCGTCGTTACGATGTAATGTTGTAATCAGACTGCGGATTTCAATGCGAAATGAAAATTGTCTGCGTCAACTGCAAGAAATAGAAATTAAATAACAATTTCATTCTTCCATTAATCATTTTAATGAATTGAAAACAATACACTGAGATTTAAAAATTCATTTAATGTTTATACTATTTCAAATTACGATCTTCAAATTGCATACCGAATTTTATCATAAATGCATACAATTTGCAGACATTTGAATGGTCAAATCATTTCTGCATTTAAATAATTATTTCTCAGTTACATCAATACTGATTGTCTTTTAGTTTCCGTTCATTTTTCAACACTTCAGCTATCGAATATTTATTAATTTTCTTATTAATAAGCTTGCCTATTAATATTTCTCTAAAATATTTTTTAAATAATAATTCTAGAAGAAAATAGTAGATTATATTACTTAGAGAGGGACTTATTTATTTAAAAGTAAAATTGTGAGGCTATTTTTATTAATAACTGAATAATCGAGCGATATAAGAGTCTATATTTAATAGATTGATGTTATTTTATTATTATCAAAAATTACTACTGTGAATTAAATTTTTGAATTCCTATCATATAATTTCGAAGCTAATTGGGTTATGAAATATTGAAGTTAGCGAAATATATAATTTCCACCATATCATGACCTTTCGTCACACCAATTAATACGCTAATACCTTCGAAACACGATACATTATCACGAGTCTGTCGTATGCAGTATTAATTAATTTTTCTTTTTTGAGATAGTCTGATCTAGACCGCTTCTATTTAAGTGCCAATAATGTTTTAATAAATGTCAATTATCTGTGCCCTTATTCACCAGAACCAATTTATTTCATCAAAACTTGATTTTCATTGAACTGTTCATAACGAAGTCCTGCCAAATATGTTTTGGCAGTAGTACTCATTGACAGTAACGAAAAGATAGGGTAATTCAATAACTTTGATCATCTTAAATGTTTCTATTATTGTTAGAAGTATGGTAACAATTTATTTATTAAAATTTCAAATTTGTTTTTGTTTTTGTAAACTTACGCTATGATCCTTTTTCCTTACAACGAAGAAACATTGTTACGCTCCTGTCGTTGATTAAAATTCATTAAAATGGATAATTTAAAAAGCTTTAATTCGATATTATTGTTCATTAAAGTGAATAATTTAAAATAGTTCAATTCGATTTTTTGTTTTAATTTTTGAAATTTTGGTTCCATAAAATTGTCCATTAAAATAATAGATTAAACTTGCATCAGAAGTCGTTGAAATGGTATAATGATTCACTATAATGTTGTAAATTATACTGTCGAAATATTGTAATTTCCAAAAACTTTTTATCTAAGACAGTCGTTGTGACAAATTAGTATTTTAAATTATTACTTGTTGTACTTCTTTTATAAATATTGTTCCACTATAATATTTCTAACAAATAATGAAGATATTGGAAAGAATCAAGCATATTATTATAAACCACTTTGTACATGTAGATATCTGTGTAACTGACAGGCATATCATTAATTGTAACATTTTATCTACCAGAACGTACTAGATCATATTATTCACTATGGTACAATTTATTAAAAAACCTTCAATGTTTGAAGTTTTTATTTTTTATAGACATATTCTTCTCAGTAGCATCCGAAATGCTGTAAATCAAAAAAGTCAATTTGTAGATAATGAAAGATGAATCAGAAGTTCCATGAAATGCAGTAACATAAAAAGTTGTTACAACTCTTTCATGTAAAAGATTTTTAAACTCAAAATAATGAAAAAAAAATAAAATAAATTATTAAATTAAATATGATTTAATAATATTAAATGATCAACCTAGCAAAAAATTGACTCACATCACTTTTGCTTTAAACAGCACAAATGCGACTGTATGGAAATAACACGATGTGGATGATTGTTTAATAATTATTAAAAAAGCTGGTTTTACTATATAATGCGAGTTCTATGTATTCCTCTAGGTTTCTAGTTCAGTGTCTTAAATAATGTCTTTAATCATTTGACACTTTGGTTCCCAATCTGTTGAAAAATATTTCTATATAAGACTCTCTCTAGCTGTCCAAGTTACTGCAATGTTGAAATTTCTATAATTACCGTCACCGGTATGAATTTAATTAAACGAAGCCACGAAAAGGTCTGCTAAGAACGTGTTAAAGTTCACGGCTTTTGTAAGTAATTTTAAACCGTGGACTTTTCTCCGTTTCAATTATTCGCTATCGTTCCAACATTTATGAAATGTCTAAGAGTAAAGGGAAAATGTTATATCATAATGTCACTATTAATAAAAAACGTAATATCGACAGTTTTACCTGTATAACGTAATTTACCTGTAAAATTTCCATCAAGATTGACAAATATTTGGTTTGCTTTCATGATTGATATAAATAATTTACAAACAGTATATTCTTAACGTTACAAAACCAAAAAGATAATAAATATAGTATACAAACTATCCACAATAATAACTGGACAGCAAATTTTATGTATTATTTTAAATATAAAGCAATGGAAGCGTTTCTGGAATTTGTAAATTCTGTTATATCATTTTCACCTCATTAAAACTATTCCAAAACAAAACGAATGTTTATGTAGCTCCGGCATTTTGCAATTAGTCCAAGCAATTTTTTATTTTGCATAAAAATTCGAATGACAACAGTGTAGCAATATGTTTTTAGTTAGTGGGCGAAAATGTACGAGTCGAATTTCTTGTATATATTTTATGTTTTTACTATATATTTTTAATTCACATTTATTCGCAAATCCTACGATAATTACTCATAGAAATTTGTTTGAAATTTTTATATTATACTGTATTGATTTGATACCATAATTCAAAATATTGGTTTAACTAAATTACATATTTTCTAATTTTCTAATTGCTGTTATTACATTACTATAAGTCATTGTTTTTAAAAGAGAAAAAGGATATTTTTCAAATATTCTAAGCTCAAATAAGTGTACAACAATATTACCAATTTTTGTTTTAGAATTAATTATTAAATAACTAACGAGATAATTATCAAGGTAATTACTAATTATCTCGTCAAAGTAGTTACCAATTATCCCGTCGAGGTAATGAATAATAACATTACTAATATGTAACCACATATTATTAATCAGCACGTTACTGCAATAGATATTATGATTACCACCAACTATTTAATCATTCAAACGGGATGAAACATTGATTTAACGTTTAATGTAAGTCATTTAATATAACGCGATGCAAACTAAATTTATTTTGATGGGGACGAATTATGAAATACGTAATAAAAAAACATTTTCTAGAGCGACATTAACCAACTTTTTAGCATTAACTTTCGTTTCTAATACAACCTCTTCCCCTTGCGAGCATTAACCTATTTATTAAAAACATAATATGTTCGAACAAATTTCTGTCAGCAAGATAAATATAAAAAGTATTTTTGTATTCACAAAAATATTCAGGTGCTTTAAATAAAATTCCTGTGAAGTTCTAAAGCACTGTTCGTGTTTTCACTGTTCAAAACGTTCACTGTTATCTTGTTTGTATTTGCTCAACGATGGAGAATGGAAATGAAGAATTTAGATTTCACATTTTATTTTTACGCGTGTACATACGCAAAAGCTTTATGCAACCATGAATAAAAGTGTAAATAAATTTTGCAAGTTATGTAGCTGTTGTTTTACGTATATTCTGGAAATTTAAAAGCATAACCATCCACATATATTTTAATAAATGTCGATTGTATTACCGGTGAAAATCGAAAGATACGTTGCGTATCCGTCGATATTATTTTACAATTAATCAGATATATTGTCAGCTCTCCGTAATGATTATATCATACGAACCAGTTTTCCGTGACACTTTTAACGGCTACCGATCGAATAAACATTAAAATGCTTTTTCTCGTTGCGCAAGCTTTTCAGGATAATGAGGCAACTTACCTGTCCATGAATCTACAGGTCGTGAGAGCTGTAAGACAGTTCTTTCTGTTTCGAAGGAAATTATAGTTTTAGGATGGGGCCTTTTCGCTTACTCGAACTGCAGTTACTCCTAAAAGTATTCTAACACTAGGATAACTTTGACTTCTACGCCATATATTTAAATAAATATACATTAAAAGGAAAAAGTCCCTTACGGTATATACTAAAATAGAGTATGTACATGTCAAAATACAACAAACTTTAGATTTGGTTTTTTACCTACATAATTAAAAAAATATAAGTATTCAGACGACTTATAAAGTTAAGTTTTATACCTCTTTTTTCACGATTTTATGATTTGTTTATAGTATGTATT
>CM052150.1:13246376-13268053 GCA_028455555.1 Augochlorella aurata | reverse complement strand
AAGTCAAATAGATGAAAAGTGTTCATATCAAAATCATAAAAATACTTTATTGAAGAGATATAAGCACTTAACGATATTTATCATTTGTTGCAGTAGTTTAAAGAAATATTCGAAAATTCATCCACTGCAAGAATGCAGGCTTTTGTTCATCGAATGTGGGATTGTTGAACTCTCTCAAATATTCCATCTGTATTAAAAATAATAGTAAATGTATTTTGAGTACGTTTCGAAAACTGATCTTTTGTTTCATGTATTTGACCACAGTAACACATAGCATGAGTTTGGTCCCAACCTTTCGGGACATCCTGCATGTCCAATTTAAAGTTGCGAGGACTTTGATATTTATGTCGTAGCATTTGAGTTGCAAACAATTTCTTTTCTTTCAACTTTACCACCGCTTCTGACCAAATACTTATCGCCAGGGGCAGCATTCGCGTAATCGTAGTCGAAAGTCAAACAGTTGCTTTGGACCCGGGTCTCCCAAATTGAGAAAAGGCCCGACCACGGTCCATACCCGCAGCCAACAATGTAATTTCGATTTCCTTTCTCCCACTGTTCGTGTCTGTGCGGCGCGGCGTGGAGGAATGAAAGGCGGATAACGTACTAATATAAAATTCGATCAGGACCGCGAAAGGAAAACTGTTGGGAAAAGTTAGGACGAAGAGTCTCACGGGCATCAGCCCGTGAGATACGAAGCGCGGCATCAAGTTTGCCATCTCGTTTCGCCTCGTTTTTTGCTATTGTGCGCGCGTCACTTTCCTCGACTTTCCAGGGAAACGCTCATTGTTGCCGGAGCTTTTTCTCCTAACCTTTGTGGGCGGGGGGTGGCCGGCATAAGCATGTAGTACACCCCGTGTAGATATAATACACGCAATCTCTCTGTTACGTAGCAGCTCTCCCTTTTCTATCTCCTTTTACATCCTGCCACCTCTGCCTACACCCCTCTATCCTTCTTCTAGGCTCAACGTTCATCCTGCAAACCAATCGAGTACGAGCAGGGGTAGAGAGAGGTCTCCAGGTAGGCGGAGATCGATAGCACCGCGACCCAGCTTTACCCAACCGGGCCGGGAACCCGCTGCTACCAGTCCCCCTCGACAGAACGTACGTGTGTACCACCTAGGCACACAGTTCCAACTACTCTCTGTGTGTTGCGAAAAGTAATTAGCGCTTCTTACGCGGCACACATGCACCTACGCCCGCACACAGTACGCCCTCCGATGTTCTTCCATTTTGTTCGGGATTAGGGTTCTTTGTTTCCTGGTTATCCGGCTTCCATCATTTAACGGCGATAACAGTTTCGTCCTCTGTTTGTTTACCTTAGTCAATTTTGTTCCGTTTTTCATGGATTCCTGTAGGTGGATTCCCCCGTTAGATGGCACAGTCATGCTCGTGATATTAATCATTCCGCGTTTAAAGGAGGATAATTAATCATGGAAATTAAAACAGTTCCAGAGTTTCGCTACATTAAACCGCACACGCTTCGAGCTCTACGGGGAATCGTTAAAACACTTCTTCTGCGTCCAGATTTTCTGGATTCGCAATAAATATGCTGGGAGATTTTGTGTAACTGAAACGTACTTTGACAGATTTTCTTAATAGGAAGTTTTACGATTTATCGGGAGTCTATTAACCAGTTAGCTGTGTTCGACGAGTGTACTCGTCGTAACACGAAATGTTTTCATTTCTTCGCGACGAGTATATTCTTTATATTTTGTTTAAATACAACACTTTTATAAAATATACGGGGTGGGTCGCCACATATTGCCATCTAGATTTACCTGATTATTATTAATATTACGTGTAGCGAAAAATGTTTCCGATTAAATTAAATGGTTTCGAGAGGGGCACATTGTTCTGATACTAGTCTTTTTTGTAGGTGGAGATGTGAAGGATATATGGAGGCCATTAACTTTTCTCTGAATAATCTCATATATTTTTTATCGCATCGGTTGATGCACCTTGGTATTCTTTACAAACAAGTATTAACCTATCTATGGTAAAAAATCATTAATTTAGAAGATTAATGATTAAATAGTTTGAATTAAAAATATGTTCGAGGGTATCATGATTTCCTAACAGCATTAAAATTAATATATCTCCTAAACTAATAATATTTTTAACATAAATGGGTTAATACTTGTTTGTAAGGAATATCAAAATGTGCAATAAAAAACCTACAAGAAAACTAGTATCATGAGAATGTGCCCCCTCGAAACCATTTAATTTTTCCGTTTTTCGTAAATTTAGATGTATGGTGCCTACCTTGCATAATGGAACAATGAATATCAAAATATACTCTTTTTAACGAGTTACCCATTTCTCACGAGTATACTTGCCATAACATAATACGCTATCGTTTCTTCGTGACAAGTATACTAGTCAAAAACAGCTAACTGGTTAAGGAGGATGTAGGCTTTGATATTCTTCCCTAATTTATAGATTTTATAAAAGTGTTCTATTTAAACAAGATATGACGAAAATCAAACATATACATTATAATTACTAGAGGTGGGTAACCAAAAATTTCGGGTACCCGAGCCTCGGGTCGGGTTGAGCATGATCGAGACAGGTCAGGTCGGGTCCCGAAAGCTTGTGATACTCAGGTACCTAAAAATTTCAGGTACCCGACATCGAAGTCGGGTCAAGTAGTGCACGAAGTGTCGGTAATTTACCGTCTCGATCTAAACGCTACTTTAGTAGTGCACAAACTTTCAACAAAGAATATCGCAATCTTTCGGGACCCGACCCGAACCCGAGAAAAATACCCGATCCGACCCGAATCCGAAATGTTGGGTACCCTCCCACCCCGAATAATTACTACACCGTGGATTTTTATACAAAATAAGAATTCCATCCATTAATTGCAAAATGTAGGAGTAACATAAACGTTCATCTCCTTTCTTAGTAACTTCAATGGCTTAAAAGTAAGCAACAGTAATTTTAATTGTTTGAAAAGTCTTTTCTATTTTGCAACCTGCACTTATCTGGAATATATATACTATATATGCAGTTTTAAAAACTATAGTATCTCGAAATGCATGTTCTGCTGCAACATAGTGCAAGAATTCTCATTCAGTAAAGTCTCGCAAGATACGGAGCACCTTTCAGGTCAACACGCGAAGCGTGTTATCTTTAAAAACTCTTGAACAGGAAAAGCCTTGCATAATCGATCACCGTTACACTTGTCGAGATTTCCATTGCATTCTTTTCTGGTCAGCAAAATTCAAATACATTGCATCTTTCTTGTATCTCGTATCACGTGCCTTGAGGCGTTCTCAATAAATTCTTTACTCGATGGTTCACTTAAGCTACTTCCTTGTCTTTGGTTCCAAATGAGTTGATTAGAATCATAGTGGCATAAGTGACACTTTCGAAAATTTTGGCTTACA
This sequence comes from Augochlorella aurata, assembly GCA_028455555.1. Lineage (NCBI taxonomy): Eukaryota > Metazoa > Arthropoda > Insecta > Hymenoptera > Halictidae > Augochlorella > Augochlorella aurata. Next base: position 13,264,664 of record CM052150.1, on the reverse strand, counting down.
TCTTAATACTTTGGTTACTACAAGTCTATTAATAGAAATTTCAGTGACTGAGTTACGTGTAAAAAAAGTTGAACAATTTCGGTTTAAATTATAATTTTAAAAGAAATTTTTCCATTATATGGAGCCAAAGAATTTGTTAAAGCATAAGTGCAATTGCTGTCACCATTGAACAATTTTCTAAAGAATTCTCAATTGTTGAATTTAAACGTTAAATAGAATATTCTCAAGCGGCAGATACAGGGTTCATTTTGACCCCTGCACAGATGCTAGTGTTTTTATCATTTAAGAAGAGTTCTCCATCTTTCTTTTTGTTTTCCATCTATGGAGTATCGATTTCTACGAGTACTATTATTATCTAATGATTGAGAACAATAATCTATAACGATTGCTCAATTACATTTTAGTAGAGATGATTACTTAATTGTAGACAATTAACATAGAAAAAAGTTGAATGTTATATAAATTAATAGGAGAATAAATTACAAATTATTAATATATAAATTACAAGTTACTAATAGAGTGCATATAGACACCAATAAACAAGTTTTGCGTTAATTGTAAGAAACAGAAATTAAATAAAAGTTAATTTCGTGTTCTAATAATTTTAATACGTGAACAATAGTGCAACGGTCTATTTAAATTCTTCAAATATCTGCACAGTTCTCTATTCTACCGATTCACTTTTCTCATAAATGCATAAAATCTGCACTCTAGTTATCAATCACATTATTTTCTTGCAAACATATGATGAAAAGAAAGCCATTTTTTATAAGCCTACGTTAAATACAACTGAGAATCTGTTTTGATGACGTTCTGGTTTATTAAAATAAATGCAGCACGTTTGAGTTTGAGGTCATTGCAACCTGCCCATTGCATTCAATTCGTATGGAAGAAGTAGAGTGAATAGAACCGTTAATATCCGGACTTCTCGTACCCAATGTTAGTGAAATATTTTCGCAAATTCGTACCGTTTTCAATTGCTTCGCAGCATGCAAAACTGCCCCAATAATATTTCTGCTGAAATCGCAGTTTATACGAGTTTAAAGATGAATAGAGTCCGTTGCAGAAACGCATTAGGCACTTTTCACGAATTATTTACCAGGTCTAACAGATTTCAACTATCGCTAAACTATGGGTTTTATGCATCCACCTAATATTTATTACTAAATTGAATAATAAATTATTTTTCATTGAAATGATTAAAGAAGGAATGAACTTGTTTTTCTACAAAATTTCTACAAATTTTGATTATAAGTATTTGGCCAGAAACGATGGTAAAGTTAAAAAAAAATAAATTGTTTGCAACTCAAATGCTACGATATAAATATAAAAGTCTTGTCAACTTAAAATAGATCACACATTGAATAAATACGCGACACATAATTAATGCCAATTAATATAAATTAGACCGATTCTAAATTGCCAAGACTTTTATATTTATGTCGCAACATTTGGTGTGCAAAGAATTTAATTTTTTTAAATTAATTCGTTACTATTGCTTCTGACCAAATACTTATTGCCAGGGGTTGTGGTTATATGAAAATGCTGTCACATACAGGGTGGGTGAAAAATCATGGTACAACCGGCCAAGGGATGATTCTACATGCAAAAATAAGTCGAAAAGATAGGATAACATTTTTACATTTAAGACTCCGTTTTCGAGAAAAAATAGGTTGAAAAATAATACTATTAAATAGGAATAAAGTCTGACCATCACATACCTGTTCTACTTCTCATCATACTATAAGCTATACAAATCTGACAGATCTTTAAACTTATTTTTCTCGAAAACGTAGTCTTAAATGAAGAAATGTTACTGGGGTTCGTAAATAATTGTTACAAAGTCAGTGCAATATAAATATATTTATTCCATAATAATACACACAACAACATAAATCTATCACGTGTATTGAACATAATATAATAAACGCTAAGTGACGCAGGGTAAAACCTAAATTTCTTTCTTCCATAAATAATTTTAATTAATGCAAAATTTATATCGGTATTCTCGAAACTGTTTTCAATTTCCCTTACTGATTTTCTATCTCAATAGCGTCTACTTACTATCGCACGATCTCATCGCATAACCACGGTCCGAAGCGGTCATTTTGGAATTGAACATCATTCATAGTTCCCCGTATTTGCCAGCGGAACGCAAATTCCAGTAATGCTCAGTTAAATTCGTGTTACATTCTCGTGAGTCAAGTAGAGCTTAGTTCATTAGGGAAATGCTATGTACACAGTGCTAAATTTGAAATTACGAGATCTGCAGTATTTTTATCGCCACATGTACTTCAGTTGCATAATTTTGTTTCGAGACATTGTCAAAATTGCCGATAGGTGACGTATGAAGAAAAAAAATAAAATTGGAATGGAAATAAATAAAATAAAATCGAGATTAAGTAGTGTCCAAAATACGAGACAAGTTTTTAAATTCGATTTCTAAGAAAAAGATAGAAGATGAAGATATTGCTTTTTGTAAACAATTTGTACAGACTTGTCTGATCAATTTGCGTTTGCGAGTTAAGTTATAATAACTAACTGTATTAGTTATTACAGCAAATCCATAATTTATAATAATTGACGAGTTATAGTCGTTAATCATTAATCAGATCGTTGATTGCCTACCTCTGACTGAAGCACAGTTTAGTAATCTAGCCCTCTAACATCTCGAAAAAATTCAATTTATGTGACCCAATTTTGTAAAAGTTATTCCGTTTTCAATGGTGTTAGAATGTTTTAATGAGCGACTATATGCATACGCCTCGCAAAGCAGAATAATACACAAGGTCGACAAATATCGAGCAATTGTGCATAATATACGAACCGTTTAGTAGAATCCGTCATATGAGCTTTGTTTGTCACTGAAAATTGCTGGAATTTTATGGCTGCTACGAGAACAAGGTTAAATAGGACACGTGTTATGTGAACATTTTATGTTGTATTTCGCCCCCTGGTTTCTGATTGAAGCGCATTGCAAATGCTATAAAAGAGACTGCTCGGTGGAACTCGTTAGCAATAAAATTCAAATTATTTACGGTGAAACATAATTCCGTCATGTCCTTGACAATTACATTCGCGCCGGGAAGTTATTTTAATATTCAACAAAGTCGAAGCGTAAGAATTGCTGGTATTTTCAAAATTTTCATTTACTTATCGTAAGACCGGATTTATTCATGCGGTGATTAAAACTACGGCTTAACTTTTGTCAGACACGGCATTCAATTTAGTTTAACGATCGATCCAAGTAATTGGACTTCATTCCCAAATGCATCGTTATTCAGAGCTCTTGTCGCTTTCTCCGAATCGTCGCTGGGATTACAATCCTCTCCAATTTCAGCGTCCATGGCGGAATGCTAAAATCACGAGATTTTTCTTAAAATACTACGCATCACCATCCCATTTGCATTAGCTGTGCCATTACTTGTTTCAATGATAACAGTGATGTTCCTGTTTAAAATATTTCTGCCACATTTTGCTTATTGCAAATGGTATATGTTATTATTAGACTGTGGATCATTCTGCAAAATAAAGATTTACCAATACGCTTGTGACAAATAGAAATTGTATTAAAATAAATTGTTTTGTTTGATCATTTTAATAAATTGAAAACAATGTAACAATATTATCACATAATTCAACTACACACTTTTGTCATAAATGCATCAAATCAGCAGTCCAGTTATTATTTGCTTACCTATAAGCCTACCTAGCTTAAATAAAAAAAAAACTTTAAAAATGTTCTATTTCACTCAAATTTTTGGAATATGTTTTGCATAGATCGCAGAGTGAAATTAAAAGACATATTGTTTCTAATTTGATACCTGGTCCCGTATATGTATTATTCATGATTAAATACGAAAAACATTTTTCAGTGATTTTGAACACCAACTTCCATGTTCATAGCAATCAATAGTCTTTGATTTGAACTGCATTGCGTGACATCGGTCGTTCTCCCGTTCCTACTATTATTTCCTTCTCTTTTTCACACCCTACATTTATGCACGCAAAATTCGCGGTAAAGTAGCGCCTATGCTCTACACATATGTATAGTTTGCGAGAAAGCCGGAGTCTGACGAATCGTTGACAGGTTTCTGTAACATATTGCCATGCAACATAAAATTTAAATATTCATATTTAATCCATATAACATATTGCACCGTCTTTTCTTATAAGAACGAGAGCGCAAACAAAATAATATTTATTTATTATTTAAATTATTTATAGTTTATTTTAAACGTGGAGTCATTAACTAAATATGTCTGCGTTAAATATGGAGTCATTAGCGACTACGTGTTTCACAGAATAATAAATATGTACTGTATTATTATACTGTGGATCTTAATGCAAAATGCAGATCTTCTTCACAAATCGTATCAAACAGGAATAACTCGTTAATAATATGAATTATTGTTACAAATTTCACCAACCTATATTTACCATAAATCTAAATCAAATCTGTGGACTAGTTATTATATATAAGCTTTGCAAACGGGGAACGTAGTGTATAATAAGAAACTCTAGTATATTGATTAGGTTTAAATACATAAATTTTATGAGACGAAAGGGCGACGTCAGTATAACTCTTCTGAATTTTATTATAAATTTTATTATAAATTCTATCATAAATTTTATTACGCATTCTATCATAAATTTTATTATGAATTCTATCATAAAATTTATTATTTAATCCGCAGAATTTTGTGAATTTAAAATAAAGGAGGACATTTCTTATTATTAAACTAGAGATTTTATGCATCTTTAACAAAAATGAGGTAATCAAGTGCAAAGCAATAAAATCATTTAAAGACTTTGAAAATACTCTTGCAATATTATCTGAAAACTTATTTGAATTCTTGCCAAACGAAAGAAGTATCTGCGTAGCTTCTGTATTTTGTAACTAGTACAGACAATTTTTATTTTGCATAAAAATTATTAGTCTAACAATTATTACCACATTATTACTCTTCTATATTTTTAACGTACATGCTCAATGTAGAAAATCAATACATATATACAACATACTTTAAAATCAATAAAAACAGTAATTTCAAATTGCTGGCATAAGAATAAATTAAAGATTATTCGAATTAGCAATATGGGATGAAATTTAAAAACTAAATTAGTTATCACTAATGGGCAGGCTGTCGATTCGACGGTAAGAAATTGAAGAAAAAAAGGAATATTAATGAACAAGGGAGAAAATTGTGAAAATTGCCATGAAAAGGGCAAGATTTTGCTATGAAAAAGTAAATGGAAAATCTGGGATACGATTCGATAAAACGAGACTTCGTTCTCGAGAAAATCAATTCGAGAAATTCGTTGGGTTCTCGTGCACGGATACATATTTACAAGAAACAAGACCAGAAAACAGACACGTCAACTGAATCCTATTCAATAACACGCGTAGTCGGCGAAATTTCAAATTCGATTTCCTCGGGAACAAAGCCTCGGATTCTATTTCAGACTTCCGACTTATTTTTTCATGTAAATTGACCCTGTTCCTGGTTGTACCACCAGATCGACAAAATCCGGTGAATGGACGAAGTGTTGGCGTATACGTGTCATACCGATCAACCAACTACACACTGTGTGTATGTGTGTCACGAATATGCTTCTTTCTTTTGACTTTGTACTTTTGGGATAGCTTTGGTATACGATACATCTAACGAAAAAATAACTATTTAAATCAATTGGTATTTGATTAGCCATTTGTTTATTGCTTGAAGTATTTACTATACAAATGAGTAGATATATTAGTTACCATTTGTTAGTTTTCTTAAGTGTCGCGTTACCGTTATTTTTTATACAAAAATGTTGAATTTAACTTCTTGCATTTACAGTAAAAAGAGCATTGACGTATAACATTGAAAAATTGGAGACTATATCAGCAGACACCTGTACAAAAATAATTTTATAATGTCTAATTCTGCTTTGGCTACTGAAAAAATTTACGACTTTCAATAAAATGACTCGCATTGAATAATGAATAATTTATACATATTAACAATTTATGCCTACTTTATATGTTACATTGCAATAGCAACATTGCAATAAGTAACTCTTATTAGCTTACTATGGTGTCATAATTTTGATTTCTTGGCTGGATCCTTTAGTCCTTCCATATCTTAAAATGAATCAATTTTATATACATGTTATATTTATTTGCAAGAAAATATTATTATAAGATTATCTTGATCAATTTCATGGAAAAGAAACTATCTGAAAAATTCACTCTTTGTTTAATTATTTTAATAGATTGAAAATACATTGACATTTCTTAATTCTTTAAATCTCTCGAATATTGTAAATTGCAACTACTTATTTTTCATAAACACATAAAATCTACAGTCTACTAATGATAAACCAAAATGAACATAATCAAGATTTATTTGCATTAGCAAAATACCAAATAATAGTTATTTGGATAAAGTATTCGACTAATATGGATGGCGTTAGAGAAATGTTTCGATAATTGTTTATGCAACCCTTATAAACTGCAAATCTTTATGCATTTATAACATTTGATTTTCTTTTTACAATAAGTAATCTTTCAGTCAACGTAGGAAACTCTTCTTCAATCCTAATTTTGGTAAAATAACGCATGAAAATGAGGATTTTCATCAAGATCCGCAGTCAACTTATGAATTCACACAAACATGATTTATTGTACGAGTTGTGCTACTTTCTTTGTTACAGCTGTTTCAACTATAATTTTACAGGGTTTGAGTACGACAATCCAGCGACTCGTTTAATGAGATCGCGTCTGACCATAGTACAGCAGTGTCATAATGCCTGTTGCGCTGTAAGTTGGACGAGTTTGAAATGTCCGTGATCATTCCGAGATCGGTTAAAGCGATTTCCTATAGAATATCAACGTCGGAAAGGGAAACTCTGGCTTGCTTTTACAGTCCAGCAAACAATTGAGTTTGAATTGTTCGGACGCAACATGCGTTTCAATGCGCAATAGTGAATGCATGTAGTAAATAATTGGAAGAACTAGAATAATTTAATATGCGTATGTCTATTGTCTATTGTATCTTTCGAACCGCACACTACTATGAATTCCACTAATTAATTTCTTCGCGTATAAAATTTCTTGAACGATTAATTTCATAATTAGCTCGAAATTTTCAAAATTTCCACCCTACTTTATAACAACTTGTAATTGGTTAGTTATAATTTTTTTTTCTTAAAATCAACTTTCAACTTATTTTCTCCGTAATTCGTATTTTACGTACTTTCTTCAATTTTATTTAACGTTCGTCTCTTTCCATTGTTAGCCGATTTATTAACCCCCGTGGCAATTCGATACATTTCCAATTGATTCCAAATAAATATTATGCTCCAAGTTTCATTCAATTAGTTACGATCGACGCTAATAATCTCATTATAAACTTATTTAATTTCATCTTTCATTTTATCGCTTTCAATGCAGGGATTTTAAAGTTTAAGGGGCGTCAAAGGTTCAACATTCAAAGATTTGTTTCTTCAATATTTAAATTTTTCCATAATAATAATTCTTTATTACTGTATCAATCTGGTCGAAGGAATAACATTATTCATATTTTTTTCCTTTACTAGCTTTTAATTTTATATCAAATGAAATATTATTAACAGTAATAATAAATACAATAGAAAATTATGATTTAAATTTCAATGAGTGACATTTTTTATTTATAATATGTTTTGGTTAAAATTCCAATATTTATATTACGTGATCGATTATTAGTAGCTCACGTTGAAGCTCTTGCTTTTGTGTCAATCATTTTAGCTTTAGTTAATTTAATTATTCAAGAAATTATAATTACGAAACGATTCAATTAAATTGTAATCTAATCAGACTGTAATTCGTAATTCAAATCTGCATTCAATTAAAGTACTATCTAATTAGTAAATGTAACTGCAGTACAATTACAAAATACTAACTAATTAACTTAAACTAATTATAAATTACGATGTAATTAAATTAAAATTACGAATTTCGACGTAACTGAATTGAAATTACGAATTAAAAAATAATAAATTAATAGGTAAGAAAGAGACAACAAATGGTTACATAAATGAAAGAAAGACATAAACGTTTTAACCAATTTGAAAAAACAATGAAAAAATTTACAATACAATTGAATTAGCACAACTCTGCTCACGTTCGAGAAAACTCTAGCAACGTGACAGTAAAATAATCAGTTAATGTCCGTTTCATTCATTTACGTTTCTTCTGTGATTTTCGTTTCCATGTAAACTGCATTCAGTAACATCACCCAGTTTCTGTTTAATTTATATGCTTATAGACTACATTTGTGTAGTTATCATTATATATAGTTATATTCATTCGTCCAATTGTGTACTATCCACTTTTGCAAACGGTACGATACGTATTCGATCATCCAGCTAACTATGTACATCCTTCTATAAACAACTTACACGTGCTATAGTTTCATGGGACGTGTCAATAATCACTGCCCCAAATTTATGGCAGTGATTTCCTTCGAATCAACATTGTTCGGCAATGACATTGTTTCATTCAAACTGCCATCGCCATTTTGAAACTGTAGAAACTATTGTTAACGTATATCCACATCCTGTCAGTGTATTCAAATGAAATGCTGCTATCATTTTTAATCCTAATACCATTCCGGGAAATATTTGCCCCAAATATTCTCCTGCAGTTTCTATACATTTGCGTTTCACGCTTTAATGTTTTTGTTTTAATCCTCAGGGCAGGTTTATTTTAGATTCCAGCTAATATGGATACATTAAACTTTGACCGTTTCGGTATACTGTGGATATAACGCAACAATAAACAATACACATTAATACTCAAAAAATAAATTAGAACCTGAAATAACTGCTTATATAAGTATAAATAATAAGTAATAAAAATTTTCTGCATTTACTCTAATAAATTAGAGTTGAATAAAAATGTATTCCTTCACGTAACTACTTCTGCCATAAATGCATACTTATTATTTTACGTTCACCATAAGGAATTTTCCAATCAATTGAAAAAATTTTTCTTTAGTTTAGATAGTTAGAAAGTGATCGACTTTATGTAATGATATTTCTATTAGCAATTTTATATTGTCACTTGAGGATTTTTATTTTGTTTTAACTGATTTTAGAATCGACCTTTCAGAAATAACATATGGTTGTTTAAAAATTTCGACGAAATTTCCATTGGAAGACGGAGGAAAGTATGTATGACATGTTACGATGCACGCGAAACTCGCATTATAATCTCGATTAAAAATGTTAACCTTATCACGGATAATTGTTGGCTCACTTTTAAATTTAATTACTTGAACAACGTTACTTAGATTAACCTATGTGCTGGATGCATGTTAACGGATTATGCCCTGACGTAATTTCGAAGAAAAGTATTACATTAATGTAGCACAAAAGCATGTTAGAAATCTTTTTACTGAGAAATAGAAATTATAGTAGGTAATATCCTGTTATCAACTTTTTATGCGGTGTATATGAAAATATTCTTTACGCTTAACAATTATTGTGAGCCTTTACTTCAAATGCAAATCTTCAACAATAAATTTAAGGGAAAAAAGTCAAATACAAATATATTTCTTTTAATAGCTTTAAGATTAAGTCTAGCGACCTGTATAAAAGTAACCAACACGTGTTGCATAATGATTTGTTTATTAATGCTTTAAACCAGAATTCATTTCCATTTTCAATTCATTTTCATTCACATTTTTCCCATTTTTATTATAAGCTTGAATAAAGCAATTTAGTTAGTTGTTTCTTACGAATGAAACTTTGTATGAAACATCTAATAAAATGTCTACTAAAAATCTATCATAATTAAAATTTATAATACGAATTCATTATAATTAAATTCTACATAAAAATCTATTATACTATAATCAATTTCACCCCTATTTAACATTAATTACAGTCTAGATTTCTATTAGACATTTATCATAATTTAATATTTAAGTACAACATTTAATTAAACCGATTTAATTTGTGCAGTCATATAATTTTGATAATTTAACAATTAAGTGGTATTCATCTTAACAATAATTACTATTCTAAGATAAAAACTAAATAATTTGGAACTATATATTTATAATTTTTGTCAAACAAGGAAAGACATATATTAATATATATAAATATAAATAAATGATTCAAACAAGTTTATTGTCTTATCGTCGATGCATTATCCATTGCCTATTTATTAATTATGTATTAACCCTGACATGCTTAGGGGAGACTCAAAACATATCCACAGGATTTTAGAAACGTATTTTTGTTCTAAAAATGTTCGTTATTTCATTTTTTCAGATACCGGAATGTATTATGTAACAGGACAGTTACATTACATGGATACATTGTCGTTGCAGGCTCAAGTAAAGAAAAAATTGAAAAGACCTCCGTTTATATTTGTCTTATTACTATCAACCACGATTTTCACACAAATTTCGTTACACATTACCTACTAAACTAGTCGTTCGATCATTTCAAAAAGGATTCAACGAATTTGATCGATTTTGAAAAAATTTAATACGTTTTAAAAGGTGTGTACTCACTTTTGCGCGTCACTGTACACTTTCAAAGGGAAAGAACTTCAAAGAATAGCGAATGGATTACAAATCATTTTAAAAAAGAGCAGTGAATTTGATATTGCACTTGGGAAATTGTAAATGTACCGTTGACTACAGCTCATAGAAAATCTACGCACACGTTCGCGTGATCGGAGATACGAATGGCGCTTCGGAAAATGTTTTCGAACGTGGGTCAATTAATAAGCGCAGCAAGTGCCTACCAATCTGTTCTGATGCTTCCGACGGTGCATGTCGGCCATTCGTTTGTGCGTGACAAACCGTTTGAGTCACGATGAATTTCCGTTCGCCTTTGTCGTAAACAGTACGTTGCCACAAGCGATACCAACACGTTGACGCTTCGTCCGCTTTGCCTATTCCACAGTGAAATGCACCTGCATTATCACAGTGTCCGTACTAAATACTAATTTATAGACTGCGGATTTTGGGCATTTATGGGAAAATTGAGCATGCAGTTTGAAATTGAACGATTAAGCGAATTTTGCAATGTCAGTGTACCATTTTCAACCCTCTATCGGAAAATATTAATCTAAACCGGAAAATATTGATCTTTGCGTGTAAATTTATAAATCCTCCAACTTCAAAAACGAGATTAATTGAAAATTTTTTTATAATAATCATTATAACAATCATTATAACCAAGATTTCAAAAGAGATTGATTTTTCTTTGATGTATGAAGTAAAAGTTTAAAGAAACAATTAAACGACAGATATTTCTGCAACTTTATAGCTGAAAGTGAGATTGCATAATCAGGACACTATGTACAGCTTTTTCATAATAATTATTTTTTTTATTTGCTCGTCTTATTTCGACGTGGCCATCAAATATTTAAAACACCTTGAAATTTACGAATATATTTTAGCTTTTAATAAAATTTCAATTTAACCAGCAAATGTTTAGGCATGATGTTTAAAAATTAAGCATGGGGAAACACGAATGTGTAACACAAAAACAACTAAAAAACAATAACCTTTTTTCTAGATTAAGGTATTTGCAAATGAAACGCGCTTATCTTTCACATACTTCGTCGATTTATTTGTTAATCCGTAATATATTTGCATCCATAATCTATAAATCACACTGTAATAGTACCATTTATGTTGCACGCGATATTCGAAAATAAACAGAATTATAAATCACATTTCCAAAAATTAAAAATAAAAATATAATAAAATCATTATAGAAAGAAACTGTTTAAATATTTGATTTACTTTCCAATACCTTGCAATTGTTGTAGACAATTTTAATTCTGTATAAAAATCCGGAGTCTCATTATTACACGTGAAAATAAAATTACAAAGTTTCTATGAAAATATGCAAAACGTTATTAATATAAACAGCTGAATATTTTTATGAGAAAGAAGCTATCGTCATAAATATAAAATAAATAATACTCTCGGCGTCATTGCACTGTAACTAATGCAGCGAAACTTTTAGGTAACATTGCATTATCTGCATAGCGCTCGCATGCATGATTGAAGTTTCCAAAAGTTGCTTTTGGTGTATTCACTTCATTTTATTGGATAGTCACAAACTTCTTTAATTGAGTCACGCATGAATTGAAGCCAAAAAAATGTATTCTCTAAAACTCGCCCGGTCACTAATCGACGCGATCATGCAATTAACACGGTATTTTAGCAGTTTCCTCAGACGAAGCCGGAACCTAATTAAATTCAGATCTACTTTAAACATCATGCTACTGACACGTAAATACGTAATTTGTGCGCGTTACAACTGTCGCGGCCATATTCGCTAATGAAAGAAAAAAAAACCTATTTCATTGGAGTGCATACGCAAATTAACAAGTTCGTGCGTCCCGAATAACTGCTGGAAATTTTGCGAAAATTACGCATCACGACATTCGTTGCACGATTTACATATGTATGCATGTATGTATGTATGTATACATATACATATGTAATCGTGAACTATACATTCTATACAGGGTGCCTCACCTAACACGAGCATCTAAAATATCATGTTTCTTATGATAGAAGAAAATGTTAGAGGAAAACATTAGTTGATTCAGAGGGGCAAATATTATATTAGGCAAACAGATTTGTTTATGGTTATATTTTTTGAATTTTCAAACTCATCGAAGTTTTTTTAAACGGAATGATGTATTTTTATTATCGCTATATGATTGTCCAAGTCAAAACGAATCTACCTATCTGTAATAGTATGACTTTCACGTGACCTTGAATGCGAAACATTCATTAAAGTAGTTATTTATTATTTTTTATCATTAAATAGTTGATGTAAATAATGAAGGAAAATTTATTTCAGCAAGTGTTCAAAATAATGTCCATTAACTTCAATAGGTTTATGTAATCGATTAATTAACGATTCTCTGACCCTCCTCATAACTTGATCACTGGTATTAACGCATGCAGTTCTAATCCGTTCTCTCAAATTTTCCGATGTTGTAAAAATGTCGTTATAAATTTTTGATTTTATTCCACCCCAAAGAAGATCGGGTTCATGCACTTTACACGTACTTGAATTTGGATTTTTTTGAAATTACACATATTCACACCTCGATGCCCCAACAGAAATTTATTATTGTTTAAACTTTTTGAATTATGGAGGACAGAAGTTCGCAGCCAAATTTTTTCGGAGGATTGTAACTCTGCCAATATTCTAGACGTCAACACGACATAAAACGACAGTTTATACGTGAAACTTTGAAGTTTAATTGAAAAAAAATTGCAGAATCGGTGCAGCATAGTAAATATGTTTAATATGATACAATGATATAAGAATTATATGTATAAACGTAGAACATAGACCAACGAGGGAGGAATGTATTATTATTTATAACGAAGACTACGGCGGACATTGATTAAATTGCGCACGTTATTCGATAACATTTTTATAAACAATATCCTTAATATTCAAATATAAAAATTAACTTTGAGACAGTATAAATCTTCCTGAAACTTTCTTTACGGTATCACAGAAATAAGTATTTTCTTTCAACCCCTCTAAATTTTATCAAAGTTTATGGATCTCAAATAATTATGATTCATATTAACAACTTATTAATAATAAGACACGAGTAAGTGTACGTGCATTAATTTATGCATTTTCCAGCAAATTATATATTGTAACAAACGCGATATAATCAAAATATTAAAACATCAAAAAAACTGTTCTGCTACTTTCAACGCATTAAATTTATTACATGAAAAAATGTTCGGAGATCTTCTATATCTTGCAAATAATGCAGACAATTTTTATGTAGCAGAAAAATCTGTATCCGAGGATAACGATAGTGACAGTATACCACGCATATTATATTCATGAATATTTTCGTAACCTGTGCAAACTGCAATTCGTTCCGACAATTTTTCGACAAGTTTTTTTCCCTGTAACGTTCACATGGTGCGATACGATGTACCAAATTCGTGCTCCAAAAAGCTTCCTGCGGAAATGCAAAAGTAATGCAATGAAAATGCGCGTTGCAGTGGTTTTTTAAATCGCGGTTGCCATTTTCAACGATTCGGAATCATATAACCGTTTGAACATTTATCAATTCTATACAGGCTAACCCGTTTAAATCGAACTAATTAAATATCTTCGAAATCGTTGATCATATTATAAAATGTTTCAAACAAAAGTTGAATGATTTTAGGGGCTCACGTAATCTAATATAAGATTTTATCGGTTGACTTTAATAACTTTATATTTTAAATTGAATCATAAATTTTTCAATATTCTAGTCGATTCAACTTGTCATTCCCTTCATACAAATACTGAAAGATTTATTGCGAAAAATCATTCGTTTAGATGATACTTTGAGTTTAGCATTATGAAATCGCTAATATGTGCTGGCATCTGACACATCGTGTTCTGATGAATGTTTGTAAACAAACGTATATTTATATAATTTATATAATTTTCTTAAATGGTCCTATCTTTGTAAAAACATTAGTTCAAGATCCAAAATAATTATTCAATTTATTATGATTAGGATAAATCGATTTTTTCCATCTAGAATTCCTATTAGTTGCACCATGAGACTGATTATGAGATACTTGTAGTTGAACAAACGCAAGAAAGAGTAATGCATTAGAAGTCTCTCGTTCGGTATAGCTGCTTCAAATTAAAACAGCATAGTCATTTTTCGTTGTTGAACCTGAGTGTCGGGCATTCCGAGCACTTGCGGCTTGCAGGAGTCAACAACATTTACTAGAATAAGCGGTGAGCGAAATTGTGCTCGTGTGCTACACGGTTAACAGTTTAGCGTTCAGTGACGTCAGAGAGGGATCCAGGTGACAAGAGCTAACGTCTGACGTCATTCAACGACGTAGGTATTCTATCAACTTGACTGCAAATATCATGTTCATTGTATTTCGGAGTCTTAAATATTTAATTCGCATCCATTATTGAAAATTGCAGGACATTGATAGTCCGGCTCATAAAGGTCACACGGTGAACTCATTGCGGTGGTCAATGCACATACGAATTTCCAAGATCAAGCACTACCATGATGTAATGATTTTTTTCATAAAGTTCTGGTATGTGATAATATTGTAATAATTTATACGAAAGTGGACTAATAAATTGAAGTTGTACTTTTGAAAATGCAGCATTCGTTAATGTATTAGATGTATGCAAAGGTTTAGTTTCCTTTTTCAATATTTCTCGTTTTATGTACGGTGACTGTATTACACGTGTAAATATAATTTGTTATCTTATTTTGTTAATGTATCTGAAAAAATTTGTAAAATTAGGAAGCATTTCTGGTTGACGTTTCCCATGTTACATCGGCATTAGTGGGTAAATGGGCCAAAACTGCATTCTAATTTTACAAATTTCTTCAGATACATTAACAAATTATATTTACACGTGTCTATTTCCATAAACTGAATTCGGCTATACGAGTTCTAACAAAAAGAAAAACATACCATATATAAACATATCATGAAATCGTGTAAAATAGAAATGATTATAAATAAAGAATAATTTTTAAAATATCAAACTTCTTGAAACATATTGTTAAACAATAGAGGTATTCAAAATAAAAGGAAATACTTAATTTTGTAAGTCGTTCGAATACTTTCGTGACTCACTGTAAATGGTAAATATACAATTTGGAAACTTAAAATCTAAATACTTCGAAAATAACATATTCAACTATCTTAATGCAACTATCTTATCTATTTTTGCTGTTGTTGATCGCTTTGATGATTATTCGGACGCTAACATTTTATCGTTAAATAAAAAAATATATTTGTTATTTACAAATTTTTATTTTACGCGAAAAGGAAAAGACCTTTGCATAAATCATTTTTTAGCGAGACTTCACCTTACACGGATACTTAATAAAATGAAAAATTTGTTTACTTATGAGATTTATTTATTTTTTATGACGTAATACAGCCAAAACTGCATAAGGAATCGCGTGTAATCGCTTATATCTCCGAAACTAAAAAAATAATCTCTATGTACTAAAAAAAATCTCGTAAAAAAGTGCAATTATTATTTATTTGTCAGTATTAAATCATAAAAGATAGAGAGTAAAGTAATAAGTAAACAGAACGTTCATTTCATTAAATATCCCTGCAAGATAAAATCCGATTAAAAAATATTTGAAACGAAAGTTAATTCATTTTTCATTATGCACATAAATTACCGAGATCTGTAAAACTTATTTTTTAAATTTTCGTTCCAGGTTCAGATGAAGAAGCTAAAAAACAAGAGTTTTTTATCTTTCTTTCCATTCCAAATAATAGCACAATTAGAAAACAATATTTTAGTCATTGTTTAGCATTTAACAAAAATCCAGGTCACTTAGTTCGGTTTTAAAAGAGAAATGCGTTTTAATAAGAGGTGTTCGAGCAGTTTTTGCCAAGGGTTCTAGTACGCCCGTGACACGGAATATTAAAGGTGTGCCTCTCGTTCGAACTATAATTCTATCTACTAATCTGTACTTTATCAGAAAGTAGATAACATGAGCGTATGTAGTACTCTAGCGGGCTCTTACTCAACCCACTAAGACTTTAAGGAGACCTTAAGAATAAACTCCGTTAAAAGAACACTTTCCTTCGGGTAAGAGGGTGTACATGCTTGCAGAAGTCTAACAATAAGTATGAGTTACTCGAACGATGATTGACCTTCTTTTAACAAAGAAAACTCGATAATCGTGCAGTAGTACCGATGTAAAAAGACTTCTTTGCATTGTATTATGTAATATGTAAATACGCAGTGAAATTTCTGATCGTTCAATCTGAAACTAGTTAGAACGAAATCTGTTGAATATTGTCTGAGTATGATTAAAAAATTGCTGTAGAAAGAGGTTATAAACAATCCTAGAGAATGCTTAATAAGTTCAATAGTTTAAAAAAAGGAGTACTTGTACTGCCATGCTTTGCGTATGCGATTGTTGTCATTTATTATTTTTATTCTTTCAAAGTGTAATCCGCAGTCGATATCAAAGTCATAATCACGCGAATGTTACAAGCTTAAATGTACTTGTTCACATAAAAAATCACATAAATCTAGTTCACATAATATTTCGAAGTTAGTCGTTTCTTTAGCATTCAAAATTACAAATTGAAATGTTTTCTAACTGTTTTTTGATCAATTAATTTGAAAATTGTTAAAGGAAAAGTTGAGGAGACAAGTCTGGAAAATTAATTAAACTTAAAGATAATTTTAAATTACAATCCTAAATGATGTCTTTAGGTCCCTTTGGTAAAAATAGCGTTAAATTAACATTTCAACAGGTGATATTTGACTCTCTTGGTAAAATTAGTTACGTGTTTTTCGAGCAATTTACCACATTTTCTCTCAGACTAATTTTTATATGTGTGTAGGGTGGCGAGTATTGGTGTGAGTGTGTGAAGTACGACTGACGCCGATGAACGATGTGTAGAGTGAGAAGGGAACATGCGAATGGGACTTGTGCGCCAGTGTGTTTGTTTCCTTAGGTTAGGTGAAAGCGCGGGTGGTCGTTTTCAGAATGTAAGAGTGTGTGAATGCGCGTGCGAGGGTCCTTCGGGATGAATGCAGCGAGAGTCAGGGAGTGTGACTTAAGAGTCGTAGTTGAGCGGTCGTGACGACATTAGCGTAGCACATTGTGCGGTGTAGTGATTATTCATTATTGTTAACACTTTGCCGGCCGCTTATTTCTCGCATCGCCTTTACGCTGCCGCCAGCGAACTACTGAGGCCGAGAGAAGCGAATCCTAAAGTTAAGCAATGAAGTATGCGTTCTCTCAGCAGGAAAATTAATTTACGTCGAAATTGCATACCAGCTGTTCGCCAAAAAATCCTAAGCTCAAAAATAGCCGGCTAGGTACTAACAAGCATAGTGGAAACATCGACGCTGCGCTGAGCCGTTGTCACGCGTACGTGACGCCGGCCGATAACCGCTGGCGAGCAAAAGTCACGCCAGCGTGACAGTGGCCGGCAAAGTGTTAACAGGTTGAGTGCCATGGGGTCACCGGTGACCGGCACTTAACTTGGCTGTGACGCCATGGGGGCCACCGGTGACCGGCGCGCCCGGATTGAAAAAAAAATAAGAAAGGTAGACAAAAGACAACACTTATAATTTCTTATTATTATCATCGTTGATGTAGTGGTCTGAAGAAATGAATGCAGTATAAAACATTGAAAATAGTTTTATTTATACATTTAATATAGTTTTATTATGCGCGCACGTTACGATGTGTCGTATTAAAACATTCTAAACAAAGGA
>CM052150.1:13209365-13245216 GCA_028455555.1 Augochlorella aurata | reverse complement strand
TGTTCCTTATTGGTACGGAAACGGTGTTCCATATTAGGTACACACTTCTCTATTTTATTCGTTTTACTTTTTATACATATGAAATAAATATTTCAAAGTTCGTTACTTCATCTAGACACATCAATCTATCACCAGTACATGTAAATATTCAACAATAACTGTATGAGCCGACCGAGGATTTTTCAGTGTCGTTAGCCTCGATTGTCTCGTGGTCGCGCAATTTCCGCACGAACCTTTTTTCGTTTTCGCGGTTGTAAGGCGCGAAGCTATCCCGATGTAGATAGATGGCACTACGCGACGCGGTATTCCGACAAATTAATGAGAAAATACTAGAATCGTCACGATTGTACCTCCGTTTCGTTCCTTGATTGCGTTTTGTAGTCTCCATTGTGAGACGTTCGTTGTTCGCGCAAGGAGAACCTTTCGTTACGAGGTTGATACGGAAGTCTAGAGGACCTTTCGCGTCGAGGTCTGATTTGGAAGTCTGAGTGAACCTTTCGCGTCGAGGTTTGGTACAGAAGTATCGACTGTTGTATGTAGAACCGTTCGCGGCGAGGTTCGGTAAAGAAGTATTGGACCTTTCGCGTCGAGGTCTGTTCAAGAAGTATGACTTAGGACCTTTCGCGTCGAGGTCTGCAAAGGAAGTGATGTTCGACCGTGATCGTTTGTCGAACTCAAAATTCGTATGTGGATGTAGGCGTTTCTGCTTTTGGGGATTTCTTCTATTGCAATATAAGAGAAGGGCACTGATTGGTTTTTGCCGAATGCTGCATAGTACCAATCAGGGCCTTCTTAGATTGTCGACACCCTCATGTCGCGCCGTGAGGTCAACCTCCTACGGTTACGGTACCATCGCGTACTTGACTAGGGTGACCCTTCAGATTACCCGGTTTACAAACATGTCCCAGCTGTAGGCTTTTTTCGAACGCTATTAAGAAGTTCTCTTAGAAATCTTAATTTACGACACGTCACGGTTATTGAGGCAGATGCGACTGAAATTCGAACGCTAATTGCTTGCTAAATAAACGAAAAGATCTTTCCACAAAAATAACCTTCGTCGCGTCCGTGTCATAAATCCCATCGACAGAAACTCCACGTGTTCACGTCTTCGGGACGGAACAATAACATATTCAAGTCATAATTATATTGATGATAATCTTATACTCATTGAAGAGCGTTCCATATCAGGTACTTTTACCTTAGATAAATGTAATGATTTTAAGTGCGTCATTTCCAATCTGCTAAAATTTATCAGGACAAGGAAAAATATCTATTCAATTCTTGTTTCTTGTAATCGATGCACGACGTGTTTGCATAACGTTCGGTAGTCTATTTATTACAATTTTCTAATAAGTACCTGGAAGCCCGAATACTCTGAAAATTGAATAACTCTACTGACCGATAACTCCAAATTCCTCATCTATTAAATTTGACCAAAGGCATTGTGCCCTCCTTTTCATCGCGCCCTTAATGCACCTTTCCTATAGACGGCGTGAAACAATGCCCTGCCTTGTGTTCGGCAACCGTTGGAATTTTGGCAGCGATAGAATTTCCTTTTGACCCGAATTCTCTCTGTGCCCCGTCGTTTCCCGAGAATTGATGAAATTAATTTTTATTTGATCGTTTGCTGTCCGCAGGATTTATGGCGCGTATCTGTTTACTTTTGGAGCCTGAATAACTTCAGCGGAAATTGTGAAAACAATTGTCTCAGTAGATAATTGGAAAGTGTGTAAGTTACTGTAAGTGTACTGTGCAATACAACACTTTTATGAAATATATAATTTAATCAAGAATATCACTGTATATATTCTTCTTAAACAATTTAGCTATTTTTGACTAGTATACTCGTCGTAACAGAAAATGTTATCATTTCTTCATAATGAGTATACTCGACAAATACAGCTAACTGGTTAAGAAGGATATATTTTTTGATATTCCTCATTAAATTATACATTTTATAAAAGTGTTGTATTTAAACAAAATATGAAAAAATCGAACATATACATATAAAGTAATAAAACATAAAAAATGTTGCCATTTCTTCGTGACGAGTATATTCGTCAGATACAACTAACTGGTCAAGTTTAATCATGTGATATATACTTATATCTTGTAGCGTTGATTTCTTATATACCAATTGTTTAACTTCTTGAGATAAAAAAAAATTAAAGAAATTTTCTATCGTTATATAATAATTACGTCTTTATCTCCTATTTGCATAACAACAAACAATCCACATTTTTTATATCATATCCTTGTCGGTTGCAACATTTATAATCAGACTGTGGATATTTATACATTATGTTCAAAATAACAAAGCCTAATAATAGCATTCTTCTTTTTCCTTTTTTAGTAAGAACAAGTAATATTTTGGTTTGCGAGAAAAACTTTTTAATGCTAATTCTCGTGGAATCGTAGTATAAAAATGAAAATTTCGATTAAGATCAGCAGTCTATTAGTAACGATGCAAAAACCGCAAAAAATTAATGAATCGTTTGTAGCTGTTATTAGATATAATTTCGATAGTTTATTGTGATTATTATCGTTGAAAAATATGTGTGTATACGTCGCGGTTTTAGAATGATAATATTGCAAAATAAATTATTCCAGGGAGCATAAGCTGCGTCTTTTATGAGAGAATCGGTACAACAGAAATTACTCAGCATGAAATTTTCAGAACTGTTCGACAAAAGAACTCGATAAATCTCTATTTTATACTGTAGGAGGAAAATAATCGATGTGATCCAGTATTGGACCAGTTCTGGACTCGGACGGTGATCTTTCGTGTTCCGGCGTATACATATAACAACTGCAACCACTAAGCTATACGGACTATCGACGATTCCTTCTCTTAAAATTTATAGAAACACATAATACCACCGCAAGCCCGCTTTATCGTTTGCAATAAGTCGTTGAGATTTATATTTAGAATGCTGCATTCACAAGTTTCGCTGGTTTTACGGAAAACGAAGCAACGCTGTACTTGCGATGTCGTTCGAAAAAATGGAGATGACTTTTACATCTCGATTAATAAGCAAAGTAACTGCAAATCGTTTGAAGCACTTGTATATTCCCTTGAGAGCCATGCAACTTTTATTCGGAACGTTCTTTTCTATAGTGAAAAATTTATGATTTATTTGTGTCATCACGTTATGGAAAAATTATCTTGTAGAGGGAACAGCATTTATGAGCTACTTATAATTGAACAGGCTACAGAGGTATGAATAATTATTGACTCAAAGTAACTTTTACATTGTCACTCATATCTGAACGAAAACTTTACAAAATATTATATTTATATGTTTCTATTTTCTATTATGTTTAATATAGAACGTTTTGTTCTATTTTATTTTTAAATTTAATTTATTTTTGATATTTAAACGAAAACCAAACAAGACTATATTTGTGCATTTCTATTTTCTATTATTTCAAATATAAAAATGTACAAATATGTCGGTTTGTTAAGATTTTGCTTAAATGTTACTAAAAATGTAAGAGTTACTTTTATTTTTGAAGTGTGAAAAATTATTGAGAGTCTATAATTATTCACACCACTTTTTTAACTGGCGTTTGGACGTTGATCAATAAAGGTTGTTAATTGTCGTGTATATTTGCAATTAGTCGTAATATATCTGCAAAATGCATTTGCTAAAATTTTCGTTATAGGCTCAGATAAAAGGTTGAAGAAACATCATTTTTTAATTCTTTTATCATGCCAACCATTTGCAGTTTTTGAAAACAATGATTAGCTATTGTTTGTAAACTATTCCCTCTAAGATCCCAAACAAAGTTTAGACCGCATAGCCCAATTATAAAAATGTTATTGCATTTTATAAGGTGCATGACTATTGTATGTATTTTTAAGCGCTTGCTTGGATCAGTCGCGAAATTGCGTCAAATACGACTCTAGAGTAATGAAGCAATTCTAAGAAATCGGCAAGAACCGGGGTGCTTTTATGGGAATTTCAGACAACGTATGTAACATGATAAGTACTGCGAGGACAGAATATTGAAAGGTTCGGAATGTACAATGGCCCCCGTTTAACGTTCTTAACGTTCGCAAAATTATTCCTATTATCTCCTGCAAATAATTTTCTCTTCATTTCGCTTGTGCTCTAAGTTTCCCGCGCCCCTACCCCATGCACTCACGGAACGAGAGAACGGAATGAAGATAACAGTCGGCAATTCTCAGACCGCCTACTTCCCGTGATACTATTCGCTATGCTAAAGAGCACTGTTCCGAATCTTCGTCTCTTAAGTGGACGCTATTGTATATATTTCCATAAACATTACACTAGTATTTGATTTGATTGAAAAAAGATGTTGGCAAAAGTCCCAAAACTATTGAAACTAGAAATCCCACAACGTGTACGTCTGTTCGAAGTGATGATGCGAAGGTAGTACTCCAAATGTTCGTTTAGTCGACGTTATTTTTAATTATTGATTTCCTGTCAAAACTTTTGTGTATAATATTATGCTAAATCATTTCTAAAAACTCTGCTTTGGAGGCATTCTTATCTGTAACTTTTAAAGATCGATTTATTTTTAATTGCATTTTCTCGAAGTAGTACCTTTAGCAGACATGCCGTTATCATACTAACCACAGATTTTTAAATTATGTTTATAACGCATACAAGTTATCGGGTTCTAAATTTTATCTACCGCCTCAAATAAAAACGTTGAAAAACGAAAGCTTTTTATTTCTTTTTGACATTCGAAGTAATAGTAAAATTAAAAAAAAAACATTTTAGTCATTGTTTAGTATACTAGTCCCTTTATCATCTGAAAGAAATTCAAATTATTTAGTGCAGTTTGAAAAAAAATTATTGCGTTTCAAAAGGCTTACGGAGACATTTTTGACTGAATGTGTATTATACACCGTAGTTGGCCGCATCTCAGTAAATACCTCAAATCGCGACGCTGTGCGATGTCTAACTGCAGTCTTAAGTCAAGGTCAATGGAAAAGAGAAAGACGAAAACGTTTCCGTGTTCGTCGCATGATTCGATATTTCATGACGTCGATAAAAATGCATATCAAGTGCACGGCGGCATAGAGTTCGGTTGTTTTCGCGTTTATCGTGTACGCGGGTTACGCTCGCGTGTCGGCGTGTGTAAAGTGTAACACGTGGAGAGCCTTGACGCGGTTGGTCGCAAGAAGAAATTAAGATCGGCGAGTTGGATAATATCAGCAACAACCCTCGGCATTTCAAGCAGAGGGCAACTAAAATCGCCTCGCGTGTGACACGACGGCGGCGACGACGCCAACCCCCACGACGACCACCTTTTCGTGCGTGTACACTCTTACGCGCCTATTTTCACCCTCCGCTAATGCATGCGCGAGTGTCCAACTGTGCAACACTCAAACTGTTTAACAACTTAAACTGTGAAACCTCGCAGCCCGGCGTCACGCGTCATATTTAATGCGGTCTTAGTATCCCTTCGATATATCTAATCGGAGTTTAACACTCGCACGACGAACGTTCTTGACAAAACCGTAAGGTAAAGGTACGTATTATGAAACACCGGCTGAATTGTGACCCCTCCTGCAATCATTAATACAAATGTGGCATGATAAAGAATAGAGCATATGAAAAAATTCTATCCATATCTTTGAACATTGCTCTTTATAAGTTCACCCGCATAAATACTGTTATATAACGATCAGCTGGAAAAAGAATGTTTATTCAAATAAGGGCGTCTCTTAGCAGGAATCATTTAAAAAATTCTAATTTTTTAAAATAGTATAAAAGAGTAAATAGAAAACATAGTTTAACACTAACTTACTAGTATTCAATAAGCTATCTTAACCACTTAGCTGCGTCTATCTATGTGAGAAATTTATAAATATGTTTCACAAGCATTTTAACTTAAATCATAGGAGAAATATTTTTGTTCTGAGATGTAAAATTGTCGTAGTTAAGAGGTTAATAGTAAAATTTATTGTTTCGCGTTCCAAGCAATTTCTGGAGATAAAATAGATTTTGAGAAAATATTGAAAAATATCTTCTTCTTTTATCTTCTTAATGCTTCATACGATGGATATCTATTTTTACGAAATTACGCTCGAATTTTGTCCACTTAATTAGCATTAATTAAAGCACTGCACAACGCATCAAACCGTTAAAATATTACATCTTTCTTCTGTTCTTCAATTGATGTATTTCTGTACAAAATGGTCAATTATGAATAATAGAATCGAAGAGGAGTAGATAATTATATCCGAAAATTTTTATCCTTGGAAAATGGATACGTGCTTGGTATAGTATGCGTGTTAGCCTAAATTGAATTAACAGATTGAGTGCCACACTAGTGCTCATAAAAGTCACATCAAAATCAAAAGCACTTTTTTTATAACATAAGAACAGGGAAGAGAAAATTTATTGTGGTAATTAGTCCAATAACTCTCTTGTACGTTATAAATCCTAATAAACCTTGGTTTACTTAACCCTTAACTACTATCGCAAGTATTTGAAACCGCTACAGTTACTTATTCATCTGTAGTAGTAATATAATAGGAAGAAAAATTGAAAAAAAAGGAACGTTTTTAATACACTTGCTTCTATTCGATCGAATTGTACCAATTGGATTCCTCCATTATTGAGATGGAAAGTAAGAATAAGTGATTTCGACTTTTTATTTACCATTTTTATGTCAATAATAACGCAATAAACATTAGTGGTCAATGAGACAGTTAATATTGGTTATGTAAGTTTTAGTAGTTTTAGTAGTTAAGAGTCAATGAATTGTAATCAAAATTGATTTTGACGAAATAATTGATTAGTTTTCTATACAATAACTTTTTATACGATAATTTATTTTCTATAAATAACTTATTTTTAGGTACCTACAATTTTATTTTATAATACTGAAAACGAGAAAGCAGAATTTTGTATTGAAAGTTTCAAATGTATAGTAAAATATTAATATTGAATATAAACAAAGTTAATATATGTTTTGGCAACTCTTTCATGCTTGGCATGCTTAAACTTTGATTTATATTGCAGCAAGCAAAATCAGTGAATTAAAAGAATCCTGCATTTCCTCTTCGCATAAAGCTCGCAAATTGTCGATACGATTTAAATCGAAGCTTTGAGTATCTCACTAGGGGATGTTTATGTATCTACAATGTACATGACCAATACGGCAGACTTTTATATTTTACGAAAATGTTTCTCGGATTCTGATCACGTTCGAAAATAATGTCTTCTTCATCTATTGACATATTCTTAATAACACCGAGGATGCACGTAATGTTTTTAAATATTCCTGAATATACATACATGCACATACACTAATTCGAAGTAGTTTCATACTACAATATACCGTGTGTTTCGTTTATCTAGGCCATCTTATTATCTTCTTGAGGAAGCTTTGAAAAAACTCCATTTTAGGAAACTTCCGCGAACATTGCAAACTGATTGGCATCGTCCGTAACAAATGAGTGGCAAATATTTTAAAATTAGTTTTTGAACTGAATATCATTTCTGATGATGTTTCATTACTAAACTACGGATTTTATGTATTTATGACAAACATTGAGTTGAAAAGAAAGTAAGAATATTAAGATGCTATTATATTTTCTACTTCTTAAGATTATTAGATGATGTAATATCGAAAAGTAAATTCATGGGATTTTAACAATGCTGCTAGATTATTTTCATCTTATTAAGAATATCAAGAATGAAACTGAATTTTTATTTAACTACCGCTGATTTTAATTTAATTCAGATATTAATTTCAATTTTGCATAAAATCTGTAGTCTTATAATTATACAGTGTAACATTTATGCATATTAATAAATACAGTCGACAATGATTACCGTAATTCTAAGTTCTGAAGAAACTTAATTTGGAAAGACTCAAATTTTCAACATTAAGGATTTGTTCTGCTTCAGTTATACAAATGTATTTTATAGAAAACTATCACGTAGGCTTCAGTAAGTACAATAAAATATATGAAACTTACATAAAACTGGTTTAAACAATGCTTAAAGCGAGCAAGTCCACGGTCTTTGCGAGGAGAATTCAATTCATTTTGAAAATTAAAACTCAGATTTTGTTAACCCTATTTTGCATCACATTGCAAGGAAGAATAAGACATAATGATCTAGTCATCAACTGTTTCATGTAGTCAGTACATGAAAAAACTTCATAGTTACCACATTGATAAATTGTCTCCTTTTCTTTTGTAATAATTCGACTGTGGATCTTTATGCAAAATAAAAATTTGCTTAATCAATACTTAACAGTATTACAAAAATGTATTTCTGTTTTTTATTATTTTAGAATAAAATTATTATTTTAACGATTCAAGGCGAATGCAATATCTGCTATTGTCTTCATTGTTTTTTTTTATAAAAATCAGAATTACATTTAGAATAAAATTATTGTTTTAGCAAATCAAGGAGAATGCAAGAACATTCTTAAATTTTATTCTCCTAGTGTCTTCATTGTATAATATAGTATTTAACCTGTACAATTTACACATAAAGGTGTGAAATCCGCCGTCTAGTGGTAATTAATTCGGATCAAATTAAGCGTATATACATACACGTTAATGACGCAAATGGGTTAAAGCTATAATACAAATTTTGTGTTCAATTGGAGAAGTAGAATGGTTCCGTAAGGTAGTATGCATCTCTGCGACCCTCAACGCTAATGACCACTTAACGTTCCCCTCAGCACAATGTCAAGCAATATCATGATCGCTTTACGACAAGCAAGCCAGGAACATTTAAGAATACTTGAAAAATAGTAGAAATGTCGTTATTACTTTTATTGGATACGGAAATAATAGCGCGACATTTTTAAATGTCGTTACAATAATTACAAACGTAACGCTTTTAATTCCTAATGAAAAATGACTAAATTGATAAGGTTTTGAGATAAATTCGGAGATTTTAAATAAATTACATTATGTTATGTTATGTTATGTTTTATTTTATTTTATTTTATTCTATTTTATTATATTTTGTTATTCTATGCTATGCTATGTTATATGTACAATGTGGAAGAATAGAAAATCAATAAGCTTAAAGATGCTAGTTTAACTTTATCGAAAGTTAATAATTAACATCAAACATTCCGAGCAATCCCTTCGAATCATACATACAATACATACACACCCCTCCAAAATTATTCGGAGACTTACAGAAAATTAAATAAGTTTGAAAAACCGACAGGAAATTGTTATAATTTCTTAAATTTGTTTCAAAGTTAATTATGTTGAACTATAACAAGTACATATACAGGGTCAGTCTCGTAACACGACGGCCTTAAATAAATCATAAAATACTTGTTGTAGGAAAAAATTTTTCAGATAGAAGTTGCATGGCTTTCAGGGGAACATGTAGTATTGTAATCAGTTTTATGTTATTTTGCTTTCTTATCAAGATATGATGGTCTACTTTAATTTAATAATATAGGGTATATGCAAAAGTAAAACTGACTTTTCCTTGTGTTCTCTTTAAAAATACAGTTACTGCAGGCTTGAAAATAGGTGAAATAGGAGTAAGATATAAAAACTTCGAAAGAAACTAAGGAAACAGAGAATCGGTCGACAATGTAGACAAACTTCAAGTAAGTAGGGGCTCATAAATCGAAAGATAAGTGTGCTAAGATTTGTGAGGACGCGATCGTCAAAAGAACCTAAGAAGGTAAAGAGACGTAATTATGGGGTGTTTCTTTAGCGATAGCTTTTTTTCTCAGTCAAAGGTAGCACGCTTTATCCTCACCAATTCTTATACTGGTATTTTTCTCATTCAATAAGTTTTCTACGTACAGTAATTCTGATTAATGTTTGCACATATTTTAAAACGCAGCAACTTTTTAGAACTGAACTAAATGGTTTGAATTTTTCATTGAGATAATAGAGGAACCAGTTTATTAGACCATAACTGGAATGTTCTTTCTTAAATTTTGCTATTCCTTAGAATGACCAAAGGAAATAAAAAACTCTCGTTTTTTAACTTTTTTATCTCAACCTATAAAGAAAATTTTAAAAATGTGTTTGTAGATCTCAATAACTTATATGCATGTTGAAAATTTTATCGAAATCGGTTGATCTTGATATAAGATTTTGTCCCGACTTTTGATACTTTCAATCAATAAATGTGAGAAACCTGCAGCTTTTTTAAAATTCTAACACTTATAACTTGATTCTGCTCTGAGTGAGGAATGAGATCACAATGTATTTGAGATAAATGCGCATTTAATAGAGCTCAATTAAATCCTTAATTTTCAAGGATTAATTTGCAGCTGATATTTTATAAATATCAGCTGCAATTTTCAAAATAATGAATATAAAATACATTTAATTCATGGAATTCCTATGCTTTTCTATTTATATTAAAAAATGTTTCAGGTCATTTGATTATGCGTTCCTAATAAAATGAGTACAAAAGTTCTAGATTATTAATTACGTGTCTACTATAAAGGGTATAATTTAAAATTATGACGAAATTACTCGTTAGCTATTAGGTTTAAGGACAATAAAGATCGATACTTTTTTACTTAGAATTCGATATTATTCCATATTTTAATGTACAAAATATAGTATTCTCTTTAAAAAAAAAAACAAAGTTTACCATCAAATCTCCGAAACGCCTCCCCCGATGCAAAAAATAAATGCACTACATAGTGTGCTCCTTCAAACCATGCATATTTTGTATACAATTTTTTCGTGCAACGCATATTTTGGAAGTTATGGAGGTGCGCAAGTTGCATGGTTCATCCTGTATATATGTATAAACAATGTAGCTCTTCGACGTTCATGTGAAATCTGCATGTTCTACATTTTTTCGAATTTAAAATTTCGTACAACTACGATTTTCAATCGAAAAGTTGAAAAATTCTCTGTTACATATCTCGGTAGCTGAATGCATCGCATTTTTTCAACATTTTTGCGTAAAATTAAACAGGGAGAATGTTCCAAAGAGTAATATTAGAATAATAAAGAGTAATAATTATTCGAATTCACGCTGTAGTTGCTGTAATTAGTTACAACATTTCCAAAGATGTCAAGAGATCGTAAGCTTCTTTGAAAAATATGTTTTTCAATTTACATTTACCTAGTAAAATATAAATCGATTAGAGTAGCAGATTTATACACCTGTGAAGAAAATGAATAGATCAAACACATAGCAGTGAAAATATTTGAAGTATTGAAAGACACTGTCCTAATATCTTCAATTTACTAAAATGATTAAGAAATGAAATAAGTACAAATAATCAATGCATACAATTTTTATTTTACATAAAAATCCGAAGTCTAATGATAATTATAATAAAGAATAAAAAATATTAAAATTTCTATGTTCTGTGATTTTCTATCGAGTTCAAATACTAATTAGAAGAAATCAAATCTCGTTATAAAAAACGCAATGAGCTTGAAACACAAACATATTATAATAAAAACAGAATTTTGTTTAAAAAAGATTATCATCAAGTGGGACATTAATTATTTCCCTCGTAACTAAATAAGTTTCGTTTGAACACATTGTTGAATAAGTATGTAGTTTGAGAGATAATTGCGTTGATAAATAAAAATGAGACACCTTATATATTGATCATACGAATAGCAGTTTTTACCGACTTTAATATTCGTGTCTGTTGACAATGTAAAATAAAAAGTATTTGTCAGTAGTGAACCTTTTTGTACATACCGATTTACATATTTATGTTCTATTTCTTCCTCATCTTCTGCCACACGCAACGTTTCCCAGAGAAAGCCATTTTTACTCTGAAATTGGACGTCAAAGTACTACAGTTTTCATACCATTTTTCACACGTTATTGTCAGCTTCGGACATATTTTTCTCTTTTCGACATTTTTTTTCACTGTCGAAATGCGAAATGCCTCAAAACACCTTAATCGATACGTTAGTAATATCTTTATTACATGTAACACAGATTAAAAAACAATCTTATTATTTACTTATAATTTCTTTTTTAACGTTGTCGTATTAACTATAGAGTCGTTAGCGACAATGCGATTTACAGAGTTAACATGGATGATATATAAATATATAAATGCGTTAGTATAAATAAGTTTTACAATGGAGGAATATAGTGTATAATATGTTGAATTACGAAGGTTAAATAGGAAAAACGAACGAGTCTATTTTTTTTAATTAATATTGTTACGTCTCACCAACTGCAGCTACTGCCTTTTATTATAAATGCATAAAATCTGCATTCTAGTTATTGACAATGTCGAACAATAGTTGTTAATCCATTACATTTTACCTATCAATTTTATTCTTGGATAAATTCGAGTAGGTGAAAGACGAAATATTTCGTCCTTACTGAGATTTTCTTTCATATATAGGGTGTCCCATAATTATGGTAAATGCAGTTCCGGAAAATGAGGGATTCCGGAAGTCATTTGAAGTAACTTTTCCCTTATCGAAAATGCAATTCGCGGCTTTGTTTATGAGTTATTAACGAAAAACACTGACCAATGAGAGACAAAATCAGCTGGCGCGACGCGGCCGAGCCAATGAGCGGACGAAGCCCAGTTCCGCTGATTGGCTCGAACGGCTAGCGCCAGGTGAGCTCACCTCTCATTGGTCAGTGTTTTTCGTTAATAATTAATAAACCAAGCCGCGAATTTCATTTTCGCTAAGGGAAAAGTTACTTCAAATGACCTTAGGAACCTCTCATTCCCTGGAACTACCATAATTTCCTGACACCCTGTATTTAAAGTTTCTTGTTTTATAGTCATTCACAAAAACAGAATGGTTTCTGGTATTGATTTCTGTAACGTTTAATTAATACAACAGTATTCTTGATTTATTTACCGTTTCTACGGTTACTTTTTTCTATTTAATTTACTCATGTTTGTCACAAGTGCATAAAATCCACAATCTAATAATTACATAAATAGTTAGTAAACGCAAGATATATAAATATCTAATTTGATTAACTTTTATTTCGATGCTTTCTACATCCACTTGAAAATTACAAACGGCTTTGCAATATTTTGTGGGAGATTCAACTTCGAATAGTCTTGAAATTTGTCATCGTATAATAAAAATCTTCGATGTCCGTTCCATCGTTCACAAATGCGCGTTTTGAAATGAAATAAACTCTCGTTAATAACGATCTTATTTACTTGCGCAAAACAGAACGCCTGTGTCGTTTGTAATTAGAGCCTGCTCCTGCTTGAAAGGTTTTATTCGCAATTCACATTTCGCTTTTTATCAACAGTCGAGTTATTTTTCATGTCCATTGTACTCGGGAAAGCAAATGTCAACAATAACGGAATATTGATACGCCGTAGGTCGTGCCTGTTGTGCGCGATGAATGGTATAATTGGACGTTTCCGTCCATTGACATTTGACGGGTCGAAATAACGCAGTTTTCCTGCGACAGGAACTGCTACTTTTTTTTTATTAGTTCATACCTCGCTAAATATCTCTATCATGGCACGGCATTGTTTAATATGCCGGTTGACGCGAGTATTAAAGGGAAATTCAAAGGAAATGTTATACATAGAGACAGCAGTTTTGCAATAGGTGAATTTCTCTGGTCACCGCGTTCACCATATTTGACATTGCTGAATTAATTTGTGCGAGTGAGTTGAAAGCCAAAATTTTTGTTCGACCTAACGGTTTTCGAGGAGAGTATTACAAAATCTGGGTATTGAAAGGCTTCTAAAAATTGTCATGTAAATTTTGCAGTTCTAATTAATGCGTTTCCAACTCATGTTCACATTTTTTTGAAAAATGAAATTCATTCTTTATTCAAATTCATTAACTTTTTTCAAATAAAAATTGATCTCTTTACAGGTCGTATTCAATTCGTTTAAATCAAATTAATTCCTTTTTAAGTTGTATTCATTTTTTTAAAATCACATTCATTGCAAGACACATTCATCTTTTTCAAATCTGATTTATTATTTTGCAATTCATATTCATCTTTTTTTTTTAATTAAATTAATTATTTCGCAAGTAATACTCATCTCTTTGTTTTCAAATCTAATTCATTATTTTGCAAGTCATACTCACCTTTTTCAAATCAGATACATTCTTTTGGAAATCAGTGAGAGTGACATAATATGAATAGAAGTTTAAATATGTTTTGCAAATTGCTTCGAGGATTACTGCAGGGATTGAATGAAGATAATCAAGCGAATTGTAGCTACTTTTGAACAATGTAAGAAACAGCGTGGAAAGTAGAAGAACTTAATTCACAAAAGGGTTAATTTGATCTGTGAAAGAGTGAGTTTGATTTGAAGAAAGCTGAATTTCGAGTGCAAAGGAGTGAAGTTGGTTTCATGAAAGGTGAATGTAATTTGCATCAAGATGAATTTGGAGTTATCGACTGAAACAGTTATAGAGAACCGAAAAATCTCATAATAACATAATTTCAATATTTTATTTTTTAGCAGTCATCCGTACAAATTAAAAATTGTATTCTAAACAATTGTAGCTGTTTCTGTACAATCTATTTTTCGAAACAAATAATTTTCTTCTTCTCCATGGGTAGCGATCACACTGATTAGTGGTAATAGTTAGTTTATAACACAAACGTCTATAATAAAAATTATTGCAATTTTTATTAACGCTTGTTAACATTGATCGTCGACACTGATAAGCGTACCTGCTATAAGCTTGTACAGTTTTCTATTAGGTCTCTTTTTCTTAAGAATCATTTGCATTTGTATTTCCATTGCTTTACCTTTTAAGACTTCCGGAAATAGTGTTTCTCTGGTGCATGCTAATGAGAAAATCTTCCACACGACAGCTGTAGTGAGCAAGTGTATAGTAATTCTATGTATAGAACTTCTTATTCTCAGGCAGACGAGCATATTCAACTTTTCAGATATTTTAGTTAAAACAGGTAAATTGTAATAATTTGGCACTAATAATATGAAGGAACTAATTCTAGATGCTCCCACAAAGAAAATTATTTAAAAAGGAAATATATCAAAGAAGACATAACTTGGTATTAGAACTAATTGTGACCATATTAATTTTTCTTCTTAATCACTTTTATTCTTAAATTCATTAGTACCCATATTAATTTTTTCCTTGTTCATCAGTACCCCAAATAATTTGTATTCTTAACTTCCCGAGTCTCCATTTTTATTCCTAAATTTATAAGTCTATGATATTCTCGAAATCGCAAAAATAAACTGCTGACTCTTCAAAATTTTGTTACGGTTTCTGCATATGTAAATAGGTCAAGAGGAAAACGGATAAGACATTATTTATTTGAGGATTAATTCAGTCCTGACAATAAAAGTTCAACGAATGATTTGATAATGTGACCTGTTCGATTTTCTACGAGGTCATAGCACGAAGTGTGAAATTTAGGATATGCAAGTAACACGCGGTGACAAACGCTGGCCTTGTGTTGCTTCATTTGCTCGACGATTCTCGTCACGTAGGACTTAAATGAAAAGAAAGGAACTTGGTTTGCTATGCGCGGACGTATTTACTTATACGTCTAATGAAAGTGCTTGTTAAATACGAAAGTTATGATGAAGGTAGTGACCATGCTATTGAAGTAGTATAAAAAGCAAAATGATTGCAACGAGAATCGACGAGCAACAGTTTTCTATTTATCTTTCGAACGGCTAAGATTGGGTCCATCTAGACCCAAAGTATAAATATTGTTAGTTGATTATGTAGTCTACGAGTATACATCATTATTTTAAAATCATAGAATTCGCTGAAAATTCATTTTGTTACCATAGTGCATTGTAAATAACTGGTTTCTATTGTTTTTTCTGTATAATCATGGTTAAACACGGTCTGTATGTACATGCTGGTAATAATTTATTACTTTATTCAATACAGTATTAAAATATAAACGCAAACTATACTAATTTCACACACGTTACAAAAAATATATATATATAATCCTTGAAACAATAATTCAAATAATGGAAATACATAGAAAATTCATATATCAATATATATGTATGTATATATATAAAACATAAGAATCTTATTATGTCGTATACAATACATACATATTGATAAGAGTGGACGTGTACGCACATTATTTAATATGACACAAGCGTAGTCATAGCTTTGTTTTGGACGAGTACAGAAAAGGAAGTCGTTTGTGCCGTGCTTTTACGACACCTTGCTTTATCGCGCAAGTTTTTCGTAAGTTGAAGGATGTTGATCTAGACGGATGTTCGCTGCGATCTCGCGAAGACTCTCTGCATAACCGTTTCTGGGCGACTGATTCTGAACGATTGTTTCTGTTCGACCGATTTTGTACAACAGTTTCTCGATGACTGATTCCGTACGACTGAATCTGTTCGACCGATTTGTACGACGATTTCTTTGAATTGGTCGTGATAAAAATCATTACTAATACAAATCGATGTGTATAATTACTAGACTGCGGATTCCTATGCACAATCCAAACTGTCTGCACTAATTGCAAGCTATTAAAGTCACACATGATATTTATTTCGTGTCTTAATCATTTTAATGAAGTGGAGTACTCTTAACAATATCCTTAAATTCTTTATACGTTTACAATACTCTTTTTTATTTGATCTACTAATCTTTGTTACGAATGCATAAAATCCATAATCTAATAATCACATAAATCTTTAGTAAATACGAGATACACATGTACATAATTTTATTAATTTTTATGACAGTTAATTTTTATTTCGATGCTTCTGGCGTCCTTTAGAACGCTATAAATAGCTTTGCAACAGAAGAATACATTTCCATATATTATGTTTCAGAAAAAATGAGTATCTCCAATAACTGCTGTGTGTCAATGAACTGATATGTGTTGTGGCACAGGTATTCTATTAGTCTGGAAGCAAATTACTTTTTAACGTGCATTTAGATTTTCTGCATGATTTGTATTCTCTTCGTGGAAAATATGTATTCCCATTAGTATAGCCACTTTAACAATTTCCTTACTTCAGCAATGCGTATAAATTTAGTACTACATAAATATAATATGTACATACGTAATTTGGATATTTCTAGGTTACAATTGATTTCTAAAAAACGACCATAAATTCATTTCCATTATACTTTAACTATTACTAATACCTTATTTGTAATACTTATTTTATACTTATCAATTTACATTTAATTGTTATGGTATGTAAATAATACTTTATGATCGTTATAAATTCTGGACGTTACATTACTACATTTTTTATTTGCCATTGCAGTTTTGTCACGCATTTTAAAACTCTATAATTTTACTAAACTATCATAAATGCAATATAAGAATCTTTATTTATGTGTCTATATTAGAATCTATAAGAATTGTACTTATAATAATTGTAAATACTACATAATACTTATAATTAATTATAAAAATTATCTCCATCGATTTTGAGAAACGGCAGCCACGTGCAATTGTCATTCTTACTTTAAAAACACCGATAAGATGAATGTAATACATCCACACTCCTAAATTCTTTTAGTCGGTTTACTGTTTTATGTCGCATCTACCCATTTTTGCATAATTGCAAAATTATCTAATCGATAATAATAATAAGAATAATAAATCTAATCGACCGTTTAATCATCTATATTTGGAAACGATTACCTGAAAAATTAACGTCACTTGAAAGA
This sequence comes from Augochlorella aurata, assembly GCA_028455555.1. Classification (NCBI taxonomy): domain Eukaryota; kingdom Metazoa; phylum Arthropoda; class Insecta; order Hymenoptera; family Halictidae; genus Augochlorella; species Augochlorella aurata. The sequence goes on along the minus strand of CM052150.1, from coordinate 13,227,644 downwards.
AAACATGAATTTCGCATTATCGATTCATTTTAACGCGAGAAATTACTGTATGCTTGATGGCGCCACCATTGTGACCGAGACCTATACACCGAAAGAGTTACGGTACACGAGTTTTTCTTTTTTTAGAAATTACTTCGTCGAGATCTCATATTTTTCAATGAATAAAGAACTGTTTTATAGAGGGACGCCCCAGAAAATAAGTAGGTTATACGCTTCTCGGAGAGGGAATTATATAGCATAGACCAGATTCATTGTTACAAGTTATTTCGCCGACAATCGGTAGAGATAAAAACAAATATTTGTTGGCATTTCAACGCCCAGTGGACTCCTTCTGCGTGATGTAAAACGTATCACTGACGTATTTCATAAAATTTATTGAGAAGCGTTCCTACACCTTTGCATCGAAATACAATGGCACTGGAAACGCCGACAGTCTTTTCATAGGAAAGTAAAAGTTATTGTAAAAAAATAGGAACATGCTTTTCGTCATTTTTCTGAACGGAAATTGACATTTTTAAGAATTTGTATGCGTAAAAATTAATTGATTCAAGATTTCAAATGAATGTAATGCATTAACTTTATAATATATGATTAGATTTTATGCAAAATGAGAATTGTCCGTGAGAATTGCCTGAAGCAAAAACTAAATAGAAACTAAAATTCATTCTTCGCGTAATCGTTTTAATCGATTCAAAATAATACATTGACATTTTTCTATTCTTTTAATTTTTCTCTATTTTAAATTACTTCTACGTGTCTATATTTAGTACATAGCTCCGTTTGAGTATAATGCTCTGTAGATTGCGGATCTTATGCACACTTTTTGTTTAGTACGGCAACAAAATACGGCAACAGTACGGAAACAAAATAAATGTCTACCGGATCGCGTTGATTTACTTACCTTCTTGCATTTTAAAAAACTGCACAAGAAGAGATCACAACATTATTTCTAAAAAATAGTATAAATAGAAACGTCAGCGAATACTAGATGAAGTCCGAATTACAGTTTTTTGATAACAAATAATTCTGTTTGTATTTCATATTTTTATATAGATTATATCGATTATAATTATAATATAGTATAGATAATATGATATAATTTATCATAACTATAATAAACATATTATAATATAATATTATATATAGCTATATTATAACTATCGTTTTGAATAAAATATTCTTTACTTTTACAAGTATTATTTACACCTAAATAAAGTTAGAAATTAGTATGTTATAAAAGAATTAAAAAACAACTTAACTTGCAAATTGTTAGTTTACACAAGTTATACCTGCTTTATACCGCTTTTAATAAAGTCAGTAAAGAACAATTTATATTAGGAAATTAAATTTAATTAAATTTTCAATTTAAAATATTAATAAATAAGTTTGAAGATTATGGATTCGTATGCTATCGCGCTTCTTTAAATCGCTGGTTAAAATTTCTGAAAATATTTTCTTTCTTCCACTTTAGCAATTTAACAAAATGTTCGTCGGTAGGCGTATTCTACAATTTTGTCCACTTCTTATCAAACGGTTATTTCACGAGTATGTTCTAGTAATATTACGGGTTCCTTTCGTCTTCCGGTCGATGTAATACATGATGGTTATGTGGGTCGTAAAGAGGAAAGTTTTCTCGTTAATATTGTGAGCACGATTCTACTTTTTCTCCGTTTCGAAGATGCGAAAAGTCTATGTGAAAGTGTTATGTAGACACAACAGGGGGTCCGACGAGTTTCTGGATCGTTAAAAATTCAACTGTGTGTTTCAAATTTCATATTGATAAAAATCTCGCCTATTGTGTATCGTTTTCACGTAAATTGTTCAGCATGCTTATTAGTAGAAAAATCCTAATCTGTGTATTTGAAATTTCCTAATAGTTCCAGCTATATTTGTCCAATCCAGACAACAATTTATTTAGTTGTTCTTCATGTTTTGATGAAAATTACAGATTAATCTTATGGAAATATTATATCATATCAAGTTGGTTGCAATGAATTTGGTTTCAAATTTTAGCCATTTTCGGTAATTATAATTATACTGCAGACCTTTGCGGAAATAAAAATATTCTGCATTTGTTGCCAGAAAAAATAAGTCATTTAAGATTTTCTGTGCCTTTTTTAGTCATTTTTATAAGTAATTTCGGTAATTTAGTAACTTAGGTAATTTCAGTAGGTCGAAAGTAACATATCGATGCTCTTAAATTTGTCTAGCTTAAATTACGTGTAATTATATATGCATAAGTTAGTTACGAAACAAGTATAATTTCATTACAGGAACACTCACGATTTTTGAGACAATGTCCCATTGATGTCTTTAAATAATAATTCAAGGTGTTCTCCCTACTCCTTCATTTAAAAACATGAAGTGTATTCACAGAGACAGATAGCAGGGATTATTTCAGATAACGTTTCTACTATATCTAGATTACACAGATTACAAACATATTTCCGGGCTTTAGTTAAAAATAACTACCTTGTATTTGAAATGCGTTTCGTGCAAGTTATAACTAGGAAAATTTGCAGTAAATTGCATTGAAGTAGAAGAAAATTTATAGTCAGCAGACTAAACGTGTAATCTATTTTTTGATAGAACATCAATTTCTAGGTGAATCGAATGTTTCCACTGTGCACCACGAAATTGAGCAATTCTTGATTAAAAAAATGCTCGGGACTATGAAAAGGAAAATCTATCTGCGATGTACAGGTATCTGGAAAAGCTTTCACAGCCGAATAATAAATCACAGGTACAGATTTATCTTGACGCGTATCCTGAACGTCGCAAATCACAATAGGTTTTCCATTCGCCATCACTTCGCCCTGGTCACTGTACAAAATAAGTTCGAAATTCAGCTGCGTATTAAAAAGATTCTAGACGCCGATATAAGCGCAAATATGGATGATAAATATACTCTGTTTGCCTTTATTCACAGTTTTCAAGCTGTCATGCCATCCTGCAGGGAATTCCACTAGCATACGATCAGAAATACATTCAAAACTGTACAATTACATGTTTTTCAATGTTCTAATCGTACAAATCAGTATTGTTTTTTAATTGTTTCATTTGTTTTGCAATAATTATTTTATAGTAAACTTCGAACTTACAATTAGTTTTGAAATAAAGTGAAGACTTTTTAATTTTTTGTCCATACAGTTAATTTTTAAAGGGAGAAAAGTGTTAAATCAAAATAAGATTAACAAGTGCCAATCTATAGTAGACTGCAGACCTTTATGCAAAATGAAAATTACCTAACTTAATCGCAACAAACAGGAGTTAAATAATGAATAAAATAATGAATAAAATAATAAAAATTTACTTTATTTCTTAATCGTTCCAATGAATTCAAAATAATATAACAGTATCGTCAAATGTTTCTCCTGCATTTTCTACATTTTATTACACTCACTCACTTGTATCATAAATATATAGAATCCTCAATATAGTCATGAGTCAAACATAGAATTTGATAAAGGAGTGGAATAGTTTTTTTATTTATTTAACTTTCCCGTATTCTAGTTTGCTACACTAAAAATATAAATTGCTTGATTTACCAACAAAGAGCACGTAACCATAAAAGAAAACATACAACCAAGTGCAAGCATATGAACGAATAGCAGTTTCATAAAAAAAAAACTGGAGCATCGGACATAACCATATATTGCGTCATGTGTACAGTCCTCTTTTTTTCATAGGCTAAGTTGATCCAGGGATATTTTATATTTCAATCATATTTTGAAATACTGATTATCTGTATTATCTGATTAACTGTAGCGAGTATAAACGAAGATTAGAAAACTTTTTCGACCGAAAGTTGTTTGAAATATAGTTCACTGTATGTATAAACTTTATTTAGCTCTTTTAGCGTTATTCAAACCTATTTATTTTTCTATGGGTTTATTGATGCGTTGTTGAATATGCATTCAAAGATGCAGAACGTGCATACGTATACATTGCACAACAGATCGAAATGTAGTAGCATCACCATTACATTCAGAATCTTATCAAATACACATACACATTATACAAAACACAATTGTGATATTTGAGAATACGGGTATTAATTACAAGGTATTTAACCCTTTGCACTCGAAGCCATTTTAACTGTAAATCTAAAATAATTTTTCCGGCTTATAGTATTTCTATTTTACGTGACAAAGTGGACCTTATGCATACGAAATTGATTCTTGTAACTCATACCAACAGTTTTGATTCCAACAACTTTAAAAATCTAAATTTTTATTAATATAAACATTATTTTGGAACTCTTAGATAGAACAATTTTAGTGGTGCCTCAGAGTCACCACTCGAGTGGAAAGGGTTAATAATGATTTAATATTCGTGATTTAAACATGTTCTCCTTTAATTAAAAAGGCAATTACTTTGAAGGAAATAAAATAAAAAAAAACATAAAACACTGAATTGTAAGTACCAGTTTGTAACAAAGTTTAATCGTTATTAACGTTCGTTTACTTTTTCTTTTGCGCAGGTTGGTACCACATATATTCATCATCGTTTGTCGGATAAGTAAACGAAGCGACAAGATGATTTATCGTGATCATAAAGGTAATGGAACTAAATATATCACCTCTAAATTGTCAAATTTATCTATTCTATATATTAGATGAATAAGTATGACGGATACAAAAAGGTGTAATACATTATCTCTAAAGTCATGCAATTTTAATATTGATAAATTACTATTTCCGCTCTATATATATATATATAATATATTATATACCGGCGACGATTACATAATTTCCGAAAGCCCGTAATTCACAGTAACAAGAAAACTGCTTAGTAAATTGTTTAAAGGTACTGAATACAGTAACTAAATACAGTAACATTATCAAATTTCGTTTGGTATTATTATGTAGAAAAAGATCGTTTCGGTTTCTTTAATAACAGTTATCCTACAGTAATTGATTTTCGATAAATAAAGTGTTAAAAGTCATTGTATCGCATACTCTTTAATTATTCATTAAAAAAGTATAAAAGTTATTTCTATGTATTATGAGGAAATTAATCAAAATTCATCGAACTGATTCTACCTATAGTACTTTTTATAAATCCGAGTGAAATTTTTCCTTCCTTCATTTGCTCTAGTCTTCACAATATAACAATAATAACTTGAATATTCTTCGCATCACTATAAATCGATTGTTTGCATATACCAGTTATGGATTATTTGAGGATCTTACTGAAATCTATTTCGTGTACCACAGTGCTTTAATTACATCTTGTAAAGGAGTTGGTATCTGCCTACGCCTTAAAGAATTTTATTTCGTTTCAAATTTCTAATTAGACATTCTTCGTAGAAATATAAAATTTGCAGTGTAATCTCATATATAGATCTCTTATTATTAATCCGTTATAATAATAAATTGCATTGTACACTTTTCTGAGATCTATCTACAATATGTCCATCTATTGTTAACTCTGTTGGAAATAAAAAATTGTGAACGTCGGCTTTAATATTATTTGATTCTAGTTTCAGACAATTGATTGAAATTTTTATATGTTTCATTAAGATCTGTAGACAAATTAACGTGTCTAGAAGGAGAACTTGAAACAATAAATCGAAACGCAATATATTCAGTAATGTTTTTGTCAAAAACGTCCACTGTTGAATTTTAAATTGCTCTTTAAATTGTATTCTAAAATTGCATATTATAGTTGTGCTATAAAATGTATATTAAACGGAGGCACATTCATATGTTTAGCAATTAAAGCCAGTACTCTCATTACTTTTGTAACTAAGCATTTCAAACTCTGTGTACCCATGCATTAATATATCTTTATCTTAATTCATGTTTATGTATGTACAATAATTAATATACAAATACTTACGTATACATATGTATATGTTAACGCACGTTCTTCGAAATTAAAGTTCATATTCGGGGTTAACGATTGCCGATACGTGCTCGTGTTATCGCCATACTTATCGCATCGCGATTCTTAATATATCCGACTTTCATTTCTATCTTTTTTTGTAATTTCTTAAAAGTTTAAATGCTTTAATCACTATTATTACGTTCAAATATGATATTGTTATCTGTCGTTTATATGAACGTGTAAACACGTATGTTCGTCTTTCAAATTATTCGCGGGTAAATATTTTTGAGAATTATTAAATGCACGAGTTGAAAAACAACATGACATGTAATCTGCGAATTAATAATTACCTTCCTTACTGTCAAGTATTCTTGTATCAGTATTAACTTTGCTACTATGATACTAATATGTATATTACTAATGTACTTAGTAGCATATAGTGTTACACACTAATACACTAATATTATATACACTACTTCACTAATATAGTAATACTATAATCCTATACAATAATATGTACTAATATTCTTGTTTCATCGATCCACTTCGATATTATCACCACAAAATTAGAGTGAACAAAAATTTCTAATCTACGAAGCGAATGTAAATTGGATGAACATAAAATTAATCGTCAGTTGCTGATTTTTACAATTGTTGCTGGATTACAGTTTCAAAAGTCTCAGACTTATGTATTGTTAGAATTTTGTTCGATATGTCGCTTAATTTTTCCAAAACGTCTGAAGCACAAGTTCTAACTTGTAATGTAGATGCACAAAGAGATACGTTAATGAAATCTTTAACAAAAATTCTCTGTTATTTTGAATCAATCAAGATATTTAACAAAAAATCATAAAATCTATAAACCTTTGAAGTTACATGAAATATACAATAACATCGGTGACAGTCTTGCTGAAGGACTTTTGTTAACAACGTTATTTTCATTTCTTGCTGACGGAATGTTGTTGATAATATTGGTATCGTTTTCGCTGAAAGGATTATGTTAACAACATTGTTTTAATTCTGGTTAAACGAATTTCGTTAACAACGTTGCTTTCATTCTCGTCGCGGAAACCTTGTCACCTGCAAGAAATCTTGGCAGTCCGGGAAGATTCGTAAGCATTAGCGGAAAAGCACAACAAACGATGATACAATCCTTTTGTCCGCAAATTTGTGAAACTTCCGAAAACACAGATTTCGAAACGGCGTTTATGTGTGCACATCCATGCATAAAACCCGTTGCTTTCTTCTCTGGTTTTTTTCAGGAAACACAAACGAGAGGAACAGTGGCGGCCCTGTCCCCGTCGGTTTTAGTATCCATGACCCGATTATTCGGCGTACCCTATATATACAGATGCATTTGTATATATATTGTACATATATACGTATATTTCAACGTTACTTACGGTTACAGTATCGAGTCGTTAATCGATATTACCACTATTTTATCTTTTTCGATTCGCGACGACACGAATAAACAGTTTGCCGGTTCAAAGGTGGCCGTTCTAAATCGATACTCACCTAACGAGAATTCGTTATTTCCTTCCATTTTGGTTTATGTATATAGGTCTAGTCGTTGAAACTTTTCTCTCCGGCATTTCGGGAACTCGAATGACGAACTTCGACAATATTTTCAACCACGGTCGATAACGTTCGCGTAGAGCTTTTTTTCATTTCATTTTAATCCCGCAAGCGAACGCCTAAACTACATTGATGTCATTTTCCAAAATTTTTGTCGCGTGAAATAATGTGTTAGGGTTTTGTGTCTCGTAGAAAATTGATATATCTTTCTTTTTCGCTAGCTTGTTGCCGCATTAACCGGGCAGTCGACATTGCAGCATTCGCATTCGTTGAGTAGCATGTTCGATGTTAAGTATCCGTATGTTAATATTGTGAAATTTATATTTCGTATCTCTCTATCGTTACTACATTTTGATTAGAATGAAATTATGTATCGTAACGTTGATTAAATATCCATTTGTCAAGCATCGTCGTTGGATTTTATTCAGTGCGTGTTCTGACGCTTCGCAACATTTCGACACGCAACATTTCGGGAAGGTAGTATTTTTTAATTCTGCGATACGTTACAAGTTGAATGATTGTGACAGCAATATATGGAAGAGTTATCTGTCTTCGTTAAAACGAACTCACTGCGAATGTATTACTAGATATATCCGCTGTGAATTATCGCGTGGGAATCGTATCTTACAAATTCATTAGTTGCGGCAACAACAATCGCTGTCGTTAAACAAATTCCGTATCTTTTGACATGAAATCGCTGCCATGTTTCCCGTTAAAATGTCTTGCAAGTCGAAAAGCGGATGCATATTTTTTAAACAATGTTCAGGACATTGTACGCTTCAATATTAATTATTAAGCCGATTGCATTATAAAGAGTCTGACTTATCATAAAGGTGTTATACATAATCTACTAAATGAGTGGTTTAGAATCATTGTGGTGTAAGTGGTAAGTTCGAAAATGTGGACTTATATTTTAATATATAATCTATACATGACAAAATGTTACAAAGACAAGTTAAATAAATTATGAAATTACTACAATTTAACTTAACTCTAAATTATCTTAACAATAAATTTGGTTAGTTAATATTACAGATGTTATTAAATAATAACACTCTTCATTTCTCAGTAGGAGGAAAACATGACTTAGTCTTTTACGGTTTTAACACTGAACGTACCGGCACTTTACGTATACCTATTTTTACCATAAGGGGTGATTTTTGTAGGGGTGATTTTCAGAAAGAAATTATTAATTTATTAAAGGAAATAATGCACAACATAACTCCTGATGTCTAATAAAATAATCAGAGATATATTTTTATTCTTTTATCACTGCTTTCTCCTTCATTTTTGGAAGGGGTCATTTGAGCCCATTCCCCTTACGTTTAGAGTTAAATCATTCAAATGTGAATGTTATTCATTTCTGCTATAACAGATTCTTGTATTAACAAAATCTAGGATCGAAAGTGATTAAACATAGAAACAGAAACTCTCTCGTTCTGCAATTAGGTAAATGATAAATGCATTGAGTAAGATAGGGGTGACACTAACGCGTGACTTTAACCAGTTTTTGAAATTCATTCTTTTCGTAATCTATTCGAACAAACTAGATGTTACTAAGACTCGTAGAATGCAAAATAGTTAAACTAGTGGTTACTATGGTAAACGTCAACTATCTAGTTACAGTGTCATTAATGTGCAATTTAAAATAGTAGAAATATGAATAAAATTCAAAAGCATGAATGTATAATTTTTAATCGATTAAACTTATTAAAGAAAAAAGCGCTTTCTATTTATTTTATATTTCTTGCAATTGATGCAGACAATTTTTATTTTGCATAAAAATCCGCGTACTAGTGATTAATCGAATGATATTGACGTTGTGGACATTTTTGGGGTTGATATTCGGCTAAGAGTAGGATAATATTTATAAATTTATTTATTTAATAATACAGAGTAATAATACATTAAGAAAATGAGTGCAATTGTATTTAAAAGTTGCGTTGTTAAATGAAATTAGTTTTTTTGGTAGGAAAAATCGTTATCGGGATTTTTTTTCCATAAAGTGCTTACCTACTGTGATTTAGTCCTTTTTTCCCAGCTGTTTGATGGGGTGGCTAATAATCTTAACGAATGGTTGATAAACCCAGAAATAAGAGAAATTCGAATTATCGGAAAAAGTAAGACGATAAATCTAAATGCGGATATCTGGTATCTCTTTGATGCGATTCAAGCTATCGAATATAATGTTTCAATTGATTCTGCGAAGTTTGACAATTTGGGGCGTTGCCTTACTGTTCGTTCGGAACAATATAATGACGCCAAGTCTATTACAAATTCTTCAATTTCCCGTATGAACAACAAATCTTCAAGCAATATATTTTCTAAAATAATTTAGAAAGCTTTCATTTTTCAATTAGAATATTAATAGGAATCGTCTGTTCCTTTATTGCAGATTCAACTATATACCTTGAAATGATGACGAAGTAATCGTGCGCCTCGTCAACTTTAATCGTTAAAATGGTTGTCCTTGCATCCAACCTTCTACCAAAGTCTATTTAAATTCTACAATATGCTTTCATCAAATTAAATCAATAGATTGATGCAGCGATCACTCGATGCGTTTCCTATATTTATCTGACTTTCTTTCAGATTGTCCGATATATAGGGTGGTCCTCAGAAAGACCACTACTTAAAAATGTTTTCTTCATTTGTGATGTCCAGACTGTGGATCTTTATGCAAGGTAACAATTTTGTTGCATCAATACCAAAAAGTAGAATTATATTTATAATTTATATTAATAGAATTATCAGATAGAAAATTGTTTCTATTCATAATAATTTTAATAGATTGACGATGATATATTATAGATTTATTAGTGGGTTACGGATTTGTAGGCAAAATAAAAATTGTCTGTATCAATTGCAAGATACATAAACCAAGTAACAATTTAACTCTTACCCTTATCACCTTAATTGATTAAAAATAATACGGTAATATTACAAAGTACTTTTAATTTTTGTACTATTCAAAATTGTAACTGCCCAATTTTGTCATAAATGCGTAAAATCAGTAAAATAAAATGCATAAAGTTTAGTTGTTAAATCCCTTTAATCTTCCTATATGGACGGAGAATTTATGTGCATAAATTTTGTAAGTTTACATCTAACAATTAATTTTTTAATAGTTATTTTCAGGTGGACCACGTTCTATATCTTAATTAATTCCCATTGCGTTTTTACAAACTTTTTGGATCGTATAAGTGATACTACCATGGGTATCTAATAGCGAATTATTAAACTTGAAGAACTTAATCGAGTTCAAAAATTGTTGACTTGCGATCTTCGAGATTGTGAAAATAAATTTATGGGAAATTTATTTATTAAACTTGTTACTTACAACAAATATTACCATAAGAACCGTTAAAAATCGAAATAAATACATCGTTGTTACGTTTATAAAGTAATATAAAAATTTTCACTGCTTCGTAAACCTAATGTTAAAGAAGGTTGGAGAAATAAACATTATAATTTGCAATACTTTAGTCTCTCTTTCATTAATCATCGTACACTGGTTTGACCAGTGTCACTCAAAAGTAAATTTATTTTATATAAATTATTTAATTTTTCTACATAATATTTTTAAATATAGTATCATTGCTAGAATTTTGCGAATTTAAAGCAAATTGAATAGTTCAAATTGCAAATAGAGAGGTTAAAACGCTTGAAAAGTGCCAATATATTATTTTTAATTTAATAAGGTTATTGAAGGAAGAAAGAACTCGCTATTTAATTTATATTTCTTGCAATCGATGCAGACAATTTTGATTTTACATACAAATCCGCGCCCTAATCATCACCGTTTTATGTAATACACAAAGATACAGATATTAGCACAAAACAAACGCGTAAGATTGAGTAGTCAACGTGTTACTATTCCTACAAAACACACTGACGTTCATCAGTCGACCAAAATTAAATCAACATGAAAGATGAAAACATGTAACGTGTACGTATTAATATTTATGAAATGCTAAATACAGTTTCGGGGTAATAACTAGTTTATAAGTTTGCATTAAGGTAACGCTAATGAGTATTCTTGCTGAAACAGTCGACAGCTGGCAGGGGCGTTTGTGGGAAACCTACGACCATCGAAGTGTTCAAGTTACATTTCAATTAGGTGCATCTGTTCACAAACAATCTTAACCACGTCTTGAAAATTTTCTATACTGTCAATTGAACAAATCAAAGCTATAATAGAACTTTCGAAAAATGTGACGTTATAGAACTTATTCGATTTATTTCATCCGGATTGTATGTTTTGATTTTATGGCGTAATTCAATGAAATTGTCTTTTATAATTCATTTATAATGGCGATTAATTTTCTAGTGAACCGTTTCATTCTTTTCCATGTTATGTGGCCAATATCAACTCCAAAAAGTCCTACAACGTCGAAGTTATTTGATTAATGACACAGTTAAAATTTGACGTATTAATAATTTCGTCTCAATTTATTTACATTTCTAAACTTTGATATCTCGATTGCGGATCTTATGCATTTATGGCAAAAATTAGTAGATGCAATTTAAAACATTGAGAAGATTAGAAAAAATTAAATACGTCGATGAAGAAAGGAGAGAACATGTGATTGGCTCCTGATTTAATTTTGTTTCGATGCAGAGGAAATGAGTAGCCATTATAGTTATTAGATTATTTCAATTGTTTAAAATTGGAGCCATTGGTTAAATTAGGTATTCACAATCTACGCGAATATGTTAGCGAACTTGTCTGGTTAGCTTCTCGATAATATTTCTAACGTTTCACACGTTTCGGATCATTTGAGACGAATCGATGGTAGAAAACCATTTTTTCAGTTGTTTGTTCCAACGTTATGCATCAACGGTTATCAGTATCGAAAAACGATAGAAAAAAGTGGAATGATTTTTTTGTCCGACGTTAGCTTCTTTTAAATGAAATATTGCAGTGGGAGCGTGGTACTTTTATTTTTCCCTCAATGAAATTATTTATGTTTCTACGCGAGAAAGGCGTGCACTCAAAGGCGAAGAAATTAATTGCTGTGTGTTGCTAAACGATAAACACTAAGATGGACATTAGGATTAACATTGAATACTGAAAATAAACTTTATTCGAACATATGTATATATTTTGAAATCAGAATTGAACTTGGAAAGTTCAGTTGCAATTAAACATTTCGTATACAGGGTGAGATGTTTAAAAGGGTGGCCTGAATATCTCGATTGCTATTGGTGACAGAAAGATATTTGTTAGACAAAACTTACTTGGTTTTGGGGGTAGCATGATCCAGTGTTTATAGTTCCTTTTTTCAACTCAACACATAGGGGACATGTGTAGCATTTTTTAGAAAATAGATTTGTAATTTTATTATTAATTATTATGTAAAATTATTTTTAGTTTTAGTATTAATTATTTTATAAAATTATTGTTAATTCTATTGCTAACTATATCTTTCCTTGCATTGTCTAATAACATTTTAGAACGCTACAGTGATCCATGACTCAAAATTATTCATGATCGAACAAAATGAACATCTAAAAACCATTTTTCATTCAAAAATACGCAGCTGATTTTCACATCTCCTCAACGTGTTCACCTACAAAAAAGCTATTAACACGAGATTATAAAATCCTCAAAACTGAGCAAGTTTTGCCTGACATATTTTCTTCTGTTACCAATAACAATCGAGAGTTATTCAGATGGTCTGTTTCATATGTGTCACACTGTATATGTAATTAAAAGAACAACTATTTCATATATTGTGAATTTTTAATAAATTGATAATAAACTAATTTCGCTACATGATATGTTTTACATGTTTACTTGTGTTCTAATATCGGCGAGGCAATTATTATTCCCATCAGACGTGCTTGTGTTACATTTCGTTTAAGTACTACTCTGGATTACCGTCGCTAAAAGCCGCAATGTACGTGTCTTCAGAGTTCTCTAGATCTTAAAGTTTCACAGCAGAAATAAACTTCAGCAATAAACTCGATTACTTAATCCACGTGTTCATGTTTGCACTACCTTTACCTTATGCAATGCGCCAGATTCGCTCGAGATTTTACGATTATAATGAATAATTGTTGCGCGAATAAAATATTCCTCTGAAAAGTATTCATTCGGATAATTATCATAGACAAATATTTATCCGAAACAATTTGAATAATGCCCAACTTCGAGTCATCAGAGTAATAATAACATTTTCAAGGCTGGATCAATAATGTCAGTATAACCAACATAAACATTTTACCATTCCTTGCCACAGGTCCTTGCCATGACGTTACATATTCTTATGTCTACACAAATTTTCAGACATCTTTTACGCGAGATTAATATTTTTCCTAAATGTGATATTAAAAATTCCGAAATATATCGAAAACTTTCAACAACGAAAACAACAAATTCGGAAATGTAATAAATTAACATAATATGCAGATTTAATCTTATCTTGTTTATTTTGGTTCGGCAATTATTTTTAGTCTTGCATCGTAAACATTCACTTCACTTTTTTTATAACGATTACAGGAATAAAGATACGTCCAGATAATCCCTTATCCGTAAAAGTCAAGTACGTTTCCACTGGATACAGTTCTACTACATTATTGATTTCGAGTTATCATATTTTAATCAAAGAAAACTTTATTATTTATATAATATAATATATATATTTACACATTCCGTTACAATTTTTCTATCTAAAGTTGTGTCATTATAGTTATAATGAATTATTAGAAAATAAACAATATTAAAATGAAACTTTGCTTAGTTTCATTTTAACACTAAACCTACCATGCGCGGTCAAATGACCGTTTTTGAAATTTCGTTTAGAATTTCTCATACACAACGTTACTGTATCACCATGTAGCTTATTGACTTTTCCTATAATATACATACGACCCATTTTTCAATATTCACAACTTACTTTATTGTTTACTTTCCGAAAAAAAATTCATAGCATGTCTAGTCTACCACGAACGGTCATTTGACCGTTTGCACAAGCAACGGCGAATCAACTTTTAAGGAAACCATACCAACGCGTATTTTTTAGTATAATAGACACAACATGTTTTAGTTTTTAGAGCCCTTCGTCCACGGCCTCAATAGCAAATTGCGCGAGTCATAAATTCGGGATTTCCAAAAGGCCCCGCGAACTGAGGCGCGGCGGCCAGCAGCAGACGGCTGCAGCCGATCCGCGACCGGCCGCACCACGTGCCGAACAGGCCCGGAGGAAATCCTTTGCATAGTCATAAAACTAATAATTGCAGCCAAAACCGGCAAGGGAAGGTCACAACAAAATTCGTAAGAAATTTTTATTTCAATTGGCAGAAGAGCTTGGGACCGAATATCAGAAGGAGAAACAGCTAAGCAAAGAATGTTCATCGAAAACAATAATAAACGCAACTACAGATTCTTCTGGACGCAAATCTTGTCAAATAAGATATTGTAAAGTCAATAAGACTAACAAAAATTTGTATAAAATGTAAAAAATACGTATGTGGAAAATGTGCAATACAAAATGCTGCAATTTGTAAAAAATGTGGTGAAAAATGCATAAAGGTAAACAAAACATTCTAAATTGAAAAACGGGGAGCGGTTTTTTATTGTAGCACCAGAAAAATATTTTGTTTACTATCCAATTGGCTAAAATCTCTTTCTATATTAAGATACATATGTTTTTTTGAAGCGGTCATTTGACCGCTCATGGTAGAATTAGTGTTAACTTAATCCGGAATTACCCACGTGGAACCCTAGTGCTAGGACTACCCGCGTGAAGGTCTAGTACCGGGTAAACCCACGTGATGATCTGGTGCCGAGAATATTCACGTCGAAATCTAGTAGACTAAGACTACTGACGAATCAGAACGCAGTATACTTTTCACGCCACAAGAAGGCACCATTGTGGTTACATTTCCTCTCTTATATATAAACACAATGGGGGAATATATAAACACAATGGAGCCTTCTTATCCCGTGAGGACTATATGTACTTTCTTCATTGAGCACTCCACGTGGGTAATCCCGGCTTAAAAAGCATATCTTTCTATTTATTTACTAATCTGTTCTATTATAAATGAAATAGTATCCGTATTTATATAAATAAAACAGAGATGAAAATAGATATATTTTAATTTTGTTTTATTATAACCCTTCGCATAGAGCTCAATTCAATTATAATTGTCTGTACACGCACGGTAAGGTAAACGGTTAAAAAGAATTTTATTACATCATACGAAATATTGACAGATTTGCCATGCAGTAATATTAGCGACTCTGTAAAAGAACTATCATGTAATAAATTGTCCATATTGCAATACTTGTGTACATTGCCGTTATTGGAAGATGAATCCTTCATGGGACATGTGACAGTTCGGTAAACAATGGGCACGTCACGTAATAATCCCGACAAAAATCACTAAAAATTTTCCCTCTGTTCCATACTACGGTATTGGCTTTTAAACAAATTACTAATTGTCGACCGTTAATGCAAAACTCGAATTCTGATATTAACCAATATTATTTTTGGACAAGCATTGTTTCATGAAAAGGGGTTGAAATGAAGAAACATTAAAACGTCGAGCAGTATAAAATTCTGTTATAATTTATAATTATTATAAAAACTGTTATAATAATTAACCGCGTAGTGGTATTCTAGAATTTTCATTACAGAACAAAATTGAACCAAAATTCCATGAAAGAAGCTGTTGCAACATGTGTAAATCACGTGTGTAACTCTCCAAAAATGGCGAATGAAGAATTTTTCGGCCAATGATCATTGCTCCACATAATACTGAATTAAATTAAGTTTAGTGTTTCAAATTTTTAATGACATTAATTAAAAAATGCATTAAATATGGGATAGTTTGTAATATTTTTTGTTATCTGAATGTTTTATTATCTGATTATTTTATCAATTGAATGTGATAAAACTACGAACTTATTGTACAGTAGTAAAAACGTATGGTTGTGAAATGATGAAAAGCTGCAAAAAATGTAGTAAGGAAGCAAACCAACGGCAAAACATGATAGTGGAGGGCCGATAATGGTTTTAGGATGTATCTCTACTCATGGACTAGTACTTTTGCTCCGCATTGATGGGAAATTAATAACCGCACGATATCTGTTGTTTCTGCAGAAGTGCATCTGGATTATACCAAATGACAAGTGGTATCTTCTAATATTATAATTCCATTACTATTATTAATTTATGGTAATAGGCATTCCATTATCATTAATTTATACTAAAAATAATAATAGATATTCCATTATTACTAATGTAAAATAGTCATAATAATAGTTATTTCATTATTATTATTAATTTATACTGTTAATAATAGATATTTTATTATATTGTTACTAATTTATAGTACGCAATCTTCATTTCACTACCGAATCGTGAAAAGTTACTTTAAATGTTACAATTAAATGTAACGAATTGGTCGTTTGAAAATTTTGGTTTCAATATTGTAGTACATTTTCTTTTTAAATTTTGGTAGAGCTAGAAGAGAAATGAAGCAAAGAATGTAGATGAATTGTTCGAGATATTGCGAATAAAATAGCGTAAAATTTCAAACGAAAAGATTGTCACACGAAGTATTAAAATTTTTTCGAGTTTATGGTATTTTTGTATCATTTTTATCACTTGAACGCTACACAATGATTCTACAATATCGAATACATAAAGGAAGGTATATTTTCTTTATCGATAAAAGTACAGAAGTATTGTGGCATAGGTAACCTAAGACCTTTTTTATACCACCATGGCTATAAACAAAATATTTGCTTCTGCCACTTTCTTGGAAATATATCTACGTATACATAGCAGATGAATTTTTCCCTTACTATCTGAACACATACACGTTTATGTCGTTCCTTGCCTTCACCGTGTTGTGACGGTCAGAGTAAATTCTGTTCACACCACCGTAACATGAAATTGATATATTACGTGACGCAGCCTTGTGCACGAAGGTATCAAAGATGGCTTGGCATTTTTAAACCTGAGAATCCTTAACAATTTTTCAAACTCAAAGTAATCATGACATAATGTTCGTATGTATACCATTTGAAATATTTTTGTATGAACAATAGAATCTTGCCGTACAAAAATGATCTCACTGTTTCTTGCGAAGATAAATTTCGAACAACGAAGAATACACTTTAAACTTATGAAGCTACAAAAGTTTACACGTTAATCTAACAATTTTGCGCGTATATTTATAAAATCGCCAATTGCATGTTGCTATGCACATTTACAAAATTGTCACTGCGTACCGTGATGTATGTTACTGAAATTTTCTTTTTTATGTCTTCGAAAAGTTGGATTTCGTCATATTAATTAAAACTGATTTGCTTGCAATAATCAAAAAGTGTAATATAGCTAATAACTAATAGCACACGTTTGCAGGATTGTAGAGCGTATTTGAATGTGTTTGTTATGAATACATGCGATGTGTACACGTAAGGAGTATCGCTATTAGGTCTAACCACAAGCGACTCAATCCCCTTACTGGAACAAGGAACTTCAATTATTAGACGATGGAGTGAGTTAGTTTCGTCAAGATTTCGTTGTAGACATACAAATTATCAAAATGTATAATATAGCTAATCTAACATGCGAACCATGACCAACAAATGTACAGGGGCGAACATATAAATAGGAAAACTTGGAAAACAGTATAACTTTCTTCATTAGACAAAACTGGACAAAATAACGTGAATGTATTTTTAGTTTACTTGAAATGATAAAGAAAATAAAAACTGATGTTTTCAAATTTTGTTATCTGAGCCTACAACGAAAATTTAAAAAATGCATTCTGTAGATCTCAGTAACTTTCCTATATGCATGCTGAAACTTTCATTAAAATTTGTTTAAATTTTGTGCTATTTTCATT
>CM052150.1:13178063-13209265 GCA_028455555.1 Augochlorella aurata | reverse complement strand
AGTATTTACTATATAATTGCCCTACCTGACAATTGCCCGAACAAATAACACAATATTAGTCGGATTGGTAGTTTCCTCTAGGAAATCGACGTAGTTCTGGCGAACGTGCAACCAATAATAAATAAAGTGAGCAATAAACCAGGTAATAATAGTAAATGCACCCTTGTTCACACCGCGACAGAAAGATGTGTAATTTTGTTGATTTTTGCAAATATAGTTGAATAACGAAAGTTCTCGTATTATGTATCAGTTTTCGGTTTGCAATAGTTGGCACGAGTTCAGGGTAAACTCTTCTTGTTTGTATACCGGCTTTACCCTGCTTCGATGTTCATAGAAACTCGCACAAATGGTGACTGGTCGCGACTACAAAACTACGTACATATCTTTCGAAACTGCATTTCAATGCTATGTTTATTTATAATACATAGTTTAAAAACAGATTCATATTGTACGCACATCTCGAACAATTTTATGCAGTGGAGCTTCGTTTACATGTATTTAGATGAACTTCATTTATGCGAATTCCCTTTAATATGACCTGCATTCAGACGACCTCTGTTTGTATGAACTAAATTTTAGCAATGCCTAATTAACTGATCTTTAACCTAATTTAAATTTTTTCTTATGAATGTGAACCTTTGTAGAACGAACAAAGAATCATAAGTCAGTGCTGGAGATAGGCAGACTCTTATTATGAAACATCTGATTATGTGGACCAACTTATCTTATGATAAGTTCATAGAAGTTCTACTTTACTGCAAGCACATAGAACTAAATCGATAGAGAAGTAAATCGAACCATATGAAATTATTTTTGAAATGAATTTCAATTGTTCTCGAAATATCATTGTATGGATAGAAGCCGTTGTTAATGTCCATATAAAATCATCTGTCCAATGAATGAAAATGTATACTGTCATCCTATTATACTTCTACAGAAGTCATATTGTTTTATTTATAATTTTGTTCATATCTTATTTGTTTAATTAGCAGTTGTCTTAGCATTAAAGCTGCCATGACGATCGAAACGATCGGTTCACCGTTTGTTATTTTAAAATCGTTGAAATTATAAAGAATATACCGTACAAAATGGTTGAACAAATTATTGAATACCAGCTCGTATTATAATAGAACTGGCAAGATGTCTAAATACGTCCAATCTTGTAATCCTTGTAAAGCTGCACATGTCATGTCAGACATCTTTAGTGCTCGGTAGATTTAGTGTTAACGACGTCCCACACGTTCGAGGTATCATTACTTGAAATCGATAATTTGCGTTTTAGAGTACGATCCATGACAATTATGAGAAATTCGTTTGTGTAATATCATTCATTCGAATATTACCGTTCACTCATTGAAACTTCTCGTGCATTCATTGTCCGTTTGACGTAGTCATCACAAAATCGAAAATGTTTGGGAATAACTCAGCCGAATATTATATGAAGTCCGAAAGCAGCATAATAGAGTATCCGAATTAAAATCTGCAATTTTAGAAGCAAAATTATGTAAAAGATTTATATAGAAGTTTTTAGTATAGATTAGAGTGGTACAACGTAGACGGAAGTCTACACATTACTAAAACTTAAACAATTGGTACTCATTCATTATTTCACTTTTTTTATAAATAACAAATTGAACGATTTGTTTACTTTTCTCATATATTATGTAAAAACTAGCGCCCGATTTTGTTCTTCCTTTTTCCACGTGTAAATAAATAGATTTTGATTTTCACGACAGCGAAATGTCAACTAAAAAAAATTGATTCGTTATTGTCGATTTGTTTTTCACGTAAAGCGATGTCCTCCGCGGTTGTATCATCGATGCCGGGACACTCAGTATTCTAACTCAAACGCGTCGTCATTTCAAAAGCGATTTCCACGATCGAGCGGTCCCGTTGTCCAGCGTCTTTTTCAATTGTCCAGTTTCCCGCCAAGAAATCACGCGTATCGCGAGTGTGGTTGCGATAGCGTTGGAAGCACGCGTGCAGCAGCTGTTCATGTCGCGTCGATGCGCGTGTAGTACGTGGTAAGTGCATAGTACAGAAAGAGATCGAGTGTGAAGAGAGACGCTGGCGTATAGACGTGTACTAGAGGGAAGGAGGAAAACAGGGTAAAGCCGGAGAACGGTTAAGGTAGCGTTGGTGGTGGATGCGATGGAGGATGGAATAGCAGTGGGTAGCGGCGGCAGTGGTGGAAGCGGTGGACGCGGTGGAAGCAGCGCAAAGCAGACACTGCGAGATCTGGCGAAGCGAGGGTGGAGGGGAGCGAGTGGCAGCGTAGCGGCTCGTTTAGCACGCAGGATCAGCTTGGGGGAGAGCCTCGCTTCGTCGCTTTTACCTCGCGCTAGCTAGTAGCTCCGCCGCATTCGTACGTGATACGAAAGACACGCGCCCGACAGAGTTGCGTACAGGTTCGTCGAATCGCTCCGAAATCGTCTGCGTGGGTGTGTTCTTCAATTCTTACTTTTCCTTTCTCTCTCTCTCTCTCTCTCTCTCTCTCTCTCTCTCTCTCTCCCTCTCTCTCTTGCACTAGACTTCTACCCTTGTTTCTCGACTCGACCCCTGTGGCCCTCCTTTGCCTTGCATTTTTCGAGCAAACCTTCCCTCTCCATTCTCTCCCTCTCTTTTTTTCTCTTTCTCTCTCTCACTCTCTCCACTGTTTTCTCCCTTACTTCTTACAACCCGAGTTTCTGGTTGCCAATGTGATCGATCTTTCCGCGCGCGTGGAGGCAGACTCGGTTGTCGGTGCACGTCGCAGGGACGAAAGGCAACAATCCGCAGGCAGAAAAGGGACGGGAGGGTACCGCGTGCGTGCTGCTCGACGGTGTCGCGAGCGCCGAGTACGCACGCCCGTTGACGGGGACAGAGGTGAAACAGGACTCGATAGGACGGTGTAGGGGGCGATCGTCGGCGACGCTGCGCCGTCATAAATGTTCCTTCGCAAACGGCCTTAACTGAGAGAGGGAGGAAGAGTTGACGAGAGAAAGCGAAAACGGGAAAGAGAGAGAGAGAGAGAAAGGGCGATCACCGACAAGAGAAAGAGCTTACATGTAGAGTGTCTAAGCCGCGGTGTAGTACGGTTTAGAAGCTTAAAGAACGCGATACGGCAGCGGCACACATTGCTGCGTGTCGAAGCGCGACGGTAATTGGCGTTGGGACATCTGCCCCCGCACCGGGTACCAGTGAACGAACCGAGAAATCCCTCTCGGTGGGAAGAGCGGACGAAAAAACTCGGCAAGAGAGATTAAAGAAGTCTGGAGTGAGGTTTCCGCGAAACACACCTAGCTACCGAGCTCCGGAGTTTCTAGGCGAAAGTCGAAGCAAAGTGCCCCGGTGTAATCGTGTTGGAAATTCCACGAGGATTCGCTGCGATTTTCTTTAATCCTTTCCCTGCCGATTGCTCTCTTCCCTGATTGTCCGCTGGATTCGCGATTCTCGTACGTTCTAGTCTCTTCTAAGCTCTGTTTCTTGTTGTCCCGAGCACACTCGGTGCGTCCTCCTCGGTCACGTGCTCCCGTGAACATACCCAAAGCCGTGCGAGCATCGTAATATCGGGTCTCTTGTCCGTCGTTCGCAGGACGTTGGCCGGACCTTCGGCGAATTATGCGTGCGCGCGAGGGATAGCGCGACGGACTGGGTGCGAAGAGTGAAGTTGAAGTGCGCGGCTGTACAAAGGTTGTACAGAGAGGTTGCAAAGCGGTTGTACGGATTGGCGTCGTGCGGGTGTGACAAGAGTTCGGTGCCTTCGAACTGGAGAAGTTCGAAGCGGTGACAAATCCGCAGCGGTGAACTCGTCCATTTGACTGCTAGCCGAACCGACTAGCCAGGCCAGTCGGCTTTAAACGCTCGAGTGCACCAGGTTGAGGACGCGAGTTTTTCCGTTTCCGTGGCGTGGCCTGCCGTGGGTTCGTCCTCGTCGTCGCCCGAAGTCATACAGCCGAGGAGAACCTGCAATTTTCACGAAGCTGTGTCCAAAGTTGTCCGCCTCGTTGCATCCGCTGGAGTCCGTACGTTAATCAGCCGGTAAGATGCACTCTGTATCTCGCAATTCGTTCGTCGTTGCGACGGAAACTATATTCTTCAGTTATTATGCAATGCAAGGCGTCGCTCGGTGGTGGTACTTGTTCCAAGAAAGTTGGCTGAAATGCAACTTTCGGTGACTTGACAGCAAAAACGTCTGTAACATACTCGCATGGACGTGTTGTATACATTTCGAAGCAGCAAATGCCGTTTGAAATTTTCGAATGTCGTGCATGGTTTCTGAGATATTGACCGTAAAAGTTAACGAATTCTCCTGTTTCGTAATATACATTAACCAGTTACCTATTTCTTGTCGAGTATACTCGTCATGAAGAATTGGCAGTATTTTGTGTTACGAGTATTGGGCGCTATGCACAAAAATTTGCTGTCTAAATTGCAATCTTAGTGAGAACTAAAATATACTCGTAAATTTTAACATGTGTAAACATTTGGAGACCAAGAAGAAATAAAACGAATAAATACAGAAATACAAATAATTATTGAGAAAATACTGTACATAGTGTTTGGGTTCGGTAAACGTACCGAGTTCTGAAAAATATAAAGACCCTTTCACAGGAAGTGATTGAATGAATATCTTAATCCAAGCATACATTATGATAAGAATGGTTAAAAGTCTAAAACATTGATGTAGAAGGACATAGAATTATTTATAATTTTCTTAAACAATGTTCAATAAGAATTTAGGAACTAATAATAAGCAATATCGAACATATGTGCATGTAACAATCACGTGTCTGATAAATAAACCATCTGGTTGAAAGCATTCATAAATAAATAACTGCATTCTCTGTTGTCATTGACATGAAGCAATACACGGCATCTCTTTCTGTGCTCGGTAAATTTAGTGGTAATGCGTCAAGATAAAGTGTATCATTAAAGAAATCATTTGTAGAATACTTTAACCTTAAAATGTATGTTACAGTGATGAACTTCGTACATACGAGGCGGAAAATATCTTTTAATTGAGCTTTGTGTTTTCCTCGTCAATGTGTTAAAAATCGTCATATTGTAATGCAACGGCAACGAGAAAGTTGTGGCAGTCATCGAAAGACCCGCTCTAACATAATTTATGACTTAACACTAAATCTACCAAGCACTGAAAGCGATTCGCCTGTGATGTTTTTACGAATAGAAAAGTTGAATTTATTTAAACAATTTAATTAAACAATTTTATGTCAATGTATGCTTGAATTACGAAGTCTGTTCAATCATTTCCTATATAAGAGTGGTTATAACATCAATAACCTTGAAATAAAAATTATATAACCGGTCTAAATGACCGTCATGGTAGGTTCAGTGTTAAAGTAAGATGTCAACTATGATATCCAATTGAAAAATATTGGTTGTTCTCTGCTCATTTTAAACATATCGAAGTTTAAAGTGTCAAGTAGTGACTGTGGATTTTTGTGTAAAATAAAAGTTGTTAACTGCAATTGCGACGAAAGAAGTAAAATAAAAGTTTGTTCTCTTCCTTAATAGTTCTAATAGGTTGAAAATCGTATAACAGTATTCTGTAAGTACTTTAATCTTTCCACTTGCACGTTTCTGTCAGGAATGAATAAAATCCACAGTCTACTCGTTACCTAATTATTGCTATACATTGGAGAATTATTGATATTTACGAGAAATAAGTTTAAAACAATGTCAGTAGTGTCTGATCTTCCATTTTGAGTTTTTCATTTTTGATAATATTTTTAAATTCAGCAACCTTGAAAATATAATAGTACTGATTTTTATAAAAATCGTATAAAGTTACGAATTGTGGCAACCCTTGTGGGAAATAGTACCACTGTTCGGTATGATTAAGAAACATTCGAGAGATTAGGGTGTCCTGTCTAGTGAATGAACACTTAAGCTGCGTGTTTGTTGAAATGATCATCCTCAAATCGTTATTTAATCCCCTTAATGATGTTATCATAAGCGTGCTGTTTGACTACTAATCCCTTCAGTGCTGCTTACAATGAAAAAGCATAATAAAAGAAATATTTACTTATTGTTATTAGTGACATCCAGATGGTATTACTTGGATTTATATTTTAATAATATTATAAATCATATAAATACCAAGGTAGATTCAATTTGTTATAAATACCGCAAATTATACAATTTGGCTCTAAAAATTATGAGTTAATGTTCATACATCGCTGACCAAATTGTTTCATTTATGATAAAAATAGCTTTTACTGAATACAAGATCTTGTGAAAAACACATTAAAAAAATCAATTAATCAACAAATACGTTTAACCAGTTAACTGTTGCGGCCTCTTTGGAAGTTACACTACCTAACTCAAGAATTATGTATAGTTTTTTTATAACAATTATTTATAATATCTTGTGTTATGATGAGTATACTCGTCGTTCGTAAAAATTTGCTGTTTAAATCCAATTTCAGTGAAAACTAAATTTTACTCGTAAATTTTAAGATATTTCGAATATCTGAAGGCCAGTGTGACATAAAACGAACAATTTAGTTTTCATTAAAACCGAAATTTAAACAGCAAACAAAATATTACTATTTCTTCATGACGAATATACGTCTCAGAAACAATTGACTGCTTAAAAGAGTAATATCCAAAGATCTCCGAACAGAATTCTAGCATTTTTTGATAATTATAGCTTTTTTGAATATACGATTTTTTGAAAAATACGTCAAACGACCAATGAATGATTGAAGATGTCCAGTGAGTATTCTTCCAGTGAATGCTATTGTACAAACGAATGTATCATAGTTTCATTGAACGTACCTGAAATCACAAATTATAGACTTCAAGTAGCAGTCTTTACCTTGAGCGTATGTCGTTTAAACAACCGCTAATTAAATTGCTAATTAAACGAGTAAAATTGAAAACAAATTATAAACAGAAACAAAATCATATCTTCAAGACATCTGTAGATGTATAGTAGAAATACTGTATTTTTGGCATGAGAATGATGGGATGGAAGTTACTTTTCCATGTACGAAAAACGTTCATTAACTGAACGTTTTCAGTTTAATTAATTGCTCAAATCGAGGAACAAATTCAATCAACGAACAACGAACAGTCATGCCTCCACTTTGGAAACCTTTACCATCAAAGACGCGAAGCAAACCACTCTCGAAACTACTCTGCGAGCAATATTATGGTAGTAACATACATGCGACAGCTTGAAGGATCAAAAACAGTAACTAAAACAATCCGTTGTTTTCTTTTAACGAGTCACTTCGAAGGGTTTGGTATTCGATTCTGTTCTATATTCGGTACCGTTATCGAAAAATTTGAAGCGACTGCATAATTCATGACGGTCCGCTATTTTCCTCTCGTCCATCATTTCAGATTCCCTTGCCATGCTAGGATCTCCTTACTCCCGTGCTGGAAACTTCTTCGAAATTAAAGTTACTGGAAAAAGAGCGGCAGTATTTCTGCCCTCGCGTCGTAGCCGCACATTTTCGTTCCGACGATTATTACGTTTCCATCGGTGAAGCTAATCCTAGTGAGTGTGGGGCGTCACGGATGGCGAGTTCGGCCATCTCTTACGTTCATTTAGGAGCACGTCGGAAAATAATCGCGCGAAAATGATTCCGTCGAAATCGATTTGCGGTTTGAATCTGTATCAAGTACATGCAGTGGTGTGTATAATTCTAGACAGAAAGTAACTTTTACATTTTTAGTGATGTTTGAACGATGACTTCACAAAATATCATATTTCTATATTTTTAGCTTTTATTATTTCTAATATTTTCTAAACGAAAATTATAGTAACTAATGAAAACATAATAAAATATTATAATGATAGAATAATAATGTATATACAAAGTAACTTTTAGATTTTTAGTGATATTTAAACAAAAACTTAACAAAACATCACATGTGTATGTTTCTATATTATAAATAATAGAAAATAGAAGTATGCGAATATGATAAAGTGTTTTTATTTAAATATCACCAAAAATGTAAAAATTACTTTGAGTCTTTAATTATTCACGCCACTGTATTACAACTAAGATATATGGATACTATTCCTTTCAACTATCTTACATATGCATCACTTTAAATAGTAATTTTTTTCTATATTAAATGAAATAGTAGTCAAAATATTTAGTTGATTTCACGAACATATAATAAATATCTAAAAAATACATTTTACAATATAAACCTGAAATACTTTATTCAGATAAATATTTTCTTTGTTGTGCATGAAACGAATATTATTTCTATTAAACATTGTCGATTAACCAATTGCGAGTATGTGACATTCGTGTTTACATTTAAGATATGTATTATTATAATTACGTGCATTGTGAAAAGCAAACAGATGTTAAGTGTTCCAATTACATTCATTATTTACGAGAGATATGAAAAAAGAAATTTATTTTTTCCAAACAGTGCGTGTTTTCTATAGATTTATTTTATTTTATTTTATTCTCGTATATATTAATCGTAGGAAATGGAACGTATTTTCAATACGTCTACTCATCTCTATGACGTCAAATAAATCTTGAAATATTATTTCATGCAAACAGAAGCATTTCATCGACAATTTCCAATACTTTTCCAAAAAATGTTCCCAGGTCTGAAAGCAAACGTATCTCGAAGGAAACTGCGAAAATAATTTGCTTGATATTGGAGTGTTCTTTTTATAGATACATCGATCCGACGTATAATCGGAATGAGCTTTTAGTAGTTTCGTCTTATTCGGTTCCTGTAATAAAAAGAAGCTTTCTCTAATAGCTTGCTTACAGATCATTGTAACAAAAATAACAATGATACATTCGTGTTTATGATGTAACGCGTGTACTGCATAAATTTGAATGACAGTAGAAGAATATCAAATTTTCGATTTTATTTATACGTGTAATGTTTGCACAGTTGCCTTTGTAATTTTCGTTTCGACATTATTACGTTAGTCGACTAAATAATGAACAACGCTCGTTGAGAAATGAGAACAATTACTACTTCATCAGATGCCCGTTATTATTAGATTGCAGATTCTACGCATTTATATTGTAAATGGCTAGACGAAATTTATAATAATGAGAATATTAATAGAATTTAAGGGCTTGTATATATTATTTTCAACTTATTGAAATTATTTAAGGAAGGACCAAATTTTTACATTGGGATCCGCAGTCTAGTTATTATACCTGAGCTGACAGGAATCTTACATATAAAATGATCATATCAACAATATAAGTTATTCACAATGGTCAGCTTTAGTTTCCACATTCCATAGGACAACAATTTATTAGTGCATTAAAGTAAATCGTTAATTAGTCATAATAATGTTTGAAGTATCCAAGACAACAAAATAAGTTCGAAGAATACAAACGTTAATTAATTTATTTATTTAATTTATTATATACTGCAAACTGCGAATACGATTGTAACATTTCGTGTGCATCTTCCAATGCTATCGTGCAAGCACGTCGCTTGTAAATTCCGTCATGTCAGCAAATTATTCATGAAACAGTCTAAAACAACATGAATATTAATATAAAAAAAATGTCCCCGACACGGGTCGTGCTCAATAAAGTTTCCAGAAACTATTTTTCCTGTGGGTGCGTTTATCGAACTCGTTTACTATGCAAATAATCACGTGATTATACATAATGACACGTTTTCGCGTATGAAAGAGCAGTAACGATCCAAAAATACGTATTTACTTGATAAACCGGCAATTGCTGGCGGATCGATATTTCAGTTACAAGTGAATTGTAGGTGTTTGCTAAGTCGTTGCCAGCTGATTTTGATCAACGTTGTTCCTTAGGGCGGCACGCAGCGCGAGTCGAGTCGAGTCTCTCGGACTGTTGTTTTAATGTCGGCTGCAAACGCGAGCCGTTCTGCTGGAATGATCGTTCCGTAATGCTGTCAATAAATCAATAGCAGAAGTAAATTAGAATTTAGTGCAGCCTTGAGCTAGAGCTGATTCGGAAATATTCGTTTAGCTGGATCTGCGGGCGCATTCGGGGTTACATTGCTCATCCTTGACATTCCGAACGGTTCATCCTTGCAAACTTGGGAATCTTCGATACAGATTATGGTCGGTCGTTGGTTGACTTTTACGGGGCATTAAGAACGACTGTGTTATATCATTCTATAAAAATAACAAACACATTTATTCGGATTTTAGCGATTTTTGTCATAATATACTGTCGTGAACAAATATATGCGGACACCTTTTAAAGAGGATTATATTTATGTCGAATTAAAAACGAAAGAGTCTAGTAACACTATCCTGGCACATTACAAGTTAATAGTTAAATTACAATACTTTGAACAGGGTGTGAATGAAACTGAAAATTCTCAATTGGTTCTGATGTAACAATTATTTTTTGACTTTTAACTATACTGTTCTTAGAAAACAGTTACAAATTCACTGAAACTTGTGTTCCATATATATGTATGTATAAACAGAAAATTTTTATTTTTTCGGAAATTGAGACCGGTTCTAGTTGGATTGTAACAGCTTTCCGCTTTGAAAAAGAGAAAGTATTTCTTAGGCAAGGTGTAAAATTCTTTTTTCAGAAACAGTAATTTTTAGTATGCATATAAATTGAGACCCGAGAATGCGTTGATTCAGTTTTCGATACATGATCAGACAAAATCATTGCAAAATTCGATTTTTCATTTTTTCTTATCATTTCACCGAATTGCAATTTTTGCAAACAATTTTATATGCATTATTATAGCAACCTGGATCTTCCATCATTTCAAATAAATTCAATTCATCATTTAAATCGTTCGGTCCAATTTTACAAAAGTTATTTCATTTCAAAGGATGTCCACATATATTTGTCGAATATCACTATGTCCAATGAAACAAAATTGGATAAATTCTCCGTAAATGTATGCTTGCAGTTTCAATAACCGTAAAAATTTTTCAAAATCCGTACATGTTTATTTATTACTGTGCAGGAACTTCTGGAAATTTTAGATTTAATTTCGCAGATTGAAATCATGGTTTAAACAAAGTTACAGAAGTTCGTAAAATGAAACTTGTTATTATTCCATTCCAACGCTTTACATACCTGCGTTTAATCAATATTTTAGATACTAGGAAATTATTTTTTAATTTTAATAATCGGAATTCTATATCGGAAAAGTTACATATGTTTGAAAATGCCTGTAGTTTCGTTATCCTCGTTCGGTGGTGAGAGACCTTGGTAATACTTGCGGGTACTGTTTGACCCAAAAAGTACCGAGCCACTTTTACGTGCGCAATTGTTTATTACTAGACTGTGGATTTTTATTTAAAGTAAGAATGTGTCCTATTTGTTGCAAAAGAAGGAATGTTCTAGGAATTAAAGAATTTCTTTTACTTAGAAATTGTACATTGGTAGTCTTAAATTAATTAAATTATTCTACTGGTACAGATAACACTTGCGCAATTTTGTTATAAACGAACAAGAAAATTTGTAATAAATGTTACCGTTAACATTGTTGGACCGATGCTTTTTGTGACACAAGATGGACGAATTTATTATTACGTGGAAAACATAAAGAAAGTGACTTCTGTATTACTTTATCGAAATATAAAATTGTATTGTCATTATTCATTCATGTGGTAACACATAAGAAGTGTCTAATATTTGAAAAGAAAATTGATTTATCACAGTGCTACATATTCTTCTTATAGCCGCAATATAAAAAACAGTATTCAATACTGTGAATTCACTGGAAAAATTGCTTAATACAATGTCGCGCCTTAGTGAAATAAATATAGAAGGACTCGGAATGATTTAGCATTGCCTTCAACAATGTTCAGTACCAATTTCGAAACAAATAACAATAATAAGCAAATAAGTAATATTGAACATACATGCATGCAACAGTCCTGTATTTGTTAAATAAATCATCTGGTTTACAGCATTAATAAATAAATTAATATCTAGACTTTTATAATCCCAAAACTATGGAATTTGTCCATGAAGCCAAGATGTTACGTATTCCGTGCATAAAAATTCATGCGACCAAAGTTGTGTGAAAATATTTTCGGCACAGTTTCTGTGTACATTTCATGACGAACAATAATCAAATGTTGACGTTCCTATAATCAAATGTTTTCCGACTGCATTTATAATTCGACATGTGGAACGCTTTAAAACCGTTTCTAGTCGTCGCGAAGCAAATGTGTATTTTACATTTAGAACATTTCACCACAGTAAGTCCTTTACGTGCAGAATATTTGCATCTCTGTCGATTCCAGTCCATGACTGGTCGGTCTGCTAATGGCATTTCCCGGGTTTTCCTCTTGTCGAACAAGGATGTTTTGTATAACATATAAGTTCACTATTTCGCACAAGTTTCACGAGATCGTATATCTAGTGACGTGCTATAATTTTCTCACTAACCTTTGTGTGGATGTCTTCTAAAAGGATAAATACAGTGGTGTGAATAATTACAAACCCAAAGTAACTTTTACGTTTTTAGTGACATTTAAACAAAAACTTAACAAAACACCATATCTGTATTTTTATATGTACAGTTCCATGTATAGTAATATAAATCATGTTTCAAGTGTTTTTTATAGTTTGTTATACAGCTGTATTAGAAATAATAGAAAATAGAAATATGCAAGTACGATGTTTTATTAAGCTCTATATTAGAAATAACAGCAAATAGAAATATACAAACATGATATTCTGTTAATTTTATATTACAAACAGCAAGAAATAGAAATATACAAATATGGTATTTTGTTAAGCTTTATATTAAAAATAAGAGAAAACAGAAGTAGAGAAATATTTAAACAATTTGAAGATATTAATGTCAAATTATTAAAATTACCAAGGAAAGACAATTTTTATTTTGTATAAATATCCGCAGCTGCTTACAACTTCCAGTGATATACAAGGCGAAGGTGCAATCACTATGTCCACCTGCAACATTTCTGTTATTTCTAATCGTATGGAAAAATAGTATATACAAAATTTTCACGGTATAAATAATGTAAACACCCGAACAAATAATGTTTGCATGAGAATATGATCCTATTTGTACCATGCAAAATTTGTAAATACCATTTTTTCATGTTATTATAGATAATGTGAATGTTCGAAGTGGACGTAGTGATTGTCCCACCTTTTGTATGCATCATAGCTTTTAGATTTCTTTATTTGAGCTTACTCGAGCATTTAAGTACGGTTTGCATAGCTATAAATAATTTCTGTGATTTCTGAATACTTTTTTAATAACGTTAAGTACTACACATAAACTTTTTTGGGTTTAAATACATCTTCCTTCAATCAAATGTTCCACGAAGACGTACATAATTTTTATAATCGATAAGTACATTTTTAATAACGTTAACTAATACATATGTACTTTTTGGGAAGTCGAAATACATTTTCGATAAGACAATCCACAATAAATGTACGATATTTTCATTCGTACGATAAGCTCCTTACTTCTTACTTTGGTTTATTGATTTATGCAGTTCAATAAAGTGAAGTTGGCACTGCACCTGCATGCAGGTGATCTCCAGATATACCGTGAATGTAGTGTAGTAGTTAGATATTATTGGGAATTAAGCAGAAATAAAATGATGCCTTTTACTCGTCAAAAAATGTCAACCTCTTATTATCATTTATTAAAAAGGACTACTAAACTTTTTAGTCCCAAATTTTTCGCATGTTTTTATTATACTTTTATTAAGCTACACAAATTTGTTTGTCTCGATCTGCTGAAAAATACAATAATCTCTATCGTCTTATTTTAGAAACTATTACAATTAAGTACTCTGATACTTTGTATGTGATTTTATAATAATTTCATTAAGTAATCGATTTTTGAGCGCATCTATGTAAAAAATATATATAACTTAATGAAACTATAATAAATGCATATGCAAAGTTTCAGAGTAATTGATTTAATAATCTTTTAAACGAAAAGAAAATAAAAGTTAAATATTTTGAAAAAGAAGTGAAATATTTAAATTAGAAACGTGTATTTCCAATTTATTCTGTACGACACAGCAACGTATATTCAGTTTATAACATACAGGTATTGTACAATATTCATTGTCTCCCATCTGCAAGACTTTGAAATGTCTTGAAAGAGCGTGTACCTTTAAATATTTCACACGGATATGGTTCGGAATATTTCCATTGACATCGTTCCGCGAGAAGTTTCAAATAAATAGAAATAAACCATTCTTGACCTGATTTTTTATATTTAACTTTTTTACGTTTCGGACCGCACGAATGCTTTTCTGGCTTTTGCATTAAAATGTACGAATAGATCGATAACAAGCCTCTTGGGGCGAAACTCGGGTTTTAATGCAACCTCGAGCTACTATTCCAATACTATCATTAAGTCAGGGGTAGTCGTGTCGTTGTCTAGTATATTGTAGTATCTATAAATCTATTCATAATCGCGTGTTACTTGTATTTCGAAATTTCGTTAAACAGCAGTTTGATAAAGCAATTATCGTTTATACGTTATCGTCCGACCGAGTATTTTAAATCAGGCACTCAAAATGACAGTTATTTGACAAATTTTGGTGGAAAGGATCAGTAACGAAAGCATGTTTATTATTTAAGTTAAAGCAATTGAACACGAAAATATTCCAATAATTAAAATATTCTAATTTATAATATTTATAATATTTAAGTTAAAGCGATTGAACACGAAAATATTCCAATAATTAAAATATTCTAATATGAAAAACTCTGTATAATACGAGATCGAAGTAAAATTTTTCTGGTAACTAATACGACTGATCAAAATAGAATTTCCCTCTTCGATAATAGCTAGAAGTTGTAGGAAACATTTTGCTTTATTGATAACTGTTATAAGCAAACGAAATAAATTTTATTGAGTGATAATTGTTGTAAGAAACCGACATCAATTGTATTTAGTAATAACTGTTGCAAGCAATCGAAATCAATTTCGTAATTCTCTCTTTAACAATCTTAATAAGTTCAAAATAATTTGTTTAACTTTCTGATAGTTTTCAAATACCTAGCCAAATGTGCCCCCTAACCAAATTGACTTTCGTTCAGATCTTCCGATAGGTCACTGATTGAAAATCCTCTTAGGCAATTTTCAAGTTCTTACCGCCACCACAAGGGTAGTTACGGGGTGAAATCGGATTAAGAAATGATGCGCTATTTCTTCTGCTCTACTCAACGGAAAATTGTAAAAAAATTCAGGAATCTTCTACCTAATATGACACAAATCTCAGAATTTTTTCGGAATTTTTAGTTGCAAAATCGTGTCAAAAGAAATCCAGAAATTTTGATATGGTCTTGTGGATATTAATGTAAATTTTTCTCGGATTTTTTGTAGACGACAAATAGAATCACAAAAATTGAAAACCGTCAACAATTACACATCAGTTTTAGATTAATTTTCTCATTTCGATATTTTTTTACATTTACGCAAATATACCATGTAATGTTAAACATTCCGATATTCAAAGAAATAATATAAAAACTTGAAACTTTAATTAAAAATGATTAAGTAGTACAAGTTATTATCTCGTCGTCAATAATAATAATTGTAAAAAGAAAATGTCGTTCTCATATAAGTGTTATTTATAATCAAAACATTTGAATCGAAATGATGATTATTATGCAACGACCTTTTTCATGTTGATTACAACAGTCACGTTTCGAGTTTTAGATTGTAATCCTCTGGGTGTCGTTTTATAATATTCTGTACTGTTATGTTTGCGACCGAAATAAACGATAAATACTGTTGGTAGATTTAACAATGAAACCATTATTACTCGGTAAAATTCATGTTCCAAGTGCTTTTTACAGTTTGCCACCCCTGTCCTGTGAAACTAATCTTTAGGTTTCCTTACGTAACAATATCATCAAACTGAAAATCTTATTAATGTTAATATGGCAGTATCATGAAATTATGAACACGATTTGATACAGAGTAATTATTTCCGATCAATATACGAATTGCTTGCTGCCTGTGAGCGTAGATAATCGAAATGGAATCGCATTTCCTCTATTCGGATGACATAAATACATTGAGAACCGCTTTATGGATAATTCAAACATTTTAGGTGTTCCAACATCGTCGTACAGGGACACATTTTGTTAAACGAATAATTGTTAACCATACCGCTCGTTCGTAATATCTCAGTTATTTTTATGGTCACAATGACCGTACCAGATACGGAATGTTATGTCACTTGCATTGTATGCGGACCAATTAAATGGCATTGTTTCAATTTAAGAACTGATTCCCTCGGAAGTGACGTGATTAATATCTCCTTTTACGCCAGAGGTTATCTATTTTAACTTTACGACGCCTTGTTTGTCAAGATTTCTTCATTAACTCGTTTTTAATTAGCGAACTTGATTCTACGTGTCTCTAGTTTTTAGTTTAGTTAAATAAAAAAAACGATCTTTTCGTCACTTTGAATTATACGACATTTCATGTGACACGCGACAATATTAAACATGACTAGCGTACTTATCAACCCCTTACACTGTAACAATGAGTCAGTATTATACTTGACCTGTCCGAAATTTTACACGAAAAGAGATTATATCAATAATATACGATATTCGCAATAAATGATGTTATTATAAGGAAAGATATTATTGTGAATTGCATCTATAAAAATTTCTACATTGAAAATGGATTTTTCTTTATTTTTGTGTCCTTCATAAAAGATGTTCTTAGAATTTTATATTATTTAATCAACGTTTCTAACAAATAGAGCATTATTATGAACTGCGTCTATAAAGATTATTTTTCCATTAAAAGTAAATCTTTTTCATTTTTACAATATTACCAAAAATGTTTTCTAGTATTTTATATTATATCGGCTTTAGTTGGCACATGCTACAAAACAATAACTTATTTGTACATAATGTTATACAAGACTCGCATACTTCATATAACTATAACTGTTCATGAAGATTTCATACATGATCTACTTTTCATTGAACAATGAAACTAATTTATTCAATAATTTCTCTATAAAAGTATCTTTATAATGTCGACAATCGTAAATTATAAATTTAGAACGTAATCACGAATTTTGTTAAACGTAATGTTAAATTAAAAAAACCTTCGTTGGTAATATCACATAATCACTCACTGATGGATGAACGAAAGTGTTTTAGGAATAAAATTATCACGCTCCAGTTTTGTGAAGATCGAATTACTCTACTAATTGAAATTGGCATAACGAGCCCCTTTATAATGTTCCTCATTACATTTCCTCTTATGACGTAATGAAAGAACTCTGACGAAATGAAGGTCATATGCCACATTATAATAACTTCGAATTAATGTATGTTAATTAAACAATGCTGCGACTTTTTCTTCTGAATCTTCCA
Source organism: Augochlorella aurata (assembly GCA_028455555.1). Taxonomy (NCBI): domain Eukaryota; kingdom Metazoa; phylum Arthropoda; class Insecta; order Hymenoptera; family Halictidae; genus Augochlorella; species Augochlorella aurata. The sequence goes on along the minus strand of CM052150.1, from coordinate 13,191,938 downwards.
ATTGTAAAAGTTTATTCACTACCCAGCAATAACCTGGACGGCGGATCTTTATGCGAAATGAAAATTGTCCATTTCGATTGCAGTAAACAGAAAAAGAATAAAAATGTATTCTCTCTGTTAATAAATTTATTAAATTAAAAGCAGACACTTGATTCACTTTCATTGACTTTAGTGGCGTCTTTTTCTAAGAGGTGAACTGTTCGTGCGACGTTCATGATCTGAGACGTTTATTTCGACTGATTGTTTGTCAGGATTTAAACTAACGATAGCTGACAGTGAACAGAAAGCAACGCAACTGCTGGCTGAAGCCGAAAAGAAGCTCAATTCGAAAGGTTTCTTCGGCTCTCTGTTCGGAAGTTTTTCTAAAGTTGAAGAGACTGTAGAATTATCAGCGTGCTGCAAATATGTTCAAGATGGCAAAGAAATGGAGTTCAGCTGGCAGTGCTTTCTATGAAGCAGCAGAATTACATTACATAAAGCAGGGAATCCACATGATGCAGCTAGTAATTTTGTAGATGCTGCAAATTGCTTTAAGAAATCTATTATAAATGAGGCTATCAGCTGTTTGGTGAAAGTAATTGAAATCTACACAGATATGGGTAGATTTACTATGGCAACCAAGCACAATCAAAGTATAGCTAAAGTGTATGAAAGTGATGCAGTAGATCTCGAGACAGCTGTACATCATTATGAACAAGCTGCCGATTATTTTCGTGGGGAGAAAAGCAATTCTTCTGCCAACAAGTGTCTTCTGAAAGTCGCACAGTATGCTGCACAAATAGAAAATTATGATAAGGCTATTCAAATTTATGAACAGGTTGATTCTTCGTCTTTAGAAAGTTCTTTATTGAAGTACAGCGCGAAAGAATATTTCTTCCGAGCGGCACTATGCCACTTATGCGTTGATGTTTTAAATGCACAGTACGCGATTGAGCGCTACCAAGAGAGTTACCAATAAAGACGTTGATAGAACACTTAGAGGAACAACATCTCGAAGGTTTCACAGAAGCGGTAAAGGAATACGATTCAATTTCACGATTGGATCAGTGGTGCACAACAGTATTATTACACATTAAAAAACAAGTTAATCCAGATCTACGCTGATCGGTTGTTCCGTCTTCGTGCTATTTCCTGTCGATGATGTGTGGATAAATGTCTCAAAATTTATTAACACGCTATGTGTGGGAGAGGTATTAAAACCTTTTCAAGAAATTTAATTCTTTTTGCTTTCATTATTTGAAAGAATCTCTCTGCAAAATTCTAAAAATCCTCGTTATATATAGTAGTGTGAATAATTATCGATTCATACTAACATTTAAGATTTTAGTGCTATTTAAACATAAACTTAAGGAAATATTATATTTGTATATTTACATATTAGAAATCATAGAAAATCGAAATATACGAATATAATTCTTTTTTTGGTTTCTGTTCAAATATCAGTAGAAATGTAAAAGTTACCTTGAGTCTATAATTATTCACAGCAGTATAGGTGGCCTCCTTTAGCTGAAGCACCCTATATATTTAAAAAGAATTTAACAGAACATCATATTTGTATATTTCTACATTAGAAATAATAGAGAATAGAAATATGTTTTGTTTTGTTTTCGTTTGGATGTCGGTAACAATGTAAAATTTACTTTGAGTCTAAATAGAATACACACCACTGTTAGTTTGTTAGTTTATTGCTTATCAGTTTTGCAAATATTCCTTTTTAAAAAATTCCTTGATTTTCCCCCATTACACGCAAAATTAAAACTCGAATTATAACCCGCAGATAGCGTGTTAACCTTGAACGATTTGGGATCACGATAATGTCTGCAGCCACTAGAAAGCTGAAGATAGTAGATGGCCATAAAGAAATGTCGCAGGTAAACACTCGCAGTTGTTATTGCGCCTCGTAATTCTCAATACTGCGATGTCTCTCTTATCCTGAGCTGAGCGTAAAATATAAGTGTTCATTCACCTAAATTCAGGTACAGTCGGTGAACAAAGTATTCGTACATCTTTTAAAACGGAATAACATTTCCATAATTGGACCGAACGATTTAAATTGGGCGGGGGAGGGATGTGAGAACTATTAGTTTACTAGACAATGGCTAAAAAATGTTTTTAAAAATTGCTATTGGTTGGCATGATAAAAGAATTCAAGAATGTCTTTAAAATTTTTTTTATCTGAGCTTAGATTCTAGACCCTAGAATAAAAATTTCAAAAATACACAGAGCAACTTACAATTTGAAAGAATATTTGAAAATAAAATGTGAGACAATATGTACTTACGATATGTTTCTTTTCCTTTATTATGGAAAATTTATTTAATTTGAGAAAGTTGATCGAGCTGCATTCGTTGGTGTCACTTTACGAACAAGCTTACTTGTCCCTAAAAATGGCGAAAGCCACTCGGTATTATTTGTATTTTATAACTACTTAATGATGTTATGTAAGTAATGGGTAGAAGTAAACAGAAGATAACAAAGAAACATTTTACAAATTATGTCAATGTGACGCGACTCGCTAATATTTTAGGGGAACGTTTCTCTCTTTCCTAGGGTGAAGAAAGATTCTGCGTACCGAGGCCGGGAATTTGTTTTGTTTGAGACACAAATTGTGTTTGTTTATTTACTTTGTAAAAAGTAAATGCTCGAATTTATTTCCTCTCGTAACTATTCATGCTACGGGTTTAATAATTTCCAGACTGTTTGAAATTCCCTCACGCAAAGAAACTATAAGATTCAAGAAGATTTTGCAGGATTGGAAATAGAGTATATCTATTTTTACTGTTTATAGCTGCCGATTTATTTGTTCCGTAGTCAGTTCTGGCAGTGGTACTATAAAGCAGAACGCTACAGTGATGCTTCTCCTGTTCCTTAATTTTTACAGGAACGATTGATTAATTACGGTATAATATTTTGTGTATAAACGTATCGAAAATGTACATTTCTGTGAATTCATTTTAATAGAAATTTTGATTATCTGAATAAAATTCATACGAAGGAAATCACATATAGGTGAAAAATATTTCCGTACGTAAAACATGGTGTTTAAGAACTATTAATCCGTTAACTTTGCACTAACAGAATAACGTTCCTTAAATTCGTTTTAATAGCAATCTTAATTACCTGTATAAAAATCTATATGGAGAAAGTCGAACGAACAAAAAAAATATTTCTGCACATAAAACATTTTTTTTTAATGTATTAATCCGTTAACTTGTTAGTAATAGAATAACATTCCTTGTTCAATAACGAGGTTGCTGCGTATCTTCTTTTCGAAGTAAAAAAAATGAAGTTGACACACCGTAGTGACTCATCTAGCAATAAAACTTCCAATTATGTAGCACAGCTGACGTATCAAGTACAACGTGTGCCCAAGACGGTATACTTGAATATGTATAAATGCCACCGGCATCGTTTCTGTCTTTCGTGTTCTAGATCACCATTAATGTTTTGATGTCAGAGAACATACACCGGGGGGGTCAGAAACATCGGACCACGGTTCGCGATCAATGAATACGGACAACATTAGTTTATATCCATATAATATCTTTTTTATCATCGCAGTCATCCGTAAATTATTTATATTTCATTTTGGTGCATGGAAACGTTTCGTTAAATGTTTAAATGTTTACGCAACTGCATTTTCCTTGATCACGAAAGAAGACACCTGTGCAGTTTCTTTCATTAACCGCTATTGCGTATATTTGGAGACCTGTCGCGTTTGTATAATAATTTTTGACATATTGTTATTTATTATTCGAAATTTCACGAATTCAAGGTCTCAATAATTATTTCTAATTAAATTTTGTTAAACCGTCCGAGTTCATATCTTTTTCTAATCGTGCATTTCGATCTCTACTAATCTTATAAACGTTAATACGATTCGTTCCCTTAAAATTATTTTTCTATAGTCATATCTTAAAAGAAAACTTCGGTAGTCCATTTCAAATTTTTAAATCCCTCTATGATCCGAATTCTTTACATCGATAGAAAGATTAATACACCTCGAATCAGTAAATATCAATCTCTAGATATAAAGTATCCACGAATTCACAGTTTAAAAAAAAAATGTAAAATTTACTCGGATTTAATTAAAAGTTTAATATCTCGATGTATAACGTCTTTGATTACATAAGGGAAATTACGCACTTTGTGAATAAAAGAAAGTTAAATTAAAAAGAAATGATAAATGGTTGTGTGAGTTCGAAGTTATAATGAACTATAAAGGGATTTGTTCTTTAATGTCGCTAACCTTCGCTTGAATTTAATCAAACTTCTTTTTGGTATGCATTATTTATCATGGTAGTATCACGCGACGCGCTGTTGTCAAGAAAGTGGAATTTTGAGATAAGAGTTGGAGTGCAGAGAATTTACTTTCCTTGTTCGCTGTCAAAGTTTCATTCTCTCAACTTTCTTTCATCCCTTCAAAAATATTTCTCTACTGGCAGATCTTCGTCTCTGCAATACAACTTCATACTGCAGAATTTTCAAACTAAGTGACTGTGAAATTGAATTTCATGCTACAATATGAATTAAGCATACCTTAATCATGTATATTCAGGAAACAGATACGTTGACTTGTCTGCATGCATATTGTGTTTGTTAACAAAGATAAATCATCTCTAATCATTGAAATATATGTTCAGCGTTCCAAAGCAAGAAAAGTTTTTCAAAACAAAATAAAACTGTTTTCGAACCGCTTTGCTTAGAAGAGAGCGCATTTAAAAACTAAATCTCAAGATATTGTTTATTAATCTACGAAATGCATGTCAAGTTCGATACTGTCGTACTATACTTTCATCTTCGAAGTTATTCCAGTGGAAACGTAGCTGAAAGTCGATATCAAATAAAACTTGGATTCGTTCTTCGAAGTGAAACCTTATATCTTCGTTATTTGAAATTCCAATTCTTGGCGAACTGTTTTTACCGTTCGCATTAAATGAAAAGTGAATTGTTGCAATCATTGTTCCAGACAGATAAACAGCGTTCAAAAAGTTTATGATGCTGTCAGAGTTCCGATGGGAAAGTTGGTAAACATGTTATTGGTCAGTCCGCGGATAGAAGGCAGATCGCGCAGGTTCTCTTTTCCAACCGCCCGTTATCCAATCAAATGCCACAAGAGAGTTACTTTTTCCATTTTTCTCCTCTTGACTCCGATACTTTCAATTTTCAGACGCCCTAGTCCTCCAATTTCTATTTGCATTTGCTAATAATATTTGTGAAGCCAATGAGCAACAAAATTAAATAGAATTCATTTGTTTGATTTTTCTTCTAAATTTGTCCAATATTGAAAACTGTTATAAGTAATTTGATTGTAGTATACGTTATTTATTTATTTATTTTTTAATCGTTTAAAGTAAAAGTGTACATTTATTTTATTTTTTAAAGTAACGATATACATTTATTATGTTATTTTAATATACATTTACTATATGCTTTAAAGTACGAATATACATTTATCATAAAAAGACAGATATTTATGTGCAATATACGATAACTATATATTGTTAAAAATAAGAAACTGCATTTTTTAAAATGACCTTCAATTTCTTCTTTCTCTTTACTGTATTTTTGCTTATAAAGCGGTCTAAATATTTAACACTTTATCTAGCGAATAATAGGATTTTTAATTATTATGCTATGCTAAAAAGAATTTCAAGTATCATTGTCTTCGTGATAATCCCAAACAAAATTATTTATGTTACGGGAGTGACATATAGGTACTTGATTGAAGCTGCGATTGTTATTCAACAGTTTTTGAGGCTCGTAAGTGTAAATTGTAGATATCTAAATAAACTGAAATCATTGTAGATAATGTGTTAATAGATAGATTGGAAAGAAAAAGATCAGGATAGTATGCAGAATTGAGAAAATTTCGTACTTCGTATTTTCATAAGTGCGCGAAGTAAGAATAAAACTTTTCAAACAGAAGACAATTGTTACTATGATGATCCATAAAGCGTATTTCGAATCGTAATGATTACAGAAGTTTTTAAAATATCAGTATATTTTAAACTAGCGTTGCTTAATTATTTCAGTGGTATTTATTTATCATATTTACTTTTGTTACTATTTAATTATTAATTACTTCAGCGATCTATTTGATCCTGCACCTTTGTTTCGTAACAAGGATTACGAAATGATCATACTCGCAAATTCATTTTCAAATTCGTAACATTAGAACATTACCATGCATGAGTGAACGTTTCGCGTAATCCACTTATCTAAACGTGAATTCCGATTATTTGAACGAAAAACCATAGGCAGCGGAGAGAATTAGATGAACTGTTATTACGTGAACGACCCAGGTGACAAATTGCTTGCTTTGCAATGGGTTCGCATGAATGGAATGGTACATTGTATCTTTATGCAAATTATCGGTGTCCGTTTGGTTGCGGCTGCTGTTGCCTGTAATATTTCAGTTTGTCATGAACTGCGAAAAATTAGCTACATTTCTCAACAGAAAGATTAAAATTACAAAAAGATTTAACACGTTAATGTAGCGAATACTTCGTGTCATGTCGTTCATATTGTCTATAACACTAATTTTTTACCAGTTTCTACAATTTATTTCTATCATAGTATATTCGAATAAACTGGATGTTACTAGGATGCAAAAGAGTTATAACACCACCCACTATGATCAATTTTGAACTTTCTAGTTTCTGTTACATTGATCGATTGTTACTTCAAATTTTGCGGGATTTCTTGGACTTGATTTGCGACACTTAACGTGCTGATTCTCATACGGCGGTCCATTTTCGCAACTATAAAATTGACAATACTTACCACTATTTTCAGCTTCGTTTATCGATTTTTCAAACATATTTTTGGGATTATATTTCTGTAGACCTGTTAGAGTCCTCCCGCTGTTCACAGTCCTCCCAGTGCAATAGCAATTGATTTTGTTTAGTTGTCAAAAATTGAAAAATTAGATGACGATTTAAATACTCTAGATCGAAATGATCCGTTCATCGCAGTTAAAGGATTAAATGCATTTAATATTCAAAAAATTAATATTGTACACATGTACGATTCGAAAAACAAAAAAAATATGTGCCACGATTCAATGAAACTCGTAAGGGACTGTACCGGGGTGTCAGCCGTCGATTTTGATAGCACATTGCACAAAGCTGCAACACCGAAAAATATTCCATGCGTATTTTTCCGTGGTCGCGGACGTTCATATTGCCCTGGTAAAAGCATTCCTAGAATTTGGGAATGGAAAATGTATTTTATCGAGAATAGAATATAAAGACCACAGGTGAGCGAGTATACACGATAAATTGATTCGCGTTAATATGTAAATATTAACAAAATTAATTTTTCAATTTCTATATCAACATTCATATTTATTACGTATTATATTTAATACTGTATTTATAATACTATCGTATTATAAATAATTAGAAATTATAAGAAAATATAAAAAGTGATACACTGTGGATATAATTATTATAAATATATATCTATACTGTACTTATATGTGTATGTTGAAATAATGTTTATGGGATATTTTGGTAACAATTGATTGAATACATGCCGTTTATTGGACAAAAAAAAATGACTATGACTAAAATTGCGGATTTTAATGCAAAAATTGTTTAACAATAAGTTGATTATAGGAAATATAAGTTCGATGAAAATGTCTCTTCAATATACATATATTGTACAATAATTAGACTCCGAATCATTATGCAAAACAGAAGGTCTCTTCATCAATCGCAAAAACTAGAAGACAGCTGTATTTCTGCTTTTCATAAATTGAATAAATTGAAAATTATGTAAAAATATTCTTACATTTTTCTGATTCTATATTTCACTTATCCGTTTTAAACGCATAAAATCCACAGTCTAATAGTGATAAATAATATCTTACCATTTTTGATCGATGTATTATTATAAAAGTTAATATTATAAACTTAATACCACAATATTAATGTTATTATTGTCCGGATGTATGAAAGACACAAGATCTAATAATTCTAGTAAGTTGAATCCTTAAATTCTTCACAGCGTTATATTTGACCTATCAATCTCTATCACAAATTCATTATAACCGTAGTCTAATTATGACTATCAGAAGGCGCACGTCCTCGGCTAGCACGACTGCAAACAGTTACGATTATGCGACGACGTATAATCAGAAGCCCTGTTGTTCCTTGACGTCTTTCGTCCTTTCTTGACATTTTCAGATGATAGTTTCTGAGGGAGTTGTATAAACACGATCACCTTTGTGGCAAAGCAATCCACACGTTTTACGAGTAACGAATAGCCTCGAATCGTGCGTTCTCCTAGAAGTTTATCTGAAAAGTTTATTTTCAGAAATACGTGTCACGCTAAACAATATTAGAAAGTAATTCACTTTCAGACGCAGCATCGTTTTTACGACTCTCGTGAAAAACATCTGACGAAGCGTTCGTTTAATTTTAGGTATCATAAAACGCATATCGTCTTTTATGAGTGGCGTTATGCTTTTCTTTTTTACTCATTTTATTATTTTCTTTTGTTATCCTATTTTCACGAGCTGGTAACTATATTTAACGGTGTGTCATTGATATCAAGTTCGTGCTGGGTGAGGAACGTGCACTTTCGTTAGGAGTTAAAAGTAGTCGCAACTATTTTATACCGTTTTACTACCGTTCGCAAAAAGTATTCGAACGCTTTTTAGAACGCTATAACCTTTTTAAAACTGGACTAAACGAGCCTCGTTGTTTAACTACTTCATCTCATCCTGAAAAAGAAATTTAACAAATGCATTTCGTACATCAATAAATTATATGCCTTTTGCATACAAATCGGAAGTCTGATAATAATAATTGTTAAGACTGTCAATACTGGTGTGGGGAAACCTAAAAATATCGGACCATCATAAATACGTACCATTCTTGACCCAAATAGAAATCGCAAAGTTCTGTCTATGAGGAATACGAAAGTAATATAAAATATAAGAAAAATTAATATGCAAAGGAATTTTGCATATAAATATTGTTCGTTATAGATACTTATGCTATAATGATAATTGTAATTAAAGTCAGAGAGCGCAGAACATTACTATAAAAAACAAGAATTGTATTGTATCTATGATTGGATATTATAGACAATAAATATTAGATTAGTAAAAAAATAGATTTCAGTTTTTATATAAGTCAACGTTGTAGCTTCATTTTAAGACAAATTCTTGTTTCAGTATTCACGTATCATATGTATAGTGCTTTCATTATGCTCGTAGTGCTGCCAATTTACATCCAGTTAATGCTAATGAATTAATAATAGGAAGCGAATGCACCTGATTTGGAAGACCGTCCTGATATGAATATAATGTAATTATAAGCAATGTAAGCTGATTGGCATAATACGAATATCGTATATGCATATAGTGTCATGAAAATAACATAAAAAATAGTTATTTATTTCATAGCACTTTTCCATTTTAGAGAGTATCGGAATTGTGCTTTATGGTATTTTCGTAGAGGACAAAACTCGAAGACATAGTAAGAAATATATTTTTATAAATCGAGATACAGATGTAACATCATTTCTCTCTTATACGTTAGGTTGCCAATGGGGTTATTTTTATTATGCATATGAGATACTGAAATATTAAAATATTATATTAAATATTGTAAAATGAAAAATTGTATGTGAAATTGATGTAGAAATCTGTATTAATATTTTATTATCATGTTTAATAAATTGATGAAATATAACACTGGATTAGTTATTGGATGTGTCACTGGATGTTCCATAGTAATTCAACTGTAATTGACTTCTTAATTACCGATAAAAGCATGTCACGACGTCCAAATCGTTGCCTAAAAATGCGACAGAGGTTCCAGACTGGACATAATGGTTTTACATATTCATCCACTAACCACAACCATTGGTGGCGTCGCTTCAAATCCACACGTACAGGTTGAAATAATCATAAGCTGACGTGCCAGGGTGTCCGTGCATCCTGGATAAATGAATATCGCATTTATTACGAGTAAATTTGATGTCGGACAATCCCGGAACAATATGCACGAATTTCTAACGGTGACATACCTATTTAAATCATTCCGCCTACATATTCATCATCATTAATAGATGTACATCTAGTCACCGATCGAGGCGCGATCGAATTTCGTGTAATTTTAACCATGCACTGCTGCATCATGTCGAAAGCAATTCTTAAAGTTTTCTTCTAATTAATAGTCTTATTAAATATGCTTTATACAATCGAAATATTGAAACGCTTTTTTATAATATCTTTATTTTATAATAATTGTATTTTATAACTCCTGTATAAACAGGAAGTATTATATTACGCAATCTATTATAGAATTGTACACAATGTTAGTTCGTAATATCAGTGGACAAAATGGTCAACATTTACAATACATTTGGAATAATTCATTGACGTTAATGTTTTGTTATCATACCAATTAAACATATTTTTGAGACTCTTGTTTTTTCCCTATTTTCGAAATAGCTATACGATACTTTTGTTTACAAAGTTACTATGATAAAACTGACTTCAAATCTCGATTAGAACGGAATTTGACATGTTTGTCGAACAGAATGTTTGCGAAAACATTACGTATCTATTTATCTGTTAAACTGAAATTGCAAACAACACTTGATAGCATAAAAATTTGATGGAAAAGAAATCCATTTTTCTAAACTTAAACATCTATAACCTTTAGAGGGTTGGAAAACCAATACATGTCATAACAGTAAGTTTGTAAAAGAAATATCTCACATATACATAGAATAATTCTTATAATGAAACTATTGACTTATATGAGGAAATTTGCCGATCCTCAACAGTTTAATAATACTTAATAATAATATTCTGATAATATTTAATAAGCTATTTTTAATAAACTTTGGTACGGTAGATACTGCTTTATTTTAGACATTATTTTATAGTACACCGTCGAGAAGTTATGGCTTCAATTACCCAACCTTTAATAGTGATTTTATCGCTTATATCAGTTTGATGGCAGAGAAAATACACGCATCTAATAGTTTCATCCAGCGCGAACCTGCCAAGTTTCATCAAAATCAGAGCGAGACGTTTCGGGCCAATATCTTATGAGTATGCAAATACTTTTCGGTCCCGCTGTAAGTAGCAATTTCGTTGTAAGTATTAGTTTAACATTGTTACATATTCATCAGTGTTCTAATTCACCTATACATCACACGCATCTCTAACGAGCTTTGCGATATTAAGTTATCAACGAAAATCTCGCTATGGCATGTGAAGGATCGACTCCATAAACATCCTTATCGTAAACTATGGCGCAAAATATCTCCTTCCTTCTCAGCAGTTTAATACTGCACATTTTAGTATACGCTCCTAGTATATTATTGTAGGAATTTATTGTACAAATGATAAAATTCGCTTTCCCTTCATTTGTATTACAAAGGGATATATCAAATTAGGTTTGGTATAAATATGCGATTTTTAAGAATAATTTTAAACAAACTATTTTTGTCTAAATCTAGCTTCTCAATTACTAGACTGCGGATTTTATACGGATTCTTCTCTTTCTGTTGCAGGTATGTACACTTCTTTGAACATTGTCAAAGAATGATGTAGCTATTGTTTCTGTTTCGATTGGAGAGATACAGGGTAAGATGATTTTGTATGTACTATATCTATGTGTATTCGTGATCAATAGACCACAGTACTTATTATTACACGATAGCTGAAACTCTACACAGGAATTGTTTCAAATTAATATACAGTGCACAACAGATTGTTGTCCAAATATTTCCGTGACCGATTGCACGAGAGAACCCAATGCGCTGACATTTATGCAGAATTCAATCGAAATAAAGTCGAAACGGGATGGTAAAATACTTTCAGGATTTTTCGGCAATCGATGCACAATGGTTTGTGTACACGTGACAGGAAGAACTACTTTTGGACCGCAGAGAATTGAAACCACGTAAATCGAGCCGCACATACTGTCCGTGTAAAACAAAAGCTGCATGTAAAAAATGCCGCGTACACCGGTGCTCGAGTATGTGCAAGTGTTGCATTCGACGCAGCTATAAATCCAACGTACTAGATTTAAGCGTGCAATAAAATTCCTTTGGAAAGCAGAAAATGCAGATTAAAAGTTCGTTGAATCGATGGAATACCTTTCACGTCGAGAATGATGTATTCACGGTCATTTCGAATTGAAATCATATTTTCAATTTGTCTGCAATCCATTGTGCATTCGCCCCTGCAAAACATACATTACGCATTACTGTACAACGGCAACGGAGATTAAATTTTAATTTTGTATTGAATTGTTCGGGAAATTTGATATCCAGGTGGAGAATATAAATCATATTGCATTTGATTAACACTAATCGCACCATCGCTGGAGAAATGACCGATTCGACAATTCTTATTTTACGATTGTTGAAATTATAAAAACGCATCCACCGGAAACCATCCAATAAATTTAATCACCCCAAGGTATATTAGTATAAAAATTGGAGGAAATCTAAATAAATTCAACGCTGTAATTTGTATAAGCCAACACGAACGAGTCACTTTTAACGCCAAAAAGCATAATACGTTTTAACTAATACGAAGTTGTCTACAAAGTATATTCTATACCACTTCCTTTTGCATTATTTTTAATTTTTGTAGTGCTAAATTTAAGGAAACGTATTCGCATATTTTACTCGCTTTAGTTTAATTATTTTCTTATATGTCTCTTTTATTTTCATTTAAGCTACACATTGAATAAATGAATAAAATTCGAACTACGAAATATTAGCAAGTTCCGTTTAAATAAGCGAAGTAAACAACAATTATGTAACCGCGAATTGATTTTAATAATTCGTTCTGACTTGTTCGTCACTCAGTTTTAAATGGAAGTTCGAATCGAAGTTACAGTCGAATCTTGGAGAATTGTTTGCGAGCCAATTTATTTTGCAGAGAGTACAGCGAGTTTCAAAGTGCATTGAATATTTAGTGGAAATTATGAGATCGCTGTTGAATTGTTTTGTCTTCGGTCAAGCAGTAGTCGCTTTTGTGCTGTGGTCAGCAATAATTCATCTTACAGAAGTTTCTTTTGTAAACGGAGTTTCTGAAGCAGAAGCAGTTATTTCTGCAAAATCTAATTACAGCTATGTTACATCTGACCGTGAGTTACGATTCCTCGAGAATGGCCAATCAAAACTGTAGAATGAAATTGTTTTCCAAGGAAATCTGTTTCGAAAACATATATTCAATTACAAGCATTACTTCCAACGAATTTAATCATTTAGACAATAATAATTGCAAAAGTATAAAATTCCATTCCAATCTTTATAAATTTTTCAAATTTGAGTAATAGTATCTTAGATATTACAGAGTATTTAATTTGCCAACAAGTTTGTGCATTGTTCAAACAAATTATTTGAGAAGCCGTTGAAATATTATATAATTTTATTTAACTGTGTGTTATTTGAAACCAACGTCTGCCAGTGTAATAGAACATACACGTAATTGTTATCTACATTATTTTATTATTTGAAATTTATCTGAATGAACTTTTAAGCTTATTTTTTATTTTATCAAATATTTGATCCAATAAGATCTCAAATACTTTCTATTTCTAAAGTGTCACCGACTATGTCTGAAATTCATATAACATACAGTTTCATGTATACAGATTTACCTCCACATAGATATTGTATTGTAATGAAGATTATACCGAATTATTTGTTATTTTATTCAAATGAAGTATTCGAAGTAATTCATTATTTCAAATGGTTATCTTATCCGGAATACGTAATTGTTTTAAATGATTATCTGCTATTTTATTTGAGATTATTCATAATTTACTATCTGTTATTTTAAAATAAAAATATGTCCTGTTCGACCGTAGTACAACAATGTTACGA
>CM052150.1:13148606-13177963 GCA_028455555.1 Augochlorella aurata | reverse complement strand
TAAAATAAAAATATGTCCTGTTCGACCGTAGTACAACAATGTTACGAGCTGTATTATCTATTTTGAAAATTGAGATTAGATTCTTGTGACAATAAGATAAGTAGATTGCAGATTGTACGCATTTATAAAAAACAGGATGGATCATTTGCAACACGGTAAAAACATTTAAGGAATTTGAAAACACTATCGCACTATTTCCAATGCATCGGAGCTATTAAGAAAATAAGTACATATGTCAGGCAGTTCAACTTGCAAACTTAGAGCACAGCATTTCTATTTTCTATCACCCGCATACATTTAACCAGTTAACTGTGGCGATCTCTTTGCAAAGCGCCCACCAGTGTGTGTCGCGATAATCAAGCGATGACGAATCCAAAAAGAATCCAACTCATGAATCCAACTCAAATTATTTATAATTTTCATTTGCTTGTTTCATTTCGTCTTGACCTCTAAACATTTTAAACATATTAAAATTTACGAATATAATTTAGTTTTCGCCAGAATTACAATTTATATATCAAATTGTAACAAAATTTTTCGTATGATGGATATAATCGTCATGACACAAAATTCTGCTACATCTCCATGACGAATATAGTCGTCAAACACACTTAACTGGTTAAAAGGAAACGTATAGAAACAAGTCTACACGTATTGTTATAAATTGTAATCACAAATACAGAAACGTTTAGCTAGATTGGAAAGGAAGATAGCCAGAAATTGATAGCGATAGTAACATGTGGAAACGTAGAAAGCTGAGATATATATTGAGAGGGGAATAAGGAACGAAGCTGCGTATTATACGAGGATGGATAGGGAGCATTAGACCATATGGTGCTGGAATGTAATGAGTTAGAGTTGGAGTGAAGGAACATAAGGGTCGAAAGTATAGTCAGCGGTGAGAAAAACGAAGAAGTAATGAAATGGCTGAGGGAAGCCAACGGGAAAAAGGAAAGAGAGAACAAATTCAATAATGAGCTGTGGGAAAGCATATGTAGGTGAGTGAACGAGAGAATTAAGTATAAGATATTACCACTTTTTGCAACTCATATGTGTTTCTTATGGATGAAGTTGCAAAATCATAATATATTATTCTATAATAATATTATTACCAGTATTATATACTAGCTATTTTTGAACTTTTTCAAGAGTTTGCAATGTTAATTGAAATTTTCTTTTGCCCTTAAAATTCTATGTAGCTTAATCTACTTTGAATCAAAATCGGTTTTTACAAAATAGTCTACAAAACTGGGAACTTGTATAATAATCCACAATTAGTATTAGTAGTAAAGTTTTGTATCCTTTTAATAATAAACTAGCACTAACATTAATTTATAAATGAAGTACGTATAAGTGCAAGTAAAAATAAAATACAAGTAGAATACAAATAAAATACAAATATGCTACAGCAAAGTACAAAATACAATAAACAAAAACATTAAGTACACACTAAACTATAATCTATATATAATCTATTCGCTACTTCTAAATCATACTGCTTAAGTATGTATTATTCTCGAAATGGCGAAGGCTTGGAAACGGAATTCCAATGCAACAGATCAAGTTTAGCATAGCATTTCGGCGGATCAGATTGGTGGGGCCGAACATCAATTGTTGGAGATGTTTGCGCTTCGCAGTCAAGCGGTTTACTGTCTGTCTTTGAGAAGATAAAGTGCAACGGATTCTAGACATTGCGGGCGACGTGTACCAGCAAATGACCGCGGCTGCCATCCGTGTGTCGCTCGAGGGTGACAGTTTATGGTGTTGGTTGTCAAAGGACTAGAGTGCTGCGTCTGATGTACGCGTCTGCATTGATCCTCGATCTCTTCTATTTTTATTCGACTGCAGTCAAATTTGAATTGATTCAGAGTAACGTAACGAGATATTTTCAACGTCTATTCGGAGTTGAGCATCACTTAAATGGATGTTCATTCAAATGATTACTTAAATAAAACATTATTTGTTACTTGGAAGTTTAAATGGACAAGAAAAGTATTTTCAATAATCGCCATTTACTATTTCAAGCTTTATACTTTTGTGAAAATTCAAGAGAAGTTTGAAACTCTTATTCGTACAATATTCATAACTAAACTGCGAATCTTGCTGCGAAAGAAATATTGTCTAAGTTAATTGTAAGAAATATAAGTTAAATAAAAATATATTTCTTTCGTTAATAATTCGGATAAATTGTGGAGAATGCAGGAGAACCTGGAAATTTTTCTAACGTCTTTTTCTATATTATCTTTTCCATATCGTTAAATTCGTCTGATGTTTTTAGATCTTTGTAACTGGCCGATTCATTCTTGCCACAAGTGCATAAAATCCGCAGTTTATTTATAACATTGAGGTATGCTTCGCATTGCCAACGAAATGAAAAATGTATTTACATTCGATCTATCTGTAGTTTGTTTTAGTTCGATTTTTCATTCCATGGTTATTTGTCATTTGCCGGAGACAAGAATGATATCCGAAGCGCTTAAGAAATTTTATTTTCTTTTGTTCAAGTTAACAGAAGATTGTGGCGCCATACTGTCGGACAAAGCACTTTTATTGAGTTATAAACCTGTTTCATCGCCTGCAGAATATATTGAGTAAACATTGAAAGTACGTAGAGATTTAATCTTAGAAAGGATTTTCTCCCCCACCCGTCTGGATTTTATGGTTCAACGAATTCATATGATTACAACGAATTTGTTGTCAACGAGAAGGGATCATAGGTTCTATCGTCATAACGAAGGCCGAGATTAAAAACAACAATTCGTCTGTTCAGAATACGATTATGCAAGAACTATCATATTTACAACGAGAATTTCTGTACCAATGTTTTACGAAACTGTCTGAAATCGTAGTCCTTCATTTAGCATTACTGGTTAGATATTTTTTACAAGTATACTCGTCATAATATAAAAAGATTAATATATATATATATATATATATATATATATACATACATACATACATACATACATACATACATATATTATAAAAGTGTTGTGGTTGAACAAAATATGGAAAAAATCAAACAATTTTCTTGAACAATGTTTCGTAAGAAAATAAAAAGTAAATGTAAGTAATATCGAACATATGTACACGTAACAACTCTGTATTTGCTAAATAAACCATCTGGTTGAAAGTATTAACAATTAAATAAGTAAACAAATATGTAGTATAATTGTAGTAACTTGCTCACTTTTCTGGTTAAATAATGTCGATCGATGATAATATTTACAACAATTCGTTTGAAATCAGAATGTTTCTGTACCAAATTGATAACAATAAATGGAGGGAAATAAAGTAATTCTACTCGTACGAAGAAGAAACGAAATTCTTTGAAAAACTGCACTATTTTTATCTGACGGCCGATTATTCGATAACACAATTATGACAAACGAATCTATAAATCATGTTGTTTAGTACTTTCTTCGCGTGCCTAATCGTTCCACTCCATGCAGTGCATCCATTTTTCATTTCGTTTGCTGAAACTACAGTATGAGCCAAGCCATACGGAGCAATAGTACTCCTTATCGTCTTCATCATTACATTTTTCATTTCTATTCGTGCTCGTGTTATTTCCAGAATATTTTCCTACCTGATGCAGAGTGAGATCCTTTCTGTTGACTTCCTCCTTCTATTTTTCTTCATATTCTACCATGAAACTTTCTTTCCAGTAAGCGTTATCGTAGACAGACGATTTTCTCTTGTTTTTCTACTTCTATTTATATACATTTTTTAGAACTGGAGCTTTACAAAAAGGTTTTGATAAATTCTGATCTGCACCTTTCGTGATTTATTCGTTTATCTTATCTTAAAGTGTCTTAACACTTTACGTACCGACAACTTTTATAATACCGTACAGCTCTCTTATCTGAATGCTTATTTTCATAATATCCTAACACCAAAACATTCTATTATCTAACATTTGTATTCAAGTTCTTTAGTAGGCGATAATGTATCTAAATAATAAAATCATTAGATAGTGGAACGTTTAGATACCAGAATATTGTAAAAATAAATATTCGGATAAGGGAGTGTCTACTGTAGTTGTTCCAAAATTGAAGATCATCACTTCACAATTTCTTAAGAAATTGTTCAAAGACGATAGCAATTTTATCCATAATTCAACCAACTATTTAGATTAATATTAGGCATTAACACTAGATTTGCGGAGCATTAAAAGCAACTGTTTTAAATTAGTTTATAAAACAATAGCATATTTATTCTCGTTTTTGACGAGTGTTATTGTAATATTTTCTGTAAGTAACACGTATCTAAATAGCTCATAAATGTATATTTACAATCTAAATAATCGTAAATTAAAACATTGGTGACCCGTCATTTTGACTGGTTCTGTAAACCTAGTGTTAACTACTTTAGAAAACATTATTCGAAAAAAATTTATCGAACTTCTTTTACAGTTAGCTCAATTATATTGAAAATCCTATTGATAGGCTTTCGGTAAATAAAGCGTTAAGTTTCATCCAGAACCCATTAATGATTACACTGGTGCTGTTATAATCGTTTCCAACGCGATCTTGTGTGTTAAGCTAATGCTAGGTAAACTATGTATTGGATTTCATTATTAGTTAGTGCATAAAATAACAAAATCGTAGAAAATTCAATTTTACAATGTTGGTTATTTTGTGTTCTTATCTCGATTTGTATTGCTATTGACATGCGATCAATGTCTAGTAAAACAAAGTAAAAGAGCAACAATAAAATAAAGCAAAATGAACAAAAATATTTTTATATATTCTATTATAATATAAATAATTATATATATAAATATTTTAAATATAATATGTAAGAAATATATAAAAATATTTTGTATATTCTATTTTTCAAACTCTTTTGAGTCTCTAAATTCTTTTGTATTTGAAGTTTTATAGTATACGTATTTCTCATGATTCTTCGAAAGATATAGAACTATCAATAGCGCTATCTACTAGTTTCCGTAAAGTATCGGAAACTATCGATAGTGGAAAATATCGATGGTTCTTAACCTCCACTTATGGGGCCGACTGTATATCCGGTTTTCATTTTGGCTGGAGTGCGGTATGTTATAGTCAGTTGCGGACAAGCCCGAGACTTGGTAAACCTTGTTCACTTTACTTTCCAAGCGACTGCCGCAAGAACTCAATTCAGGCGTGAAGTAACTCCATAGTTCTGTTTCGGAGGATGTCCCTTGATCGTTGGTCCGGGGTGGTAACCGTCTTGCAAGGTGTTGCCGTAGCCGTGTTCGCTGCCTCACACTTCAACGATATCGTTAGCAAGCGCAGTGGCGTCCGGATACTTGTCGCGAGCCCGACACCTTATCGCGCTCCCTATCCCTGGAAGGCAGAGCTCCGCAAGAATTACCGACTGCCTTCTCGCAGCAGCTCGCCAGCTCGACGTCTCGACTCTGAATGACGTGGGAGATGGGGTGAGAAACGTAAAGTGCTTGTGAAATATGCAAAAAGCTCATTTAGCGAGATAAGCACCGGTCTAAGAGCTGGCAGGGATAGAATGCGACCACTAACTAGGCAAAATGAGCGAGCGCTAAGCGGATATATCATCGTCGAAGGGAAGCCAGGTACAACTCGTCCGTCGCTCGAGAACCAAACGCGTGAGATCTTCGTCGACGAGATTTACAACACACGAATGCAGAGTGATCCCAGATCTCAAAAACGTAAAAACAACCCAAATTTGATTAGAAATTTATGATTGAAGGTTTTCATGGTCAGTAATTACGATTCTGGACTTAAGAAACGAGGCTGCATAAATTTTAAGGAACAAAGTGGTACATCCAAATATGGTGGATGGGGGTTACATTTTAAAAAGTGTACAAAATTTATTTGAACAAAACTATAATATTCGCAAGTCGTTTGTACGTTTGCCTCTCAAAACTATTCGAAACTTGTGTAACTATTTTCCTAAACACTTTTTAGGATCGTTCATAATATTGTACTTTTACTTTATAACTTTTACGTTAAAAAATTACGTTGTACGATTATGGATTTTCGCGAGGCAAGCCATTTTACTCGTTTTTTTTAACTCAGTTCATGTCTTATTTTCCGTTCTGTGGGATGTTGCATAATATAGGGTAAGTACTGTAGTACAATATAATATACGATACATGATATAATATGATATAATATGATATAATATGAAATAACATGATATAACATGATATAATATGATTTAATATGATAGTAATCGCTAATAGCTCTAAATCTGTAGCGACAGTAAATAAATAATTTAAGCAGAAAGAAAAGGGGAGGTTCCGCTGGAATTTGTTACGCGGATCGCACTGTGGTCCATTGGCGAACCGATGTTTTATGTATCACGTCGCTACGAATAGAATCCCAGAGAGAATTTGAGCCTTACAATAGCCGGATTCTAATCCGCTGTATGGAAAGCGGGGACCGTTGTTACTGGAAAGACGATTGCCTCGGCCATGTATAAATATACAAGAGCGAGGAGAACGGCGTGTGGTGGACGTGTTGACACATTCATCGGAACCGTGAAATGGTATGAGATTCGCGGGGACAAGCAGTCCGCGGTAACTATGTGTCCACAAAAGGACTTCACACTCGGCTACTCGGTGGCTTTCTGAAATTCCACATAACCCATTGTGATTGCCCAGCATCAAGCCACAAAGAATACACAATCCGCTGAACACGGAGACCATCGCTTACAAATTGTTTCACGAGTTTATTTTGCAACACCGTTGTTCGAGATTTTATTTATGTTACGCTTATAAATTCACTGCGGATTTTATACACTTAATGGCAAAAATGTAGTAGACGATAAACAAATCTATAGTTATATGTTGACATTGTTAAAAGAAGAAATATTTATCTTACTTCCGTTTAACACGGACACATTTTATTTTACATGAAGATACTTGTAAAGATACTTTTGTAACAAGACTGGGGATCTTTATGCCAAATAAAAATTGTAAAAGAGATAGTTGGCAGATATACAGTTAATAATTTTAACGAACTGAAAATACTACATCGATACTCTTCTATTATTTTAATTTGCCTACCGTCTCAAATTGCTGTCTATTTATAACTAGGCTGATAGAGTTTATGCACTTATGACAAAATTGAATACGTGAAATCTCATAAAATTATTAACGAAAGAGGCTTTTGTATGGTTTCTATTTCTTATAATCGATAGAGAAAAGTGTTGAATGATCAATTTACTGGTCACTGGACTGTTACATGGTGTTACAAGAAGTAAAAATGTTCTTATATGTATTGAGTTACAAGTTCCTTATGGTGAACACAGCATAACAATACATTATTAAAATAATGTAAAAACATTGAATATTATCGAATACCTTTTAATCTGCTATAAACTTGCAACGAAGAGCAATAAAAATCTTGTTGAATTATTAAATTATACATTTCATAAAAGTGTTACATTTCTACAAAATATGAAAAAAATTAAACATATACGGTAGAGTTAGAGCGACTTAATTTATATCATAATAAAAATAATCTTAATAATTATTTAAAAGAATTTGGTACCATGTTGTGTACCGTAATTTAATTGAAGAACCGCACACGTGCGTGCCACGAGCTCAAAATGATCTCATGCTTATGACAGCATAAATTACATATTTATGTTCTCTGAGTTGTCCCACAAATTTCCTTAAGTGCTATATTAGTTATGTAAATTACTCCTTTAGCTTGAACTTTCGAAAAGTTTTGCTACTTAAATGCAGGACGCATTGCCTGGAACTTTTCGAATACACACGGAGGCACCGCGACGACTTCTGCCCGACGAATTTTAAGTTTCTTTACGGGGAATTGCATCCGTAACTTACAATTTATACCATCGATCTGCCATTTAAATGTAATTAGAAACGAATCTAAGGCGGCGCTGCGTTTAAAAAACCACGATCGAGATTAACGCTTTTAGAAAGCTGTACAGATATTGTGTAGCTAATCAATATACAGCAGAATTAAATATTTCTTGATCTCAATTTATTATTGAGAATTTGCGTAAATATTTATTTTAAAATTATTAGAAAACTGGTAACAAATTATATAATAAATCGTTGCATTTTTAATGCAATCATAACGCATTAAGGTGGCATGAAACAATTAATAACTGTTCTTGATATGGTATAAATGATATCACGATGTAAATTCTACTGATTAATTAGTTTTTTTCCGATAGAAGCAGTTACTATAATTCATTTTAAATTTTCGGTTTCGATAAAAACAACTACGACGATACATTTTTAATTTTTAATTTTAGCATAAGCAACTACTGTAATTAATTTGTAATATTCGCTTTCGACGGAAGCAACTATTTCGATCCATTTTAAATTTTCAGCAGAAGCAACACCTTTGATGGATTATAAATTATCAGGTTCAGTAGAAGCTTTGATTATTTTTAAACTTTTAGCTTGAATAAAAGCAACCACTTAGATTAATTTCAAATTTGCAATTCGAGTGGAAGCAACATTTCGATCGATTTTTAGCTTTCATTTTCAGTTTCCCTAACTAAACTACTTCAAGTAGTTGTTATAAATAGTATTAATAGCTTAATAATAGTCTAATTTTAAATTCGTTATATAAGTTATTGTATTTTATTTGAGTTTAATTTATTATATTTTATTCTATTCTATTTTATTTTATCCGTTTCATTTTACCGTATTACTAACTGAACTACTTTGAACTTTTTGTTTTTCTGGACGTTGTGATCCGACAGCAAGCCTGTTAAATTCTGCAGTTGCACGGCTACTAAATATTTCACGATCCAAAGTGCCGTAGCTCAGTTTCCATGTGCGTGCAGTGTGTCGAAAGTTGTCGGGAAAAAAAGGAAGTGCGCAAAAACTTCGGAAACGACCCCTATTGACGCGATTAATGGGTCCGATGTCGGAAAAGCAGAAACCGGAAGCGGTGTAATCAACATTTGCATAAGACTGCTTGCCGTAAGATTAATCTGCGAGTTTTCTAAGGCGCGTATCGTATTATTTGCCACGTGACGACTGAAACTTCGTACAAGCGCCCTATTTCTCCATCGCTTTATCGATCTGCCAGCCAGTGCCGACTTCATGGAGTTCCGATAACAAACTAACGAGTTTATTTTTAACGCATTTGAGGAGAAACTCGCGGAGTGCCCGTGTGCATGCATTGTAGCGGCAAATTACAACGGCTCTGATAGCTCTTAATTGATTGAAACGAAGCAGTTCTGCACATTATCGATTTCAGCAAGAAAACAGCCCGCCTTTCGACGGGAAATTAATGAATTCCAGTTTTTCTGAAACTCGGGCGAATTTCGCGAAGGAAAACACGATTCGGATACGATAATGTATTCGAACTACTTTGAATAGAATCTTTGAAAACAATCTTAAATACCCTTCTGGGACCGAACCGGGACAAACATTTTTTAAAAATTGAATCGTGTCCAAATCGTATAATTTGCACGCCATTTTATTCGTTCTGTTCCTTCACTTTTCATTCGATAAAAGGACTACGTTATTTGTACCTTTCTAATCGTAGAACAACTTAACAAATCATCCGATGACAGGAAAATAATAACCAAGTTTTAGATGATGCTCTTGAATTTCGCAGATCATTTAAAGTAAATGAATGTTCTATGAAAGATGATAAAATGCATGCTTCTTGCTACTTTTTTAAGTACAATATTTGCTATTATGGTAATTTAATTTATTGAGACACAAGAATATTTAAGTTATCTAGAAAGAATAAGTTATATCAGTACAATTTTCTCGAGAAATAACTTTTAGATTTTGTTTCTACACTTCCGCTTTACTGTTGCTTCTCACTGTACATTCGTTTTTTCAAATTAATTACTTAGCGTATTGCTGGAAGACCGCGGAAGAACAATATCATTACAACTGACGAATATAAAACCTGGCGGCTGTATACATCGGCGAATATGTTATCGAGCCTCTCTATAGTATTACGAAGGAACATGGATTCATTTTTTGAAATGCGAATCGTATCGACTGGACTCCGTATAATTTTACGCGCACCGGCCCGGCAATTTCAAATTAAAGATAAAGCCCCGGTATATTTAATCTACAACAGATTAATCGAATTTATTCGCCGATGACACGGAATACTGTGATTCACGTTTTCGCAAAATATTTGAATTTCTCGGACCGAGACCGGTGCACAACGGATCGTCGATTACCGTCCATTGGCACTATCTACATGCAAACGAACCACTAGGAATCGCGAGACGAGCTTTTACAGGGCGATAATATGCAATTCACTGAGCATATCGATTTCTAGATTGGTTCTTTTGTTACCGAGTGAGAGATCGATGGATATCTCTGTGAAATCGGGGAAGTGGGACCGGACGAATAGAAACACGAATTACCTATTCCAAATATCATTGACGGAATGTTCTGTACGTTCGGTGCGAAAACCAGTGAACACTTTAACACTTGAACGGCTGCGCCGAGAAACCTAGGGCATGTCATAAAATTCAAGAATTTTATCGAATTGAATTAAAATTGCAAAGCAAAGTTCTGTGACATCGATCACTTCTTCGACGTTCTTAGCTCCTGCGAATCTTAATAGAATTCAGAAATTATAATGGATTAACGTCAAAATTAAATTTTAAGTAATTCTGTCACTCACGCGTGGTCAAAGTGTTTGATAGTATAATTATGATACACTTTTTAATACTGCAATTATGATACAGGGGATGGTTCGACAGTCTAACGCCAAGAACGGTGACGTCGCTGACAATGGTACGGAAAGTACCAGAGTCATAAACTAATAAATTAGTCGAAGAGATACTTAAACAGAATCTGAAAAATGGCATTCACCAAATCGACCGCAGTCTAAACCCAAACGAAAAAACGATACGGTGCGACCATATAGGCGTCGCAACATATTGAAAATAATGTAAAAATATCCTTAAGTCATTTTATTGTTTTCAGCGTTTTCCACTTCACTGAGTCATTTCTGTCATATATGCATAAAACTCGCAGTCTAGTTATAACCTACTTTCTCACCTAAAATACCGTGGCCTTCTCGCGAACAATTTTTTGTAACGTTACAAATGCAAGTATAATAAAGGGTTACAGAGTTAGGAGAAATATCGTGCAAAATACCGGTGTGGATAAAGTAGTATATAATGTTAGCTTCAGCACATCTTAGTATGATTTGCGCGAGAGAAAAAAATATGTAAGAAGCGTGGTGATAATCAAGTAATCGAGGCTTTTCTGTTCTGTTTTTAATTCCTTCTGGTGCCCACGTACATTTGCGAGTGACAAATAAAAATCTTATTCTCGTTCGAATAAATGTAGTCATTCGTCGTTCGCAAATAACAAGTACAAATGTTATTCTTATTCGTTATTTGTCAATCGAATGAGTTTCGCTCAACTCTGTATAAAGTGCAGACATTTTTCCAGCGATCGAGAGATCGCTCACGGTGGAGAACGATAGAGAACATGAGATTATCAGAAAAAACGAAAGAAGATAAGAGATCGATATTGTAGAATTATATAAGTATATATTTTATAGAAGTCGTCTAGCAGGTGTTGGAAAAGCGAAAACGTTGAATTGTAAAATTTTGTTCAGAGTTTAAAAAGCGGTCAATTGGCCATTGTACGAATTTTCTCTCATTTCTCGGGGCGCGTCGATGCGGAAGTTGTAAAGATTCAAAATCTGATTTCTCCCTGTATGGGACTTGTTTGGACCAATGGTTTCTAAACTTATCGGCGAATATTGTGCACAAACCGGGACATTCGAAACAGGTCAGGTCGAATCACTCGCTCGTTGTTACAGATAAAAATGTTAAAATGCAGAATTGTTTCATTTCACAGCTGCCATGATGATGGATTATCGGGTATCAAGTGGAACCGTCACGAACATTCACTATCGTTAATTTTTTAATTCAGTGCAACGATGTTTTATTCGTGTTTTTATGACAGCCTCTGGACCAAGCAGGAAAAATAATATTTTCGTGTCACTGACAGATGTAATATTTCAAGATTCGACCATTTATATGTATAAACTGTCTGTGTAATCGTTTGTACCGAAAATGAAACTTCCGAAGGAATAACAGCAGTACCGAACATGTTTAAAAAACTTATTATTCTAGTTTTAAATGCAACTTTTAAAATAATTTGTAGCCATTTAATAGAAAGCTATCATACTTGTTACGGTAGCTTTTAACGCATGAATTTATAAGTATCTGAAGCACGTAATGTAATTGTTTGAGGTGTAAACAATCAAAATTACGGGAGTTACGTTCTGTTTTTTTGAACATATTTTACAAAAATCGCGTAGTAATCTTAATATTTTTAACAAAATGCCAACATTCATACCAACGATGTTTTCAATATGTTTTTGTCTTCAGCATATGAAAACAAAATTTAAGTGTTAAAAATTTTGATGGATGCAATAACAAAACTTAAGGTTTTTAAGGTGCTTCATACATTTCAAATCAATTGATCAATTAGAATAGAGATAAAGAACCATTTCGGAAACTGTGTTCGAAATGTGTTCAAAATTGCTTTTATCAGTTACGTGGAAGTATGTATATGTATATCAAATATTTTTAACATCGTTATTTATACAAATTTAAATAAATTGCTTGCACATATGTTTTAAAATACTTGTAATTTCAGAAAGAGCAGAAATATTCGATATTTTTCTAGCTTTGAAATCAGAAACGCTCTTGAATTGCGTAAATGTGATCATAGACATACCTTGACACATGTATAGCTCATCGTATTCGCTATAGAAATCTATATCGGACGGTAAATAAGAGTATACATTGTTCCGTTGAAAGGGAAATAAGAATCTTAAAGGGTCAGTTCTTTCACTTGACTTCACAAAGCATCGACACTATGACGCCAACAAATGAAACAACTCCTGCATCAAATATTCTTTCTGTTCTTTACAAATAAGCGAGTTATCCAGGTGACCTGTTTTAAATGCTCCACCCTGTGCACTCGTTATGTATACATAGTACCTCTCACTATAAACGCCGATTGAGGTAGCTAGCTTCTAAATTATTGATTGCGTGAAAGAAAGCTGCGAGAAATAGACGAAATCGTTCAACCAATATTGCATTTTATCCTATCGCGGCTGGTAGGTAATAGCAAACGCAAGTCGTCTTCATAAACATCTTTGCCAAGTATGTTCACGAATACCGTTGCATAAAATAAACAAAAATTTAATAACAGATATACAGGGTGGTCCACGCAACTTGTGCACCTCCTATAACTTCCAAAATATGTAATGTACGAAACATTTCGTGTACAAAAGTTGCATGGTTTAAAGGGACACGTTATGTAATGCATTTATTTTTATTATAGGTAGAGACGTTTCGGAGATTTGAAGGTCGATTTTGTTGTTTTTAATAGAATGCTATATTTTTTATATCAAAGTATGGAATAATATAGAATTCTGAGTAAAAAAGTATTGACCTTTATTAGCCAACTAACTTAATAGCTAACGAGTAATTTCACTTCATTTCTTCAAAATTTTCGTCACGTAAACAACGCTGTCCTGCGGGAACTTATGATAGGGTTGAATCTCCAACCCGATCTTACATGAGGAAAATTTTCAAGAAATAAAGTGAAATTACTCGTTAGCTATTAAATTTGGGACTAATAAAGGTCACTAATTTTTTACTCAGAGTTCGATATTGTTCCACATTTTGATACAAAAGATGTAGTATTCTATTTAACAAAACAAAATCGACCTTTAAATTTCCCAAACGACTCAACCTATGAAAAAGTGCATGCACTGCATAATGTACTCCTTTAAACCATGCAACTTATGTATACAGAATTGTTTCGTACGCCGCATATTTTGGAAGTTATAAGGGGTGCTAGTATAATCACTATAAGGGCTGCTAGTATAATCGTTAATATTGCTCTATTAATAAACTTTCTAACAAGAATTTAATCAAACTTTGTTAAATACCTAAAGGAAATAAAATTAATGACTAGAATAACGTAACAGATTAGACTAAAAACCAAGCAGCTGTAGCAAATACATCGATAGAACCAGAAAACATATTTTGTTTTAATTGTTACTTGACGAATATTTCTAACTCGTGAGTTCAATCTAAAATTTTTGAAAACTGTTTAATTCAATATTACAAGGTAATGAGTTAATAATTAATACGTAATGATGAGCTAATGGCTTGGCAATAAAAAAAGAAGATTTTAATGAAATAATGTGGGAATATATTCTTATAAAGTTCCTTCTTCACTGGATTGTGCATTTCACGGAATTACACGGAAGCTGTGTAGGATTTGGAAGCTTTAAACAGTTTAATTACGTCATTGTCAATCTAGTAAAATTATTAAGACAACAATTTTTCGTATTGCTTGTATTTTTTACAATTGATATAGAAAAATGTTGATTAATAAGTCTTCCGATCACCAGACTGCGAATATTTATACAAATTCTCATTTTCATTATTTTCTAACTAAATAAAAACAGTTATTATATTCCGTGAAAAGCTCCTTATACCATATACAAGGTGTTTTCTTAACTTTTGCATACAGTTTTTCGAACCGTTTTGTAAATCTGACAAAACAATGTTTCGAGTTAAAGTTTCATAAAATACTGAATTTGAAAGAATCTCGTTATTTTTTCAATAAAAAGTCGAGGTCTTCATGTTTTCCAAATGGTATTTCATATTTCTTATGTCATATCATCGTAGTTCGTGTTAAGACAAATTCAATGATCCGCTATGTTTCCATAAAAATTCTTTTTTTTTCAAATAAAATTGTTTTGATTGTTGAAATTCAATTCTGTTTTATTGGTTTCTATGGAAACAAAACCTTGGATGTAATGTCAAATAAATAAGAATCGCGCTAATTATAAAGTGAGCTTTCTTTTTGTCGCGAAGAGTATGATTGGTCCACCGCAGATAACTCTTTCACGAAGGTGTTTTGCACGGCAAACATGGAAACAAAAGAAAAGGAATAAAAATAAAAGGAACATGCTTGCATTACTCAGCAATACAAAAACTGAAATCCATATACAGAAAATTCTCTCAGATTGTTCCTCAGCTTGTAAACGAAACTGAACAACTATAAAAACGAGCCGCGAGGCTCGAATAATCGTATCTCCTCTTCCCCAGTTGTCTATTTTCATTTCCAAGCCGAGGATCAATTTGGGAGAATTTACTATAATTCTAAGCCATGTTGAATAATGGTTAAAAGACGGAACAGAATGGGGCAAACCGATATTTGCGGAACATCTGATTCCATCTGAACCAACTCTACTTCTGCTTATACAATCGAGGTCCAGTAGTCGACAGTCGAACCGTGAGATTTCGAGACATAGCTCGCTAAATCTGTCGCTGTGTATACACATAGTCACGATGCATGCTGCTCAGTCACAGTGGGTCTAGGAAGGGTTATAGGTCGAGAGCGAAGAAACTTATCTGTTCATCCGTCGAGCTGCGAAACCAGAGGATGAAGCAGAGTTAGGACTTCTAAAGAGGATATCCTGGATGATGTTGGAAGTGACTTTCAACGGTCTACGTGCCTTGGTTTTCACGACAGCATATTCTGTTGCCATGCGTTCCCTGCACTTCGCAAGAAATCTATATGAAAAAACTTCTCGGGAGCCGTGCACTGATTCCTATCGAATGTACGTCGATCGCCGAATGCATCAAAACTTAGCATATCTATTTTGTAATACACGGTCTCGTACAAGCGGTAATATTGCGAAATAGTTTGCGACTCGAGCTCGTAACTTTCGATCCTTTCTTGACACGTTCATTGTTGAATAATCAGCGGCGATGTCAAAGCAATTTCGTCATTGTAATCGAAACTGCAGAGTTAAAGCTTGACACTGGACTGTTGATCTTAGCGCAAAGTAAAAAATGTCTGCGTTGATTGTAGGACATACGAACCAAGTGCAACTTATGTTTCGTTCTATAGCAATTCGAATAAGTTGGAATTAATAGACGAACATTCTTAGTTTCTTTTAATGTTTTCGCTATTATTCGCTATTATTCAACAAAATTGATACGAAATGCTATTCGAATAAAATTGTATTCGAATAAAATTGTATTCGAATAATGTCAATAGGTGCATGGAATCGTAATTTAACTACGTATTAAAAATCTATTGTACCTAAATTTTATATTAGTACCCTATTCGAACTCAAGTTTACATTAAAATTCTATCCGAATTAAAATTTCTACCAAAAGTCCACTAGAATTAAATTTACTCCAATTTAAATTCAGTTACAATTAAAATTTATATTGAAGAACGATTATAATTAAATTTTATATTAAAAGTCAATTATAATTCAAGTTTATATTAAACGTCTACGCCAATCAAAATTTCTCCTAAAACTGAATTGTAATTAAATTCATTCCTATTCAGATGCGACTGTAATTAAAATGTAAATTACAAATCTATTGCAATTATATTATAAACCTATTGTAATCCAATTTATGTCAACGTCTCTGAGTTAAATTGTAACAAATACACGCATAACAAACTCTGAATATTAGGCTATCTGGAACATGCAAACTTCTCACGTAAATACAAATGCGAAAGCCCTGTACCGTTTTGCGAGTTGAGGATATAAGTATAGTAGCACGCATATACATACATACAGTCACAAAGCAGATGGAATGATGCTTACGCGAGCATTTTTCTTTCAGCGTCTTGCTACAATTTTTCCATAGCTTTTAACGCATCCTCTCTTTTTTCTGCAATGCTGCGCAATATTCGTTCCTAACCATTTTTCATACATGGCACGTGATTCCTGTGTATGCAGAAATGTTTGACTGCAACATGATATGAGAGGGAAATTTAATAACTATGGTAACAGACGTTTTAATATAAATGTTTATCCAGAACTCGAAATTATTCGCTTCTGTGAAATTGCTCCATGATATACGTGTTAACTATTTTTAATTTGTTAATACTCAATTAGAATCGAATATACGGGATGGGTCAAACTTGACTCTCCACTAATTATCATCCAAAATTTAAAACTCTTAAACTTTGAGAAATCTTATGTTTGTATATAAATATAATTGTTTTATGTTATAATTTTATAAATAATTATTTCATTTTCTTGCAGTTGACGTGGGAAGTTTTTATTTTGCATAGAGACTCCCAGCCTATTAATAACTCTTCAATAGTTTTACTTTGAATTTTCAATAACAATACCATGTACAGTACGAATGGAAAATATATTTACACTACATATAAAAAATCACATAAAAATATATCGATCGTAAAATATACGAAATAATTTTCTAATTCCAGCCGCGAATATTTTTCTTAAGATGTCAAAGTGTACGAGGCTTAGTAACATGAACATTTTCGTAGCGATCGCCTCATAAAAAATAGTCAGTTCATAGATAACTCAACTCCTTTATGACTTTTGACCAACCACGTATTACAGTTCAACTGCAATCAAACCTATTACAACATATTATTTTATTAAGTTTATTTGCATCTAGTATTTGTAGTTGCTAATTTTCCCTTATCTAGAAGTTTCTCCAATTTCACTTGTAAGAGGCTGGATAATACCTGCGAAGAGTTGAACACGCGAATGCGATTCACAAAAGGACCACTTTGGTGTGCAAAATGGCGAATATAATCCATAAAAAGATTGATTTTGAAGTTACAGAAAGGTGAATGTGATATACAAATAGATTAATTTTGAATGCAGAACCTGTAAAAAATCTGAAGTTTTTAAGAGATTTATAAAATCATTGATTGAATACGTGTAAGTATACAAGAACTGATGATACGTTATCGATATCGTATGATCGCCACTATTTATTAGACTGTCATCTAGCAAATCCACCTACTTCGTAAATGGCGCTGAAGCGTCGCGCCTATACTGTGCCGTCAGTGGCAAGTGGAGCAAAATATTGTTCATTTTTCATTCACCTACTTCGTAAACGATTTTACCAAGCAAACACAACAGTCGATTAACCGCTCGAGTGTCACGGATCTTATTGTTAGCGGAAATTTGATCGATACACGTGGCAAGATCGCGTTTAATTCACTTCTTGTCGAAAAGTGCCAGCCGGTACTATCACAGTTGTATCAATCCAACCAAGAACATGTTATTCTAGAATTCGTGTGAACCGTCAGTTGAGTATGATAGCTCGAGGCGTTAACAGTTCTCGACACGATACACAATGAAGAATATCAAACGGTCACACTATATCAGTCAGATCTAGGCAGATTTGAAATTATATTATTTGAAATGTCACTTCAAATAACATGTTATTTTATGTCATAATTATTTCCGTGCCTCTGATCACTTTTCAGATAACAATGTTTGAAATTTTGTTCTAAATTGCACTTTATTATATTTTAAAATTATTTATTATATATTATTATATATAGAATTATATACTAAACAATCCTAAATCGTTAATAATCCATAAGGTGTTGGTGCGACATTAAATAACCAATTAAACTGAAGATAACGAAATAATGCATAATTTGCTATTATTTCAGGTGGATCGATATCATTTTGATTTTCAACTGACAGCGTTGAAAATAACTGCTCGAGATTAATTGTTTCAAATAGTTACTTTTTACCTGCGTTAAAAGTAAATTTGACGAGTTCAAAATTTACATTGGCTTATAAAATTATTCTTCAACGACATAATATGTAATTTGCAATTATTGTGTTTTTGGATATTAATAATTCCACAAACATTTCCGTATGTTGGTAGGCACTGATTCTTTCAAGCAACCGCATTCCTGTGATCAATAAACAATGTCTTCTATGTACTTCCCCCTTTTTCCGAATTTCCATACACTTATTTCACAACTGGCTGAATATCTGCAGCTACAATCACGGTTACGCTTATTGCAAATATAGATCTATCATTCCGTCAAATGGTGTAGCCAGATAAGGGGGTCGAAAGAGCCCTTCAACCGAATTGAACAGACGATGGACCTTTTGATAACTTACCGAGCGAAATCATTTTATATCGAGTTATATCTCTCAACCTTCCCGAAGAGGGTTGCAAAGAAGAATAGCGATTGTTATATTGAAACTTTGCATACAGCGCGGTACATAGTAGAGACACGATTGTCGATTATTGATGAAATATCGTTAAGGTAAATGAGGTGACTGATTAAATTATGCGTTTTATATTTAAAGTAAATATAAAAATGTTTAAAAGATTGACCAGTTAACAAATATTATACAAATATACAATCTGTAATCACTACAAAGAAAATTGATTTATTTAATTATTTAGTCATCTAATTAAATAATAAATTCATCATATTTTACTTAATATTACTTTAATATATATTAATATTATATTATATTAATATCATGTTAATATATAACATTTCATACCATATAATATAATATAACAATATAATTGCATTACATTACATTATATTATATTATTATAATTTATTAGTTTGTTGTCAATACTATGTCGATAACTCCATCGATAGTCAGACTCCTTCACATAGCAGTTGATCGAATGCACATTCCGAAATTGTTCGAAATACTTATTGTTAAATTTTTCGCAATTTTGATGACTCGGAGCAGTATTGTTACACAAGTTCAAATCCGATTGTTTCAGTGTCTTTTCTGCATGGGAAGTAACTTTTACCTTGACTTTCAATTTTGCTGCATTAATTACGAGCTAGATTAAGGATTCCCTTAATTAAGTCGTCAACTTTTGCATTGTTTGCAGTTTCCAGATATCTTTCCACGTATATTTATTTTTCACTTTATAAATCATTTATCCAATTTATTCAAATCAATGTTTTCCTTCGACTGGGAAAAATGAATTTTGGTTGGACAAGCTTGACAGGATTCACGCTCGATGATAAAGAGATATACATCTATGAGGTCTAGTAATAATTAGTGTCGTTTTTCGATCAGGAAGCAATTCAGGCTCTTTTGGTTAGAAATCCTCAAATAACGTAACAAGAGCTTGCGACAGCTTTAAACTGTTCGCAAAAAACTATTTGCAACCAATTGCGGTCACTTGGTAAGGTCCAAAAGTTTGGAAAGTGGGTTCCACATGAATTAACCGAAAACAACCGCAATCAAAGAGTGACAATCTGCAGTTCGCTACTCCCTCGGCAAAACCGATTGCCGTTTTTAGAGCAAATTGTTACCGGAGGTGAAAAATGGGTGCTTTATGTTAATCTGAAGAGACGGTCACAATGGTTGGACAAAAGCGAAGCGCCGCAACTCACGCCAAAGCCTGACTTGCATGCGAAAAAGGTGATGTTGTGTGTTTGGTCGGATTTTAAAGGAATTCTTCATTATGAACTCTTACCAACCAACCAAACCATTACAAGTGAAGTGCATAGTGCACAATTGGAAAGGTTAGACCGAGCTTTGAGAGAAAAAGAACCCGCGCTGATTAATCGGAAGGGCGTAATTCTTCATCGCGATAATGCACGACCGCATACTGAAAGAATCACGGCGGGAAAACTATGCCAGTTGGGATGGA
The DNA here is from genome assembly GCA_028455555.1 of Augochlorella aurata. Lineage (NCBI taxonomy): Eukaryota > Metazoa > Arthropoda > Insecta > Hymenoptera > Halictidae > Augochlorella > Augochlorella aurata. Next base: position 13,157,530 of record CM052150.1, on the reverse strand, counting down.
AAGTTCTCCGACAACCTGCATATTCTCCAGATATTTCCCCATCCGATTATCATTTGTTTCGTTCCTTGCAAAATTTTCTTCTTGGAAAACATTTCAATAATGAAGAATGCCTCAAAAACGCCTCGACCGAATTTTTTTAATCAAAATCACAAGAATTTTACAATGGAGGGATTAAGAAACTACCTGAGAGCGTTGGGCACAAGTAGTTGAAAACAACAGCGACTATATCGTTGATTAAATTGTTTTCTTTTGTTTAAATAAATTAGTTTTAAAAATGTATTGGAAAACGACATTAATTATTACTAGACCTGATATATTGATTGGTGTTAGCTGCGCATCTGCGTGCGCCGATCAATGCAGATCACATCGCGTCATTTCCTTCCAAGATCGATCTATCTTCCGGGGTCGAATGTCCGACTTGAGAGTTGAAGTGCGATAATCGTTTACCAATTCTCTTACGGTGCTGTCGGTTTCCGACGAATCACTTACACGAATGTATCCAAGATTTTTGATAATGTCCGATAAGACTTTTGAAACTAATAATAAGTAATATCGAACATATCTACATGTAATAAATCTGCATTTGCTAAATAAACTGTCTGGTTTTAAACATTAATGATACAGGAAGCATAATATTTTACAGTCCATATTCCGATTTCTTAAAATCAAATATTTTTGTTGCATATTATTTTGAGCTTATATCAATTTATTCAATTATTAACTTTAAAATTGCTATTATGTAAAATGACCGTTATTGAAGATAACGGTTCGAAATGAATTATTTCAAATAACAATTCTTATTTTCATTTCAAATACAATTTGCCCGACTCTGTTTCAATTAAATTTGCTCGATGAGAAGATAAAATTCAAAAAATTAATTTTAGTTAGGTTAAATTTGTATACATGAAATCGAAAAATATTATACTTGAATTTAGTTGTTTAATTAAATTTCGTTTTAAAGCACGATGAAAGAAATTTATCGAGTTTAAAGTTTACGATTTTTGGAGCATTTAATTTTAGAATTATAATTCTTTCATTTTTACATGGACCTAATTTTTAACATTTTACGCTATTTATAATAATTACGAGATTCTATTACAAGCTTTTAACGGTGAAAAACGACATGAAAGCTTTTATTACATCGTTACGGAACTGATCGAGTCACATTTTCCAAAATTACATAAACCATAGATGCATCAGAAGCTTTTAAACGTACTCGATTACTTTGTACATACGTGGTAATAGTACCTAAATGTTGCTCAAATGTGTGAATTAGTAATTTACATTAGGTATTATAATGCAATCTCCATCGCATCTTCTTTCTGAATAAAGATACTCTTTCATTTTTAATCGAACTTATTAAAGTATTCAACACTTTGCGATTCCACTGCTTTATCTTCATAAGGCGGTCTCCTCGTCCCTTTTTCAATTATCTCCGAATTAATTTCCTTCTAGGTTCAAAAGAAGCTTTCTTATCTAAGCTAGAATTTAAAAATTAAAATCTGATCGAGATCTTAAAATCTTTTTGAATAATTTAGTAATTTCTTATTATGGCGGATATTATTAAGGCTCCGATATTATTACTATAATACGGATTTTATGCATTTGTAGGAGAACTATACAGGTGAAATACAAACATTGAAGACACTGGAATAATTTAAGGACATTGTTACACTTGTATATTTTCAACTTGTTCATTCAGTTATTAAAGAGAAAATATATTTTTATTTCATTTGATTTCTGCTTTTTGCAATTTATTTAGAATATTTTCATTTTGCAGCTTTATTTTGCAGTCCAATTATTACTTATACTTTTATTACGTCACATTGTTTTATTACACATAGTTATAGTAATAATAAACGGCAACACATTTGTTCCGCTTTTTAATTGTTATTTCAGTAATGCTCTGCCAGAAGATAATTTTGATAAATACTGTATTTTTATAGCAATTCAAACATTACATTCTTCGGATAAAGTTTCTATTTAGTTTGACCACGTGATCACCAATTTTTCTTTTATTAGGCCCAGAAGGTCTTGTATTACAACTCGCTCATAACGAAATATAATTTCGAAACTATTTTTATTTATTGCGATAAGTAGATTGCGGATTTCATGAAAACCAGGATGAGGATCAAATTCAATTATGATAAGAATAAAATAGGTATGACATTAATACTCGTTAATATACGCGTCTTTTAATAATTCAAAAATTTGTAAATACCACAAATTCATAAAAATCCGTGCTCTGGTAATAGTCAATATAGATTGATTTAATTATGGCTTACAACAAATCCTTTTACTAACAGAAATGTTTGCATATCGTGTAATTGTTGTATCCGTAGTTTTGTCGTTTTCAAATCATTTAATGTATCTGTGATCAAATGCATTTCGTAATTAGTTTCGTGTCCATGTCATTAATTTACGTTACATATAACACATTCCTGTGAAAATGAGCTTAGCTTTGTTACGAGAAAAATGTTGGAAATGTGAGTAGAAGTTTAGTGTATATTTTAAGTAAACAGAAGTTTCTGAAAATTATGAACTTGCATCTTATGCGCAACACTAATGCCTCGTATAATATTCCATTAGCCAGGATTTCCACTCTCACGTTATAAACTATTTTCATCCGTTCGCTATAAACGAGCGTAGATAAATAAAATACGTGTGCAATATTTTCCGATGTTTCAGTTTCGCGTAAAACTTTATAAAACGCAACGATTATCGTTTCAGAATTGATCCCGCGCGATTAAACGTGTAATTAAATAGAACACATTGTGCTTTTTAAATGAAATAGGAAGTTTACAAAATTTAGAAATTCACATTTACCAGAATTTTGTATTAAAAATTACATTCGAGAATTATACGATACTAACTGTTTGATGCTTACTTGTTGTAATGAATAATTGTATTTATTTAGTTTGTAAAAGCATTGTTCTATGCTCTAGTAAGTCACTTATTGTTGGTACTACCTATTGTACCAACTAAATAAAATTAGAAGAAAGAAATAAAAAATTGAAAGAAATTTCACCATGGGATTGTGGACTTACGAGAACGTCCGAGCTTATCAAATACATTGGAGGACTTGCATATACAATTTTATTTGATTTCGTATTACAAATCATTGTCCATTACAAAAAGTACCGATATCGCCTTTAATGTAAAATGTGCATACATTTATTTTATCCGCATCCCAGAAAAATTGTTGCTTTTGGAATATCGATAATGTATTGTCTACCAGATTTCAATTGCGAGATCTTGGTATCACAGATGTTGAAACGCGCACAGTATTCACGGTCACTAATCGCGGTCCAATCAGTCGCCATTGTCGTCAACGATGAAAATCTTGTGTCTCTTGTCGAATGACTCAGACTCGCCATTGTTCTAAAGAACAGTTCGAGTAGAAAAGACATTGATACAAAATATTCTCAAATATTAGACTGCGAATCTTTATGTAGACTCTCATTTTCATACGTGATTTTACAAAAATTAGAATTACAGGAGTTTCCTTCGTCAACTAAAACATTACTCATTGCAAAACGAAAATGAAGACAGCATTTGTAACAATTCTTTGTCTTACGATCATTTATCATTTTTCGAAGTTACAAAATGATGCGTGCTTCCTCTTTCTTTTACACCTATTTTACATTTTGTTAAAATTTAAAATGTTCCTTTTTCTCGTCCCTTTTTATCTTTTATCTCTTCCTAATTAATTTAGAATTGATCTGAAATTTAAATTGAGGATTCTGGAGATAAATAAATTCAATTCCCTGCAAGATAACGTGTGCTTAAGCTTTCACAAGATTAAATAAAGATACCTCGTAAATCTTAGCTTTGGTTTACTGGATACAGCATCACAAAAATTGAATATTAAAAGACTGATGACTGATATAGCAGTAAGATTATGTTGAATATAAATTTCAATTACACAGGGTGTCCGAGAAACATTGGAAAGTTTTAAAATGAGAGATCCCGAGGATATTTCATACAACTTTATATACACGAGTTTCTCAATGAGTTGTTAACTAAAACAGCTTTCCAATCATAGCTGGAGTATACCGGTCGATTACGTTATAATATTCGTTCTCCGAGATCCAAAAACTGCTGGAATTGTGCCGTGTCACAGAGTAAGGAATAAGCGCGGTCTCAATTATTTTATTGTCGCCGATCTACAGAAGTGGCATTCCTGGAGAGCAAGCTGCAAGTAAGATCATATTTGGGGCGATTAATAATTTTTTCACAGAAGCTGATTTCAGGAATTCTGAAACAAAGCAGAAAGACAATTAAGAAAGCATCTCTTTTTAAGAATATTTTTGTGTACTGTCGAAATTATTAAATGATGACTGAAATGCATCCAAAACATAAAAATATACTTACGGTAAAAATGTGATTAATATTATTTTGATACAGTTCGCTATCAGTTAATATTTTATTGGAAAGATGAACTTTGATCGATACTTTTAATGCTTTGACTTAACAGAGTCAATAATAAAATACTGCTTAGTATTAACTCTTTCACGACTAAGAGAAACATTTTTCCTCGTTTTAAAATTGATGACTGTCGTATTTAATTATAACCTTATCTGCATTTTTTATACAGAATGTCAAAATAGAACGTAGGTACGTAAATGGGAACGTTTAGAAAAAAAGGACTGTCAAATCAATTTTATGTCTAAACAAACTAAAATAAACAGCTACATACGAATATTTACTCTTAGCAACATTATGGTCTTGTAAGAGTTAATCAATATGGTGAAACTGTATCGAAATAATGTAGTCGAAGTACTTTACATAAATTAAAAATGAATGCATGCATATGATCGAGATTATACTGCAATTTCATGCATATTTCACCCCCTATATTGGAAAATGTAAATAAACTTACCTGTCTTTTAAAAACAACTAACACAGCAGCCTGATAAAAAAACTAACACAGCAGCCTGATACAAAAACTTTCTAATCTGTACGAAGACGTGAACATAAGTTATAAAATTTAAATATGTTGATAAATTGTTGTTATCTACACATGCTAATTAATTAATAATTAAACAATGAATAGCTCAAACACAAAATTCTGAGGACACTAAAAGGATTAAAGGATACTGTTACGCTACTTTGGACTTGTTGCTTTAAACCGAACGATTTAATTAGCAAATGCAGGATTGTTACATGTTCAGGGTTATATAATTATATAATTTCAGGGAAATTACAAATTATTTTGTGTCCTTACATTGTATTTTCTACTTCTCGCAATCGACATAGAGAGTTTTTATTTTGCATGAAGATCCGCAATCTATTGATAACGGAAGAATCGAATCTCCTTTAGATTTAGACGAAATTAATAACATTCATATTTAGTAGATTATGTATAAAATGTTCGTCACGAGTCTGATCGATTGTTATAGTATAATGAATTAATAATTTCATCGAAATAGTAATTTATTTTTTATCTTTTTGTTCTCGACAGCATTTCTATTTTAGCAAATTCTTCAGAATAGTATAACTGCAAAGTGTTAAGTGATAAATCAAAGAGGTATGAATAATAAATTGGTGGTTTGATTATTAGGTGCGAGTATTGTAAAATAATATGTCCAATATATGGTCCGAAGTTCTCGTCCCAGATGTGATTGTGCTCAGTGATAATTAATGGTGATCGCGAAAATTAATCTGGTACTATTACCGTAAGCTGTATTTATTGTATTCAGCCATAGATGGTAATGGACGTTCATATGTACATATAAATTTACCAGTTAAAATAGTTGACATTTTGTACAATCATTTCAAAACTAAAAATTAAACATTAGAATAAAACTGTTTAATGTTTATAATAAGTTAAATTAGAATTCAAAGCCAAATTAAATTTAAAGTTGGCATTCAATGTTAAATTAAAATATAAAATTAAATTAGAATATAAAATTAAATTAGAATATAAAATTAAATTAGAATATAATAAATATTTTATGAAGATATTTATGGAGATATTTTGCATTCTAATTTAGCCTTATATTCTATTTTCCTATAATAAAGCAATATAATAAAGTTTCTTCCACAAAATTAAACTTTTCAACATTTTTAGGTTATCGATATTTTTGTACGTCGAAAATTGTGCTTTAATTAATGCGAGCTTTTAATCGATGGAAACTCCGTTTTTATCAGGTAGAATACTTCCTTAATAAAAACATATGATTGCGCTTTTAACGGTAGCGCTTCGTTCCCTTAATTAGGGCAAACACTGGCCTGGGATTCGATTGTGCAACATATACATTTTTCATATGCAACTAATTTATTGTATATTTCTGTAACATTAAATTAAATTCGGAATACAAGCTTACGTTCGAATTAAAGTCTCGGAAAATGTATCGTTAGTAAGAAACCGTGTCTATTGCAATAACTAGACTGTGGATTTTATGCATTTATTATGCATTTATTATGCATTTATGAAAACTGAACACATTTAGAGAATTTAAAAACAGTACTGTGTTATTTGCAATTCGTTAAAATTATTAAGGAAAGAAATAAATATTGAAGTATCTCCTGTGTCTTGAATTTAATGCAGACAATTTTCATTTTGCATAAAAATCCACAGTCTAATAATAACTTCTAACAAACGAATGTCTCCTCTTTTGTAAATCTCTACTTGCATTATTCGAAGCAAGGGAGTTAGTTTAAATTGAAAGTTATGGAAGATACGTGTCGGGACAGTTAGAATAATAAAGTGAAGCAGAGGAGATTTTCGCAACAAATTCTACGAGCTCGAAGGAATTAAATAAAATAGCAATGAGCCTCCTCTTAAAATGGTACGAACAGTTACGTAGAGTACTCTTTGTGTTTCTGTGCTTTTAAAGCGTCTCATAAGGCGCTTATCTTTTATAAAATGCTTTGGCTTTAACGTTACGTAATACAATAATCTCAACTTTCTTGCGTATGTTCTACGAGCCACGTTGTTTTTCTTAATAGCTTTTTTTTAACTCGAAACATTTCAGTTCTTTTTCCGATTTTATGTACGAATGATTTATTTGCTACAAAGTAATCTTCGACAAAATTGCCCTACTTGTAAACGACTTCCTTCCATTCTTTATGAATGCCGCATTGAAAACTCGCGCTAATTTTTGACAAGTTTTCGAAAGATTTTATTGTAATGTACTCGGACAAATTGAATTTTACTAGGATATTTAGAACACGAAAGAGATAAAATATCATTCAGCATTTTTGCTATAAATACATACAAAATCGTTATTCATTGCTTAAAAAGCAGTCTAGTCGTTATTAGACTGCGAATTTTGTGGTGACAAAATAGAGAAGATGCTATTTAAAACAGTAGAAAGATCAAAATAATTTAAGAACATTAATACATATATTGTTTTAACCTTTCAAAATTATCAAAGAAAGAAAGTCACTTCGATTTAACTCCTGTCTCTTAACATTAACACAGACAATTTTTATTTTGTACAAAATTCAATCATTATGAACGATTATGAAAGAACTATATAAGTCCCAAAATGAGGGGTTCTTGAGGTAATTTGAAGTAACTTTTTTCGTAGCGCAAATTCAATCCGCGGCTTTGTTTACAAGTTATTAACGAAAAACACTGACCTATCAGAGACGAGCTTGGCTGACACAAGGTGACCGAGCCAACGAGCAAACGGAATCCAGTTCCGCTCATTGGCTCGACTGCTTCGCGCCAGCTGATCTCGCCGCTCATTGGTCAGTGTTTTTAACTTATAAACAAACTCGCGTATTACATTTGCACTAAGAAAGAAGTTACTTCAAATGACCTCAGGAACCCTCCATTTCCAGATTGCGAGTGATTTTTGGGACACCCTGTATACTTATTCAGCGGTCTTCCTACTTTAATTAAACTCTTAAGTATGTATATAATTAAGAAAATATATACATACGTTACTGTTTCTACATTTGTACATACGTGCGATTAATTATATCATCAATTGAAATGATTTCCGTAAATATGATTTCGTGAATTTCGCTTCATAATTAAAAATAAACATTAATACCATAGGTTTCAATGTACGGGCAAGACCATTATATGTATGTCGCTATGAATAATGTATGCCGTTGCTATAGATATTTATAAATACGATAATTAACCTGCTCCTGATTCGGACACTTCCGTAACGACAAAACCGAGTTCACCTAATAATTTCAGCGAGAAATGCAGGGATCGTATTGATTCATTTCAATGCAGTTATTATCTCGTTTCGTTGATCAATGTTGTTTGCGTACAAATTATACTGTATTGGACTTTTTTCTCTCATTTATTTCTTATAATTGGATTATCGAAGAGATTGCAGGTAAAATATTATTAGGCATGGTTCCTTAAGTCCTTTTCAATCGATAGAATTTTTGACGAATAATTGATAGCTTTTCCTGATTCATAACAATAGGCTTTTTAAAAATAATTCCTGAAAATACGTATAGCAAATAATGACAGTTCTTTCAATACTCATTAAATATTAGGACATTTGAATAATTTATTAAACAGAAACAATTTTAGAAATATTGAAATGCTAAAATTAAATCAGTGTCAAGGTATTAAATTAATCTTATTAGAATTATTTGAGGAAGAAGCCAATTTCTATATTGTTGCTATATTTTAAAATAGATAGAAACAATTTTTATTTTGCATAGAAATGTTTAATTATTACCTTTCAGAAATGTTTAATTTTCTTTTCATTTTCTCTAATACGACGAATGACTTTATTATACTATAATTTCATACTATCATTTTATATATTAATATTGTACATGATATTCTGCTATCATTTTATTGTATTACAGTATTCATATTCGTATAAACTGTATAGAATTTATGATAATTGCTGCAAGATTTGTGTCGTGTCAATTTGTGTGTCTTATGTTATATCTTCGTAAACAACTGTTACTTTCAAGAATGTCAAAAGTGATTTAAA
>CM052150.1:13108573-13148506 GCA_028455555.1 Augochlorella aurata | reverse complement strand
TTAACGAGTTATTTACGAAGAACACTGGCCAATGGGAGGCGAGCTCGGCTGGCGTGAAGCAGCCGAGCCAATCAGCGGAACTCAACTTCGGCCGCTTATTGGCTCCGCCGGATAGTGTCAGAAGAGCACGCTTCGCATTGGTTACTGTTTTTCATTAATAACTCGTTAACGATGCTTCGGAAAAAAATTTTGTAAAGGAAAAAATTGCTTGAAATAACCTCCTGGTATTCCCCATTTCCGGATTGTTAGATATTTTTGGGACCTTTTGTATAAGTTAATAATATCCGATGCTCGGTTAATGGCGCAGCACCCTGCTGTAAAGATTGGCATGTGTGCATCTAAACTAATTTTTTGGGAAATATTTAATTGTGTGCAATATGTTGCAGCACCTACTGATTGGGTGTTCTCTATTACACTACCATCAGTATGTATATTGTAACTGTATTCGAGAATTAGATTTAATAAAATTTCTTAAAGATAATTGGCCCAAGTAGCCTTAGATCTTTGTCCTTGTCCCTTTGTAGGCGATTTCAATGCCCATACTTTAGCACTGAATTGTTCTAATAATTACACTGGAAAGGTTATTAAATAGTTTATTAAATCACAATATATTTTTGCACAATTCTGTTATTATTAAGCTAGTAGTTATTGTTAACCTATTGAAACTATTAATAGATGTAACACATCTTTATTCAATTCTTGTTCCGTGCTGTTGATAGAGACAATTTTTATTTCGCATAAAAGTACGCAGTCAAATAATTCGTTATAATTAATCCCGAGTTCACGCGACCACAAATATTTTGTAACTATTATACAAACACTTGTTTGTACCATAGCAATTTCTATAGCGAATTCTACACAAAGTAACAGAATACCAGATTATAACAGAAAAGACCGAGCTCAATTATTCAGATTGATCACCGATATTGGACTGACACACAAATTATTAACCAGTTAGTTGCTGTGACTTTTTTTAAACGTGTCTATCTAAAATGTGTCGCAAAAAACACAATATAAAATTTTTTCACAATAATTAATATATTGTTTTATTTCATCTTGGTCTCCAAATATTCAAAACATCTTGAAATTTACGAATAACATTTTAGTTTTCACCAAATTTGCAATGTAAACTACGAATTGTAACTAGTTTTTACGCATGACGAGTGTAATCGTCATAACACAAGATACATAATGAAATTTCAACATTGAAATAAACATTAAAATCGCCACTAATGAGGAGAAAGAAATAAAAGAAGAAGACGGAAAAGAAAAATAAGGGAAAGAAAAAAAAGAAGAATGAGAGGAGGGCAAAAAAGAAGAATGAGAAAAATACAAAGAAGAAGAATAAGGAGAAGAATAAGGAAAAGACAAAAAAGAAGAATAAGAAGAAGACAAAAAGGAAGAGTGAGAAGAAAACGAGAAAGGAAAGCCTCTCATTGGTTTGATCGAAAAATTTTAGAAGTAATAGGTGGATGCGAAAAGCTGTGTCTTCGAGATCTTCAATTTAATTGTATACACAATTGTATAATACCTGAAGTAAAAATACGTGAAGCAAATGCTAGTCATAATAACCTCTGTAGACAGTAATAGAATACCGCACAATTATTCCAACACGTGGGTACGTGACGCCGCGGTTGTTGGAGTTATTAGATGACTGCATCAAAGAGAGAGGGATCGCTAGAGTGGTATATTACTGTGTGTACGACGTGTAGGAGCGCAAAGTATATGTTGCAGTAGTATCCACTTATGTTAGCCGTGGCAACCTCTTCCGTGTTAACTCCAACGGGCCCTCCATTTCTGCCATTTTTTGCAACTGACATACAAACACGCTACTGGCCATTATCGACAATTTTATCTGTTTTCTGTGCCTTCACTTTTCAACAGTTGCTTTTTGTAGGTTTCCTTAATTTTAAAGTATTTCTAATATCTTTCATATTCATTTAGGTTAATTTGACAGAAACGAAAATGTTCAATTGCGAAGGTGTTCCTTTGTTTAATACATTATCCATCAACGATAATTTTACAATTTTTGGGAAAATCTACAATTTATAGTTAAGGACTTCTTAATAAATTCTGCTAATAATAATAACTGTATCAAGAAGTCACCCTAATAAAGCAAATCATTTCGTTTAGGATTATCATGTAGACGAAGGTGTTTCAAATTCCTCTTAGTAAAGCACAGTAATTGAAAATCATATTAAGTGGCGTTTTCGGTAGATAAAGTATTAGTCGCAGTGATTAGTAGTAGACTGTGGATTTTTATGTAAAAGAAACATTTGCTTCATAAATTGCAACAAACAGGAACAACATAGAAATTTCGTTCTTTGGTTAATGATTTTAGTGAGTCGATAACAAGATACATATAGATAATCCTAAATTCATTTAATCTCACTACTGTTTCAAATTTCACCAACCTATCTTTATCATCAATACATAAAATCCACAGTCTAAATATTAAACTAATTAGTAGTCTAATTATTAGACTGTGAATATTAGTCGCTTATGGCAAAAAGGATAGCTTCGATTTAAAATAGTAGAACAATTAACAGAATTGAAAATATTATAGTATAATCTCTAATTTATTGAAGTTATTTAAAAAGGATAGAATAATAAAAAGAGGATAGAAATAAATTTTTTGCATTTTTATTAATATGAAGTAATAATTAATACTATTATATCCTTCCATATAAAACATTTGAAAAACATTTTATCGCAATACAGTTTCCAGGGACATGCATTTATTTATTCTTTATTATATTATTTATTATTTATTTTTTCAATCGTTGACTCCGACGTGAATATCCATACAAAAAACAAAATTTATTGTAACATTCACTTTCGTAATCATTTTATGTCTCATATATCCTAACAAAGCTTAATGTACCTAATGGATATTGATGAAAATTAATTTTCATGTTCGATAAAAAATTGTGTTAATCTAACACGCTTGACATAGCATTCAAGGAATTGAACACGCGTGATATAGCACACCCCTCCTCCTAGAATATTGATTCTGACACCAGAATCTAACTGAAGGTACAGTTGCCGTTCATCCAGCAAATTTTATCCACATTTCGTGAAACTCGACATATTGTTTCTGAAGCATGACGCTCGAACGAGGATTAATTAACGCATGCACAGGCTTCGCGGTGCCGTTACACACCTCACGAGTCGCCGAACAATACTACTACGAACTGCAATCTCCGTTGGGAGACTCTTGACGATCGATGCGAACGGCTCTCGAAATTGGTCCCTTAATTTGGTTGAATTACCTCGCGAGTGGTCCGTCCTGAAAAAATTGTCGCTTTCCACACCCAAGAAAATGTCGAGCAATTAGCATTCGGAGTTCTCCTTTTTTAGGGTCGCCGATTCGAGGACAAGACATCGTGGAGAAATCGATCGATCGGTTCTTTCACGAGCGTTTAACCCCTTTTAGCGACAGCCGAAAATGCTGTACCTAAGCGAAGAACACGTGTGCCAAGTTGACGTAATTGGTTGAATTTCAACAAATAGGTTGAATACAAAAATCAATCTAGCAAATAGTTTTTTATTTTCATGTTAGTTAACGGAGACATCTCATAAAGAGACGACATATTTTATACCTTCCTTTAATTAATAAAAGTTCTAATTGAAAGATCAGATAGTGAAAAGTATTAAAGTTATTCCCATAACTAAGTATAATTCTAATACAATTAGAATAATAGAATAATAAGTAGAATAATAGTTAGAAAATTCATAAAGGAGCACGCTATGAAATGCAAACTTCATTTATGAAAGATATTAACTTGTTAACCGAGAAATTAACTTTCATTTTGCTGGTTTCACAATGGGGATTTTTTTTACAGTGAGAAGTTACATTATCACGCTGAAAGTAATAACAAAAATCGTTTTTCAATTTTTCATTATTTATCTTGATCAAGTATTTGACATGCAAAATATTTTTTATTCTCTTTTTATAATAGATGGTTTATAGTCGGCAAAATGTCTTGTAATCTACATGGTTTTGACGTCAAAGAAGAACAAATTCCGTGCTAGTAAATAATGACTGTGCAAGGGATGATACCCTTAGTCTGCTACATATAGAAAACGTTATATCTAGAAGATTAAAGATTCCATAGTAATCAACCATAGATTGCCACTACATTAACTATCGCAGTTAACCATAAATGATGTAATTATTACATATATTAACTGTTATGGTTAACCATAAATTATATATCTATTACATATAAAAACTGTTATAGTTAAACAAGAATGATATGTCTACAACATATACTAATTGTTGTAATTAACCATAAATTATATAACTAAATAATTAATATAAAACCATTGCAAACTATTATTATGAAACTCCTGCATTTATTGTGCGAGAAATGGACATTGTGACAGTCAACTGTTCAACTACAGTACCATGCTGCGTCAGCTGTTATGATCTCCAACGTTGAAAACTTCGTGATTAGTGTCAATTAAGGTGGAAGCATACTGATGTCAGAGAGTTTTGTCCTACTTATTTCTATTATTTCAAATCTATTAGAAGCTGATCGTATATTGTCAGGTGTGGACGGATTTCATTCCTAACGATTGCACGTGATTTCACTTGACGCGACGTTGGTATGTTTCTACTTAATTACATATTACCCGCTGTTATATATTTTTCTCTCTACTGCTCTAAAGGAATGAAAAGATTCTAAGAAGGTCAATTGGACCATCAAATCAAGATTTCGAGGTGGAGCATTTACATAGCTGCAGATAGACGATCGCCACGGCAGAGCTGCCCGAGCAGTTTGAAGTTTTCCACTTAAATTAAAGCGTCACGAATCTCTCTAGTTTTTTTAAATTTTCATATCATACTTTTAATCTATTCCATACCAAATTGCAGGAGATCATTGAATTTCTACAAGAATTTTGAAAACAACGCCGTTAAAAATTGCTATATAATTTCTCAAAATACATTTCATGTTCCTAATTCTCGAAACTCAATTTCGTAGGTATAGAGTGCAATAAATCATATAAAATGGAAATATCGTAGATCGAAAGAGGAAATATCTGATTTCGAAGTAAAAATAGTTTCGAGTGCAAAGGGTTAATATAAAATTTTAATAAACAAATTCTGTAGAATACTTTCATTTGTTGATCACTTACGATGAATTTCAATAGCTGGTAGCTAGAATACAGCGTTGGGTGTAACGTGACCTAACTAAACTATAATAATTTATAATAATTAATCTGTAATTATGTGTATCGTAATCATTAATTGTTAATCAGATTACATTTTGCACGACTCAGCTACAATAATTATTAAGCTAGAATCTCTTACTTCCGGCTCTTATTTTATAGTTACTGGAACCATGCATACGTTGAGCGCATAATATCAACCTCAAGTGTAACTTAACTAATGAAGTCGATAACAGAAAGCTAAAATTTATCAGAATAGACGCTCTACTACATTCTAAAAATCCTACTAAATTCTATCTATTCGAATATATCGAAACAAACGCGAATTTCTTCACTTAATCAAAGATTAATGTTATCCATATTGATCGAGGCAATGATTAACATGTTAAGGTCCCTTTGTTTGATAATATTTACTCATTGATAACATCCATTTTTTAAACATTTTATTCGTGATTTCTAAGATAGTTGTTATTAAAAATTAGATTATTAGACGTTACATACTAAATAATGAAAACACGGGAAATTTAACTTTAGCTACAAAAAATTAAATTAAAACAAAAAATTTAAATTAAACTTAAACTTTAACTACAAAATGAAATTGAAATATACTGTTGGAGTCACTCATGACTCCAGCATATCAGTGGATGGTTGAATTTGTTGAATCAACTGTGATTGCTAATGATCTTGATGTTAGTGCTACCTTAGAGTAAAGAAAGAAGTTAAAGTATCAACAAATGTGCTCTAATGAAATTGCTCCACAGTACTTTGTCTGTTAAGAATAAAGCTGCTGCAATGCTTTGTTACTGTTATTACGGCCGAGTATTTCGAACGTAAGCTGCGCGGCATACCAAAACGAATGTCACGTTTTACAACAATGCTGGAGCGTTAGCAGGTAATATTCGGGGCTTTGTTTACACCGATCTCGCCCTACATTTCGCTTCAGGTTTCATGAAAAAACCGCTCATCCGGATCGTAAACTTTTCTTGCCAGTAGAATAAAGTTTCGTCGGTACCGGAAACAGAGCTGGTCACTACTCAATGGAACGACTTCGGAATCGCGTACACCGTTCCACTTAACGGTGCTCTATGGGAGGAATTTTGTTTGTGCAGTTCATAACGCAGCCATTTCCAACGATTTATAAAGCATAAAAGATTTTTACAGCTTTTCTTTCACGCTTAATCGTGAGCTTCTTTCAAATATGTTTGGATATTTTCGGTGTCAAAACATTAATTTGACGCTCACGTTTATTACTTAATTAGTATATTATATAGATTGAACAAAAATATATTCCGCTAAAAAGATATTCGAAAATATTGCGACGGTAGAGATTTATCCCTCAGAGTAACATTTTACGAAATTCGGCAGGTCGTCGTTGTCTTTTTTAAAAAAGCGGCACATTTCGATTAGTATATTAAAGTCATTAAGTATGAAATGCACACTTTACTCTATAATTTTACCAGTGAAAAAATGAATTTAATCATGTTTAATATGGTGGACATTGTTCGAATTGTTTCGGATAAATATCCGCTTAAAATAATTATTCGAAGAAATTCTTTGTAGTATTATTCGATTAACAATTGTTCATTATTCGTAAAAAATCGTTCTATATATTTATTCGAATAATTTATCAATTTTTATTCGAATAAATTATTCGAATACATATTGTACACTAATTCGGATAATAATGCGAATAATTGTTAATCGCTCTCTTTACGTAATTTTTTAAGCATATATGCATACGTTGTAAATATTAATCCTGTAATGTACGACGACTTTCCTCGCACCCAAAAAGTGATAATTTAATTTTAACTAAAAGAAACTAGATGTTTTTATTCTTTTTATCATTTCAGGTAGTAGAAAAATTAAAAAATATGTAATAAAGTCATTATACACTAAACTGATTCATCTAACATTTAAGAAAACTTCAAGTCATTTCATCGAGTTTTGAAAAAAGTATTGTGTTCTAAACGGCGTGCAAGTACTTCAGTCCATCATACAAGAGAATTTTTCGTTTTCTTAGATATTTCTGATTTCGATCGTGTATTCTCTGCAAGGGGTAGTTAGTTCCGCGAGGTTTTAAGATCCGGCGCGTTTGCGGAGACGTCTGTTAGCGACAATGGATGCTTGACCATTTATCTTCGATGACATATTAGATTACGTTGTACTTGCCTGCAGATGACATAGTCACTCGATGGTAACAGATCGCGCCACTGTGAATTTAACGAGCCCCAACGTATCAATGCAATTGTGCAGATGGACGTTCCGTAGTGATATACTTACCGATCCTGTATGGTCGGAGCTATTAATTCTCAGTAATACACAGCAGACGTAAACTCGGATAATACTAGGACAGTGGTTTGTAACCGTGTTACATATGCTGATCTTGGTGTCAATAGTGTTAATATATGGAAAACTATCACACGTCTGTAGCAGTATACGATGAACACGCGGACTTTTCGAAGAAGGCTACATATATTACTCTGAGAAATAGATTCTCTGGACGTTTTAGACGTTATTTTTGTCTCTGCGGACTAACAAGAAACCATCATCGAATGAGGAATATAAGATAAACGAAAAATGAAGTGAATGTAAATACATTATTCATTTCGTTTGCAAAGTCAAGTATACCTCAATGTTATAAATATACCGCGGATTTTACGCATTTATAACAAACAGAATATTGTTACGTTATTCTCAATCAACTGTTATTAAAAGAGAAAGAAACATTTTAATCTAACTTATATTTATTATAATTAACTAGACAGTTTTTGCACAAAGGAAAAATTTGATACATCAATTGCGAAATATAAAGAGCTAAAATACAATTTGATTTTTTCCTTTAACAATTTTAGTAAGTTAAAGTTAATATACCAACAATTAACAACAATAAATTTATATCAAATTGCAATGATTTTGTATAAAGTTACAATAAATGCAACGAAATTTTCTCGTAAAACGAAACAACTTTCCGAGCGACCCAATAGATAGTGTAATGAAAATCTTTATATTCAAGGTCTATGTTAATTCTTTTATTTGCGACAATAAGAACGACAGATATATAGGCAACCTTCATTTGCGAAGTGTCAGCCACATGTTCGCGAAACTTCCGCAGATGTCAGCGGTAACCTTTGGAAAATTATTATAGAGCAATGCACGGTTTAGCAAAGGGTAGAAGTGATTCGGATTTACGTCCCGGCTGAATCCGCGTTCAATTCCAGGCACGTTTCGCACACTCCGAGAAATTTACGACCAACATCATTGACCTACTAATTTGTTGAAGCTAATTGGCCATGGAAATCAATCGGTCTCATTCTGTGGGACTTTTTCCCTGGGGTCACGTTAAGTTCGAAAGTCTACGGTATTCGTTCACAATGTAGCAACCGCAGTTGTTCATGAAATCCCCGTTATACGTGAACAGCATGAAACATCGGAATAATTAAGGACGTATTGTGATTTGAATTGATAATCTTGTGAAACTTTTATCAATAGACTGCGGATCTTTATGCAAAATAAACATTTATGCATCTATTGCAGGAAACGGCGGTCACTTAGAAATTTCGTTCATTGTTCAGTCATCCAATCCGGACCATTGTGCGCTGGTCAAACAATCGGTTTCCAATTTATCGTTTTAGAATTATTTAAATGCTAAAGATACTTTTGGAGAAAACGATCGACTACAATCTTTTATCCAAGCACATATTGTAATAAAGATTACTTCAATTCTAAACGAACGCGTTCTTGGTTTGTTTAGTGTTAATATCGTAACAACGTATGAAAAATATATAAAATTACTTAAAAGGGTTTTTCTTTTTCTGTTGCAGGTATGTAGACCTCTTCGAGCATTGTTGAAATACGACGTACCTATAATTTATGTGTGGACTAAAGACGTTCAGGGTAAGATGATTTTTATGAATTATAAGTATGTACGTACATTCATAATCGATAGATTATAATGATTATTGCTAAACTACTATTGTTTAATATATCATGCTTGAAATGAATACTTAGACGTAGACTTCGTATTTTTGGCATTTATGATAAAAATGGGTAGATGAATTGTAAAACAATAAGAAGTTTAGAATTATTAAGAGAAATAATGTTGAAATAATATCTATAGAAATAAGGATAATAAAGAATATCTATATATTATTCAATTCGCTGAAATTATTAAAGAAGAAGGACATTTCTATTTTATTCATCTTTGTTGCAATTAATAAAAACAATTTGCATAAAGATCTATGATCTGCTTATAAGTCCTAATTTGTTATTCTAAAGGAATAACAGATCGCAAAGATATTAAATGAAATGTACTCATTTCTATATAGGTAATTCATACACGTAATTCGTACACGTATTATCTCTTTGTACAACACAAAACAGTGATAATATATCGACTTACTATGCACACATATTCATATTCTATTACCTGTGCAGCTATCTGATTACGATCTTCTTCGGTCCTGGATGTTACTTTGGCATCCTTCCAACGGTTTCTATTGAATTAAAGTTTTTTTTTGCCAATTCAAATCAAACTAAATTCGGAGGAAAATATGAAAGAGAAAAAATATAAAAGCACATCGTGTATATAAATTATAGTCATAAGATAAAGTAGGTAAATTATACTCATTTGATAACAGGAAGTAACATAATTCCACACAATGAAATTACAACAAATTCTGCGTACCTCGTTTCCTACGAAGCAATTGAAAATCAAACAAGCAGAATATTCACGATTGTTAAACTTTACGTAGTCTCATCAACATTAGAACTATCCAGATCTAAATACAACTCGTGTATATTCACTGAAACTTCAAGTTTCTGCAATATAATTTTCATTTGCTCGTGTTTCATTAATGTCTACAGGAGACATGAAATGTTCAGAAAGAGTACTTTAACAAATATGTTGACAAATAATGATGAATGAAATTATAAAATGGTCCTAAGTATACTTAGATATCTATGTTATTGTTAGAAAGGTTCGAATGTTAAATGCTCTGCAGTCTGTGTATTCTTTGGTACATGTTAATACTATCTATTAATTAATTTCGACTAATTTTAATTCGTTGTTCTATTGCTCACAAGAAAATAAATCGAAGCTATTTAAAAGATGTTTTTTAAAGCCGTATTTAAAGAAGTCCTAAATTCACTGTCGCTCAGATCTAGAAATTCCTTCGACAAAAACTGATTAATTTTGTATAATACAAGATGTGACAACTTTTAGAAAATCATAATTGAAACTTCCAATAGAATCAATATAATAATGTGTACATTTTTATTAATAAAATTAATTCTTACGTAAGTGATGCATTAATATGGCTAATAGACGCGTTCTTATGTCCTACAGTTACATACAGTTGCTTCATGGTGTAATAAATAGAATTATGCATATTGATTTAATCCAATTAACATGTCTGTCATTTACACTGTATCATACTGTCATTTCAATTTCCACTAGCCACTTATTAGAAGAGAAACCGAAATGTACGTTATGATATTCTTCTCTAAAAATATTAACTGGAATAAAAATTACAAAAAGTGAAAACCAAAAAACATTTTAATTTTCTTAGTCTACTTTATTTGACGAACACTTACACGTTGTTAATTGTTTCCGTACTCAAATCTGCTGTCCTGTCATATGGACGCTTCAAAGGCCAATCAATGTAAGTCCACCTTTCTTTGAAAATCATGAACACATCTTTATCATATGATCCTTCGGTCGGTGAATCAGTATAGTCGATCTCTTCATAAACAAGCAATAGATAGCAATACTTACATTGACCACGGAATAACTAAACAAAATTGTTCAGAGAGAATCATTTTTTTCTAAAACGACATTGACACTTTTCTTTTGTTTCTCTTACGGTTAAGTTCATTTATTGTACATCATCTTATAATAATCGCATTATCTAATATTTGAATTATTAGTGACATTGTCATTTTTTACAGCCCATTTTCAAAATCTTTGTTTATCTTAATGTTAACCTTTAATGAATTTGAAATTGTTGTAAATAATTATAGATTCGAGGTAACTTTTACATTTTTGGTGATATTTGAAGAAAAACTTAACATATTTGTATATTTCTGTAGCAGAAATAATAGAAAATACAATCATACAAATATGATGTTTTGACAAGTTTTCGCTAGAATACCTGTAACAACGTAAAAGCTACTTTGTATCTACAATTGTACACACCACTGTACACTGATTAACTTCTGAACCGCCCATATTACAATTCTCGTCACACTCACAATCCCGTAAAAAAATCTCGCAAAGCTAAAAGAAAGCTTGAAATACTATTGATCTCGATTACTATTGTTACATGAATGCGTAAGCAGCTAAAAATTAGGAGAAGCTGCGCGGCGTTCCGACGAGTGAAAGACCTCCGGTTTTATTCCCGGTCTGGTATCTGATTGGCCGACTCATTTCCACCTGGAGTTGGTTTTTCAAATTCATACATGCCATAAATGCATAAACGTCAGCAGTCTCTTCATGCGGTCGCCGCGAAGAGAATTATCTCTACATAGGTATACACGCACAAAGACAGAACACGAGAGTGAGAGAGAGGGGAGCCAATTAGACCGCAGGTTCTTCTTCTCTGTGGGCATGCGCACAAAGAAGAACCATTTCCGTTGAGTCAATCTGTAAAGCTGAACCTAAAGAATCGGTGTCCCTAAGGAAAATGAGACCTGGCGGTTCGTTTAATTTACACTCCATACTTCAGCGACTTCGTATCTGTGCAAAGAAAACTGTATTTCCTATTCCTGTCATTAGACATAATGAGAGCTGCATTGCGCATGTGAACCGGTTGCATTTCAGAGTTGGTCACCATTTTATTCCGATGACGGATAAAAGATAAGCATTAACGTATCGAAATTTATTCCATATTGTCGAATAAATATCCAATCGAATTCAAAATCTAGGTTACAATTTATCCAAATCAGATTTTATTGGAATAAATATTTATTCAAATAATAAGTCGTTTGTTATTCGAATAAGGATTTATTTATATAGGAATTAATACGAAAAATAAACGATTTGAACAAAAAGTATAGAATATCGTGTTTACCCACAGTTTATTGATTAATGTCTTACATGTTAATTGTGAAAATTAGCTGTGTAAGCGGGTGCTACAGAAGTCATCGTACATTCCAAAATTCATATTTATAATACTTACATGCTTAACAAATTACGTAACGAAAAGCGATCAATCTCTATTCCAATAATTTATTCGAATAATTTTACAATCTCTATTCCAATAATTTATTCGAATAATTTTACAATCTCTATTCCAATAATTTATTCGATTAATTTTACAATCTCTGCTCCAATAATTTATTCGAATAATTTTACAATCTCTATTCCAATACTTTATTCGAATAATTTTACAATCTCTATTCCAATAATTTATTCGATTAATTTTACAATCTCTGCTCCAATAATTTATTCGAATAATTTTACAATCTCTATTCCAATACTTTATTCGAATAAGAATGAGACTTGTTCGAATATAAATTGACGAATTATATTAATTGACGAATAAAAATTGAAGAATTATTCGAATAAAATATTCGACTGAAAAGAATTCATTCGAGAAATTATTTTAGTTAAATATTTATTCGAAACAATTCGAATACTGATGCCCATCTCTGTGTGAATTTGTATAAATTTTTATAATGATCTTTCTACTTCTTGATTTGACATCTTGAAATATTATTTCATACAAATAAGATTAAATTAACTATTTCCACTTCAAATTTTTTTACCCAGGTTTACTGAAAAATTGCTCTTTTCATGAGGTTACGTATTTTTATAACATCCTGTATAAAACATATTGAGGAATTCAAAGTAAAAAAGTAAAAATTAAGTAAGAATTATTTTACATGCAGGAGTTAAATAAGTCCGTTTGACTTTTAATATCTTACATGATTTGAATTTAGTTCTGTATTAGTTAGATCGGTTTCTATCTTTAATCCAATTTATTTATATGTTTATATTATATTATTTATATTATGTTATAAATATAATAAAAACATATAATATAATACAAATAAAAAAACGTATAAGTATAATAAAAACATATATGTTATTTTTTATAACATAATTTATCTTGGCAGAAAAACTGCATTAAATTGAGTATTTAAATATATAATAATATATAAATAATAATTTTGGTAATAATGTTTTATAATTTTTTAATTTTGTTATTATCATCGTCTTAGGAACGACGCACCACTATAACGGCTTTCACGGATGTTGCGTGCTTTAAAACATATCATACTCAATTGTATTATTAATTATTAAAGTAAATGATTAAAGTGAAAGTATATGTGTTATATCTTAGGAAAAATTGTAATTTAATTATGAAAAACTTCATTCGAATGTGCATTATCCGTCACACATTGCAGTGCTGTATCGTTTACGACTAATTCGCGTTGGACTCTGCCGTACAGAGAAACAGCCCCGCGTAAAATTCAGCCGTGCCTAAGAGGTTGATAATAATAAGATTAGCTTTTTTAACTGTATTTGAAAGAAAAGATTTAGGGTATATTTAAAGTCATCAAGGCTCTAATAAGGCAGCCATTTTAGGAATTTACAACCTTTTAGTGATAATATTAAATTATTTTTTTTTACTTGAAAAACGGTTTTTCATACCAAAAATCATTGTAAAAAAATAATAACTCACCGTTTAACTACATACGTGCCGATCTTGTCAATGGAATTGGTGGATCCTTTCTTCGTTATAATGCTTTCCCAGTGATTGAAAATATATCTGTTTGCCGGACGCATCATTAATCCCTTGGGTAAAAGCTTAATCCTGCAAATAGCTAAGTAAACAGACGCAATTCCATTAACATAGATCGGTGTCGTCTTTACAGTGGAACGGGATCTCTTGATGTGTGCGTTGTGTTAATTACGTCCTACATTTACGTCGCGTTTCACGGTGTTTCATCGTCGTCCGTTGCTACACAAGGATACCGTTTCTAATGCGACATGTTACCGACCCATTGCATTTACCGCATTGCACTCGCATAATCGCAAAAAACGCATCAATTTGTAACAGGTCAAGAGTTTCCGCCGGATCTAGTTTTTCTCCATGTCCACAGCTTGGTCATCTATGGAACATTCACATTTATTCGTGTTTTATGAAGTCATATTTTGCAACACCGAACCTACCGAGCAGTTAAAGTGAGTGACATGTGCGTTACTGTATAAGAATGGCAACACTGAATTTATTCAGATTTTCGTCAGTTTTATTATAATTTATGCTCGAATCAAGAAATTTATTCGATCTTTTCCTATGAAAGTGTCTTCAAAGTGCGATCAATTTTAAAAGTATGTGTAGTCAGCTATTTTGTCCGGCATGATAAGGTTCATTGTTTTCAATCATATCGATCAAATAAATAATAATAATAAATGGGTGAATCGAAATAAATAAAAACACTATTTAACAGATGCTTATCAATAAGGTTTTCAATTATTATGCTATACTGAAAGGAATTTGATCAATCTTTTTCTACACGATAAACCCAAATGAAATTATTAATAGATAATGGTGAATTAGTAGACAATGGTATTAATTAATAGATAATGGTGCCGGGGACAACTATTTGCTATATGACTAAAATAGTTTATTAAACAATTCATTAAACAGTCTTTAACTGTTGAGCAGTTTTAATGATGGACTTTCGAACATTGTACAACCATCGTCAATAGATTTTGAATCTTCTGGTCATCGTTTATATTCGGTTTCTTATGTTTTCAGATATTACTTCAGATTCTTGATGTAATATTTATTTTAGTTTGTCAAAGTACACTCATCAATAAAATTAAGTAAAGATTATTTATACTGGAAATAACGTATACTTTTCATATGTAGA
Source organism: Augochlorella aurata (assembly GCA_028455555.1). NCBI lineage: Eukaryota > Metazoa > Arthropoda > Insecta > Hymenoptera > Halictidae > Augochlorella > Augochlorella aurata. The sequence goes on along the minus strand of CM052150.1, from coordinate 13,133,452 downwards.
GTAAGTTCACATAACTATTTCACACAATCCGTATAACTACTTCACATAGTTCACTCAACTATTTCATGCAGTTCTCATGTTGGATAAGAATCTTTATTATTAAATCAACATTCAATATGGAGTTTCTAAGATACATTTTGTAAATTATAATCATGGTTTTAATTATTTATGATTATTGCGGTAGTTTCTATTCATTTTCATGAAATGTCATAACAATGAGATTTAGTTATGGTACAGTTAACTAAAATTATAAAAATTAAAGTTGCTCATATTTTATATATACATTGTATACCTAATGTATAAGCACTTTATTATATTACTAATTATGATTAAATTACAAAATACAATAGTATAAAATATACATCATACGTTTTAGATCAATGATACTATCTAATCTCTAACATAGTCTGTACTTAACATCTTATTGCAGTAGAAACTGCATTGAAAGTTTCTCTATTATCTGAATATTGTATAAATAAATGAAGAATTAGTTCAACACTTTAACCAAGTAACTGTCTTAGTAAACTTTCCTAATAACCGTAATTGTACTATATTGTACAATACTACATATATCGACATCATAATGTACATTCGAGTTAAGTTATTTTAGTAAATACAAGAAAACGTATAAATTAACAGGGTCTAATATAATTTTCATTTTTTTTATTTATTATTTCAATTGTATTACTGATTTTACTGATACTTAAACAATTGTATTTCTACTTTTATCGATAATTTAACAAATTATACTACAACTTTTATTGGTATTTAGAAAATTAATTATTCAATTGATTAGTATTTAAAAAATGATATTACTACATTCGTTAATATTTAAAAAATGGTATTATTCAAATTAGTATTGATGCTTGAAAAATTGCTAGCGCTGTTTTTATTTGCTTGATATCAGCAACTGATTTTTGATTCATCGATATTATGCATTCTTAGCACGAACAACTTTGTTACCACATAAAATCAAGAATGAGCGGAATGCATTTCCGTGCACTGTGCTTAACGTTGCAAATGAGCCTATAAAAACGTGAATTTGCTTATAGCCGGGCTATTTACGATCCATCATTGTGTGCATCGAGTGTGTTCGCTTGCTCGAAACAAAGTAGAAGTGAGTTATGCCATACGTTGCGCAGTTTCCGGTCGAAAGAGAGCACTCGGAGCAAACCGTGCCTAACTCTTTAACTTTACACCATCATACCGCAATGAACTAATTCTTAATCCAGTCACGAACTATCCGAATACCATTCTACGAACGTGGAGAACGAAACTACTACCTGGCAGAGCAACTCATCGAAAAGTCGCCTCCTTTCTCGAAACTCTCTTCATTCGGACCGCGTATCGACCGCTCGTTACGACATTATTTTAGCTCTCTGTATCTGCGCGTGCTTGCACTTTGATGCCACTCACTCCTCACCCTCTTTTCAACATTTACAAACGTCCACAAATTTACCTCGGAGTTTTCGTATACGTAATTCTTCCATATATCAACGTGTTTCCTTCGCGCCTATTGTTAGCGGTTCTCTTTAGACACATCGCCGACTGGGGACACGTTTTTTCGTGTCGAAATTACGTACAGCGACTCGCATTAATATTTGGACACCATTTAAAACAGAATAACTTTTTGAAAAGTGCTCGAAATCACTTGTATTTTTGAAAGAGACTACTTCAATAAGCGATGCCTACAAAATTTTACTTTAAATCGCAAATAGTTGGAATAAAAAGAATGAAAAGAATGCGCTCATAACGAAAGTTTAAACTGTGATTTTGATAGAACTCGGAAACTTACATGCTTACTAATAATTTTATCGAAATCGGTTGATGTTGTTGTGAGTTGCAAACAATTGAAGATAACGAAAATTGCAGTTTTCCATGATTTTCGACAAAACCTGTGGAAAATCTCGAGATTTCTTGGTTGAGAATTGTTCTTTCCTTTTATTTGTAGATAAAGCTACTTTGGAAAAATTAATATGAATTAACAAATATTAAACTATTTACTAAATACGCAATTTTCCGTGTAAATATATAGCGGTATCTGATGAGACAGAATCGTAAAAAATTTGTCTTCAGCCTAATAGCTTCGAGAGAAACGCATTTAAAAGTTTCGATACCGTACTGGCAAAGTGTCACCAACGTGACTAACTCGCTAAGAAGAGTTTTCTGTTTTTCTAAGAAAGGCAAGATAAAGAAGAGAAGGTAGAGCAAGACTGAAGTCGGTCATACTCTTCCAAATTGTTTGAAATAAAACTTATCTCTAGACAATAATTGGATATCGATCGCATTGTATCTTGTAATAGACAAAATATACTAGAACCTCGATTGTATTTTATTAAAATGGCTAATTATGAGTATTTCTATATCAAATTTCATTAAAATAACTAATTATAAAAACTTTTAAACAAAATTTTATTGTAAATAATGAATATAGTTCCCCAATGACAGAATGACACTATTATCCTAACACGTTGCACGTAATCAGCTCGATCTATAGCAACGCAAAAGCAAAACGATTTAGTGTACAAATAAATTAAGATTAAAATTGAAACTACTAAATTAAAAGTACATACTTTAGTAAAGCATATAACACATTATTTATATTGCAATATTTTTTTATTTAGTGCGTATAACAGATAGATAAGCATAAAAGGAATAAAGAAATAAAATAAAAATAGGATATTAAAATGTCATAAAAAATAAAATTAATATTTTTGTTGACACAATACAAATTTTAATCCTATGTTAAGGCGGTTTACTATAAGTAAGAGTGCGCATGTGTGGAACATATTTGTTAACTTTTGTCCGTAGGTGTATATCAATTAAATAACGGAATGAAATTCTTAGAACTCTAGAAATATCCCTCGTATTTGCTCTTTCTTTTGCTAATGGCGTTGCGTTTTATCAGCGCAAAACAAACAGTTTAGTTCGCTGAAAAAAGTAAACGTCGCTCAATTAGTATAATCACATGTATTTAGCAGGTATTATTTTTAGAGATGCAAATTGATGACAAATTCCAGAAAACGTTAAACTACGACAAAAAAGCACCGATTAATCCTTCGCACTTTAATTGCGAGTCTGAAATACCACTAAAAATTATTATACCATGATCAATTCTATTACTAGATATTAAAATTATATTACTAATGTTATTGGTTTTTAAAAAGTTATGTTATTCAAAATAGTATTTAAAAAAATAGTTGATATTTGATAAATTGGTATTAAATACGAAATACATTGCTATTTAAAACATTGTATTACTAATTTTATTGTTATCTAAAAACTTATATTAATAAATTTATCGTTACTTATGAAGTAATTATATTATTACATTTATCGTTATTTACAGAGCTGCGTCATTAAATTGATTGGCGTTTAAAAAAATTGTATTATTCAATTTACTATTTAAAAAATTGTATCACTGCATTTATTGGTATGTAATCAATTGTATTACTGAATTTATTGGCATCTAAATTTATTGCCATTTAATAAATTATTAAAAAATTTAACGTGGCACGAGTTATTTCATCCAGTTGTCGCTTCGAGTGCAAAGAGTTAAAGTTGCCTTGCGTTATATTACTTGATCACATAAATTTTTTTTGGAGACAATAAAGCTTTCATCTATGCACTTTTTCTGTCCAGGATTCTTGACTCTAACAGTACAGTTGCAGACAAATGCATCCAGGTATTTAGGTTCCGAAACAGTTCTGTTGGCTCTGCAAACAACCTGAATCACATGCGATACAAACAACGACTCGCCAAACAGTTTTTCGACGTGCCTGTCAACTCGTCGTGCCACATGTCACTTCATGAGAACATGGCACTGCTAAAAAATTTGCACGTCAGAGGATGCTGCAATTTTTATGCGCTGCTTCTCGCAGAAAGTACTCCATAAACGGATTGACCTCATTATAAAAATTGTTTATTCATGCAACGGACATGGATAACTACGGTTATATATTTATGAAAAATCTGCTGCAGAGTGGATTTATTATACTTGAAACAGATGCACATTGATTGAATAATAAATGTATTCGCATGTTAGTAATAAAATTAAAAAATCAAACAATCAGTTTATTAAACTTAATTATATACTCTAGTTGTTATTCAGACACTTTTCGGGGAGATTGCGACAGCTAACTCGTTAAATGAGTTAGTAGTATTTCCAAACATTAATGCATCCCTAATTTTGCAAATAAGATAAATGATAGTGAGTATGCTAAGTTGAATTATAAGGAAAATGTGTACAAGCATAATTTCTAGGCACTGAGTATACGTAATTCAATATCATCGACGAGATATAAATTGAGATAGAACAGGATATTTGTTCAAGCTTTCAATATAACAGAGCGTACATACACGTTGCAAATATGTGCTTTAGTAGATATTATTAAACTATAACAATTCATCACGATGCAGAGTAAATGTTTACGTTTATCCTGAATGTTATTTCATAATATCGGCTTGTTGGAAATAAAATGGCGAATTTCTAACTAATTATTGGATCGAAAAGCCGCCATTTCATGTGAAACAACTTCTATCGCTTCCTTCAATAACCTATTTCCCATCAGATATGCTGTCATCTCGTCGATTTCATTATTTACAGTATTCACATTTGTCGATATAAAAGTAAAACAGTTGCTAAAGATAATTTAATTTGTTATACATTGTTCAATGAAAAGAAATTATGTAATTCTAGGGGCGAGTTATATTATATAATATTTATGTCCGGGAGTATGTATAGTGATCTATGCTGTCTTGACATTAATCGTTCTAATTTATATGGTCCTCCATCTAGGAAATTATATATGTATTAATGTAGGAATCGTTTGGTACATATTTCATACAATTAATTTTTGTAAGTATGCCAGTAAACTCACTGTGGGATCGATTATATGTATGGATCGGGCTTACTTCCAGACCACTGATTGCTATACTCTCTAACGAGGTAGGGAATCAATTCATAATACGTATAGCGATTATACGCATAATACGAATGAATCTCATCGTTCGAAATCCCGCGGCACTTAATGAGGATATACCATAGTAATTTAAATATACCATAGAAATTTAAATATTCAGTCATCGTTGTCTGATTTACAAGAGAGTTAATTATATCTTTAGAAATAGAGCTTAGAAGGAAAATAAGTGAATAAAAATGAAATAGAGATGTTCACTACAGAAGTGTTCGAATAATTTTTTTCTTTTTTATCAGCATTTGTATCATTGTTTTATCACAATCGAATATTAAAATATTAACATAAAACAAATTAATATAAAAGATATTAAAATATTCATTAACCATACATCGCTGTATTTATCAATATTCATTCATTAAGTTTTAAAACATGTTGCAACTTCGTTAATTTTTAAAATAAAACAGTAAAAACAAGCAAGACATGTATAAAAAAGACTTTAATTTATGAATTTGGTGCAAAAACAACTTAAACCACTTTAGATTTGGAAACGAATGTAATAAAAACGAACCAACTTTCTTATGCAGTTAAAAAATGCAATAATTAGAAAATGAATAAAGAGATTGAAATTGTTTTTGCCATTATCCTGTACATTCTTCTTGAACAATGAATTACAGTTAAAGCAGAAAAACTTTCCGTTTAGTTTTTATAAAAGATTTATATTTCTTACAGTAGGCAGTCCCAGTAAAACAATGTATTGTTAATGAATTGTTAATTTTATTGTACTTAAACACATCAATCATTATCTTCGTCTGAAATTTCATTTGAATGCAAAAAATTGTTCATGGCACCTTTTGAAACAGCATTTAGTGAACTTACAGTTTTCTTTACAAGCTATTCTATTTTTATATCCAATATAGATTCTACCTTGCGTACGATTTCAATTACTGCATGCGCACCAAGTAATTAAAAAATATAATCTGATTCTAGTGACTCGCTTCAATTGTCTCATCGGGAACGCGAGGCAAATTCAATAGGATGCAACAAACGCAAGACTGTTCGGAAAACATTGAATATTGTCTAGCAAATTATGAACGCGTATTCTAGAACTTCGTATACTTGCACATATGTAAAACATCGAATAATACGATTACGAAGGATTCCGGAAAAAACAACTGAAATCGAGTTAAGATGTTTTTGCCCCTGGTGCCTCAATTAGACATATTCTTAGGAAAGGGTCTACGTATTTCTGTTGAGGGCTTTCTAGTATCCAACAGTACAATTGCGGCTAATATTAACGTCAGGCTATTTTGAAGCGGTTCTGTACGTACAAACAAAGAAATAAGTCTAAAATAATTCTATTTCCATACGCTTCGCGACCGTCAGCCCTAAGTTGCGCAGCATGTGGCACCGTTCCCTGTATACTTGTATACCTCTTAGGCGAATTAACTTGTCAGCAGCCTACGCTCATATTTTATTAGCTAGCAGACGGACTAAACATAAAAATCAGTCTTCTTTGGGATAACACGAATTGTTGTATAGCTATACAAGGTCGCAGAAGTACGAAATATAGAGCACCTGGCTGTCACGAGAGCTAAACCTATAAAGGAGCCAATATTGAGTGCACAAATTATTTAATCTAACATTCTTTTTTAGAGATAATTATATTTATTTTAAATATTCGCCATAATTTTTTATGACTGTTTCGTAATATTTTGTTAACTGACAAATTCTCCAATGTAATAAATAGACTGCAGACTTTTATGCTAAATAAAAATTGTTTACATGAATTGCAAGAAATAGAAACCAAATAGAAAGTTACTTCTGTTTAAAATTATTTTAGTAGAGCATAAGTAATACAGCGACACTTCTAAATTCTTTTAATTTTTTTTCTATTTTAAATTGCAACTACCCATTTTTCTCATAAATACATAAAATCCGCGGTGTAGTAATAAAAATAATGTCTTTGATATACACACTTACGGTCATGCTGATCGATTCCGTGCGAAATATTGGAAACCGATATAAGTAAAATAAATAGGTCGAATAAACACGCTAGCGGAAGCGACAGCAATTGTTTGCGCGGGTGCATCACAGAAAATGTAATGAAATTTTATTTGATTAAATGTCATGTATTCGCAGTCCCCGGTACGCAGTTTCTAATTTACGTGTACTTAATTCGTAAAATGTGGAAGTAGCACTCGTGGACGAAACAATCGCGATGCGTGAAACACACCACTTAATACCCGCTAACCAGGTAATCCTACCACGCGTGTACGTGCTGGTGTGTATCATAATCGCAATGCGTGATACACATTCATGCTGGTGAACTGTAGAAGATGCCCGTGTGTCTACGGTGACAATGAGTTTGATAGTTGATATAGGTGAATGCGAACGACTGATTTTCTCCTCGTTGGCCATTTTTATTCGGAAATTTAATTAGACAAGTCATTATTTTTTAAGGTAATCACCTAAAGTACATACATAAATAAAAATACAAAATATTTTATTTATTAAAACTAGGACTACCAAACCAATCAGAGTGTCTGGTTTTTATTTGTTTATTTCATAGTTTCTCAAATTATAAAAATATTTCTACAACAAATATTTATATAGACTTCTTCATTTAAACATATAATATCATAAAAATCGTACGAATTATAGAATATACAATATACATTTGTCACGTTTAGGGTTCGGTAGTTCTACTGCTAATTGTAGCAAATATTAGTTAAATGAAAATGCATTTCCTCTTTTAATAATTGTAATAAGTTGGAAATAATAAATAAGTTGGTTGATTTGAATGATTTTTTACAGAGTTGTACTAATTAAAACCTCGGTGCCGTTACTAAATTTTTACAAAAGAAGAAAAATGTATAGTTATTGCATGTCTGCATCAACTCTAATGATCAGGGATCGATAATAGACGAATTAAATTTTGTTTCGTTTTAAAATAGTGGTATTCTAATGCAACAGATTCTGTTTGAAATTGTTTTAATAAGTCACAATCATTTTAATAAGTCAAGGATATTGAAACAGTATATTTAAATTCTTCACATATCTTCACAAGTTTGTATTGCACCTATTCACTTCGACCACAAATTCATAAGATTATCAATCTATTAATAACTATGTTTTTTCTGATCTCATTCAGAAATTTCGTTGCTAATGAAGCCCCGTCATTCTTGACGAAGACAACGTTGTTTCTGTAATTCGATACTCTCCAGTTTCGTCTTATTTCATCATCTAAGATTACATCGCAACGTTATACCTATCTGCAATATCCTGAGCATTGTTACTTGCGACGTCATACATACTTGTGTATAACAATTATAATTGAATTCTAACTGTTCGTATAAATATTGAAAATTATTAGAGCTATGTTTGTCCTCAATTTTGCATTTATATGTTTGCTCACGTTTATCTTTCTATTTCAAGTTCGGTTTGCTCTTCCTTTAGTTCTTCAACTTCACAATAGAAACGATATCTATGTTGCGCACGTGTATTCTAAACCTAACCATAATTACTTTATTAATATGGAAATATAAGTTATTCAACTATTGCATTAAATTACTCGCTTTATTAGCGCTTCAAATTCCTAACAAAGGTGAGCTTTACAATTTGGCAACCGGTACAATTTGATAAACCTTTATGTTCGTTCAATTTTTCTATATCCATTGTTTTCTTCTGATCAGATATTTCGTTTAAAGAAATTCATGTTCTCAAATCTTTTCTTCTTTTATTTAGTTTTCAAAATCGCATCAATCCGCGGGTCATTAACAACCGCACAGTTACAATAGTCACTTAATTTACAGTTTATTGTATACGTTTACCCGATGTTGCCAGGTGGAGACATCTTTCTTTCCAAATAAACGTTTCAAATTTGCAACCAGACGTAATAATGAGATCGACGGAATATCTTGAGCCGCACAATTTACACATTGGAGGATTATCTTTTTTAATTAGATAAGAGTGTGTTCTTTCTCGCTGCCATTTGAGTTTGCACATTCTTCCACCCTTATTTTGTTTGGTTTTGTTGGTTTAAAAAAATTGTAAGTCAAACTTTAAAACTTGAAGATAGCCTTGACAATTCCTGGAAAAGAAAGGTTAATAAAAAACTTCGTACAGGCATCTTAATGCTCTCCTTAAACCATGTTATTTTAACTCAAAAAGTTTCAAATTGAACCACTAACAACAGAATAAATTCAGCTGATTACATTGTGTGGACCACAATGTATACACTTGTTACGATTTCGTCGTTGTACTAATGAAAATGTTAAGAAATGTCGATGTTTTATGTATTAACTATTTTCAAATTGTTTTCTTGTAACAAGGCAGATAAAGAGTAATTAATAGACTGGGGATCTTTATGCAAAATAAACATTTGGAGCAGGAATTAAATGATTTTTTTCTTTTAACCCCATGCACTACAATCCTGTACTGGATTCAGCACTTCTTCGTTCTTAATTTCCCTGATAAAAGGAGATAATTGTTTAATTAAATAAAATTGCGTTCTGTCTCGCTAGCATTTGAGTTTGCACATTTATCCGCCCTTATTTTGTTTGTCCATTTTACTCCTACCCTTATTTTCGATTGTCCTACTTCGAATTATTTTTGGGCGTTTCATTCTCCTTGTTATCTACACTTCTTGCATCCTCGAATTGTCATTCATTATTTGTCATTTCTGTTCTAGTTTTCCCAGAATCAGTTACGCCTTCTTTCATCTTTTCTTATATCCTCTTCATTCCCTTCTTCAGTTATTTCATTACCTTCAAAATTAGCACGCATACAGGTTCCTCATATTTTTGCACTCTCTCTGAAACATACGTTTTTTCAACGTCTTTCCTTACTCTTTAGGCGCCCCCCCCCCCTACAGCAATCTTGTCGCCTTTGTTACAACCTATTTACTGGCAACCTCAATTTCCTTTTCTTCCACTTTCGGCGCTACTTCCTTTTATTGTACTTTTCCTTCCTTTATTTCTTTTTACCTGCCCTCTTTCTGTCTGTCATACGTTTGCTTTCGGCACTCTTTCGACTAATTCTTGCTTTACCCTTCCTGAGAACGGGTGCCCATTCAAACGCACACGTTTGCGTCTCTGTTACACGACAGGAACTACTCCAAACGTAGCAATCCGTCCTTCATTAATGATTTTATGAAAGTGAGAATAAAATGGATTAATTTTACTTAATTTACTTCTAAATTTTATATTATGACAGTACTATAAGTGGACTGCGGGTTTTTATACAAATTCACATTTGCATACCTTATTTTCTGAAAATCAGAATTAGGCAAAAATTTCCTTCGTCCACTAAAAGATTACTCACTGCAAAAATAAAATAAAAATACTGTTGGACTTTGTTTATTTATACGTTTTCCTGTATTTTCCAAAGCATGCACAAGTTCATGCCATAAATCCATAAAGATGTGTTCAAATTTTCTGTTATCCTGATGTTTTATTTTTAAGTCTGTATCTCCAATTGTGACAAAATATTTTAAATGTTTATTGCAATGAGCTTTTAAACAGACATTTTCCAGTTTACTGTATTTAAAAATAGCCTTTCTATTCGATTTTTTCGTCGAAGACGAAATACTACAGGGTGTCCCAAAAATGTCTAACAATCTGGAGATGGGGGATACCTGAGGTTAAAAATCTTTTTCTTTACAAAATTTTTTTCCGAGGCGTTGTTAACGAGTTATTAAGGAAAAACGTTGACCAATGAAAGGCGAGTACCGCTGGCGCGAGGCGGCTGAATCAATGAGCCGAACTGGGCTTCGTCCGCTCGTTAGCTCGGCCGCCTCATGCCAGCAGAGCGCTCTTCTCATTGGTCAATGTTTTTCGTGAACAAATTGCATACGGGTGACGAGATATCTCGTCTTTAGCATGCCGAACGTTGTGGCCGCGCGAAGAGATATCTCGTTTTCAGGTTTCTTCGACTGAATCGTCGATTTAAAGAATTAGAAGTAGATTTTCTTGTTACGTTATCAGGATAACGAAGTCTCGCGCATTCTCGAAACAAATGGTTAGCGAATAAATGAATGTGCGGGCCCTGGGCTTTTAATCTTCTTGTATTTTGTAGGTCCTAATCTCCAATACTCCAATAAATTAATTTTTAAATCTAGACAAATAATTCCGTCAGCCATATATGGGTGACACAGCAGTCAACGCGTTAATGTAACCAACACAAGCTCGTCATTAACGAACTGCGGCTTTTAAGAGAAACTTTGACGTACAAACAAGTGTAAATTCGGACACGGCTGTGGTCCCTTTTTTCGGCTAATGAACACAATAGACAGTTGCGATTCATGCAAAGAGCGAAAAGAAGTGTACTCTCATTTGCCTTATTTATCTTCTTCCGACTGTCACACCCACTTACGCGCAGCCTCTTTCGGAGCTCTCATAATTTAAGGCTTAGCTACACCTCCTCTTCACCGATTACAAAACCACATCCTCATTCAGAGTTCTAGAGCCTGTTTTAACCCTCGCCCGACAGTTGTCGAGTCATTTTAATCTGCCTGTTGCTACAGCACCAAATGTTCCAACAGATAACACTTTCAACTATGCCTGTACATTCGATATGAGGCCACAAAAATGATTGCAAAAAACAGTCCAATGATTAAAAATTTCCGTTATTAAAAATCTTGAATAAATGCTTAGCAAGAGACCTGGGTTAATTTTATTTCAAATGGAAATAAGAAAATAATTGTTTGAAATAATTTATCTCACTTGAGATAAAGTGATTTCGAATAATAAGTTATTTCGATTATCATACAATTTTTACAACAATTTATTTAAGCAAACTATCTTTTTACAAAAAAGTAATCCGAAAAAAATAATGAACGAAAAGGTTTTATTCTATGAAATCGTTTAAAGCAAAGAGATGTAAATCAGACATATTAACATGTTAAAATAATATTGAACAAAAAATCGCAAGAAATAAAATTCTCGGTTAATAAACATTCCTTTCGCTATATTTTAATCTAATGTTTAAACACACGATGTATAAGACAAACGTTCAAAGAATGTCTCAACAATTTTGCAAAATACTTTCTACAATATGTAACCGAATAGTTCAGATTGTATCGCGTCATCTTCGACATAATTCTAGTGTATTACGACTTCGAAATTAACTTCGTGACAATCTTCGCGTTGCGTTAAAATTGAACTGGAGATAAACGAGAAATTGAGCTGCCACTAGCGACCAGTAGTCGCTTAAAAATAATAATATTGAAATGATTCATTTTTCACCTGAAATATTATAATCTCGACGAATTCGCATAAAATACCGTAAAATAGCACAATACAACCACAAAAACGGTAAAGAGATTCTACGAACAAAGGTAAATCGAAGAAAAGAATAATAATGTCTACTTTCTAGCATCGTTTCCAAGAAACTCGAGTTTGGAAATTCGTCGACTGCACGCGCCCTTGAATAGAAACCAAGCAGCGCGTCGTCTGTTCGCGACGCACGGTTCTACTTCTGGCAAACTCGAACACTTGCATACTCAACAGAGTTTCCAGCCCGATTTTCTGGAAAAGGAGGCTACAAACGACAAAATTTGATCCTCCTTTCTTGGCTTACTTTGACAAGTAAAATAACATTCTGCTTAGCTGCGCTCCCCCGTTCCCCATTCAGCAACTTCCTACGTAGACATTCTTTATGCATGAAAATCCTTTGTACGGGAAGCTGTAGAAAGTACTGCATTTAAATGTTCTAGGGACGCTGAATCGCTATTAAATTGAAAGTCAAAACTTTTCACCTTGTGGTAGAACGTATTTCATGCCAAATAAAAATTTTAATCTCTCTATTACTTTCAATTGACACTACTCATTTTTGCCATAAATGCTTAAAATCCATAGTCTAGTAATAAATAGAACGTGGATTTTATGCATTTAAAATTATGTAAGTGCAATTTAAAACGATAGAAAGGTTTAAAAGATATTTAAGAATATCTACACACTGTTTTTAACTCACTGAAATTATTGACGAAACGATGAGCTTTCTGTCTGACTTTTACAGGGTAAAAGCTTTTTGGATGTAAAACTATTTTAAACAACGGTTTACTTTTCAGTTAATATGACATTTTTTAAAACACTTCTTAAAATTAATTGTCTTTTAAACTTTCCATTGAAGTCTCTCTAACATACAAAATATTACAATAATTTTACTAGTATACTGGTGTCATGATAGACTTGAAATGAAAAACGTAAAAGGATGTGTTAATCTAATTCTAGATAAACGATTTATTGGATTTTATTGTGAGGTAGTGTATGAAATTATAAAAACATAGAAAACTAAACATTTACTACAAAATAAAATAGAAATATGGGGTCATTCGCAACCTCAGAATACTAGTTAAGGATTAAGTGTACTATATAATATTTTATCAAAGCAGAATTACCCATAATTCCCTTTAGGAATTGATTGTAATTAAATATCATAATAAAAAAAGAAAATACTACTAAAATGTCAATTAACAAGTAGGAGTGGATAAATGATGTAATAAGTTTAAATAATTTTCTACGGTGATATTTTTAGTGTACACTCTTTAGTGAAGCCTCGAACAAACTTTGTGTTAGAAATGAATTAACAGGAACAGTAGAAACGTGTCATTGAAAGTAATAACATGCATACTACTTATTGTTACAGGTTACAAAATGGGTTGTTTTGGGAGCAAAGACAAGTTGAGCAAAGAGGATATGGATTTCTTAAAGTCGCATACGAGATACGATGAGGCGACTATAAAAGAATGGTATAAAGGATTCAAAGTGAGTACAATGTTACAATATATAATATGCAGAATAAAATGATGTTTTTTTCAATTTTTTTCTCTACTATGTATACTGGGAAATAGAAAGAAATCTACTTGGAAATTGACTAATATATCGGTGGAATAATTACATATAATTCGAAAAATGTTCAACATATAAATACACAATATTGTACATACAAATATGAAACTTAATATTTTTTGAAATAAACAACGATTACAAATATTATAAATGATATGTCACAAGTCGACACGAAAGATTAAAATATACCGAGTGTTCTTAACGTATACCAATGAGATACTCAATATCGAAATCAACATATTTTTATAATTCCACGGTGGATAAGTTTTTAACACTTTCATTTCATAAATGTGAGTAAAAATAATGTCGTGAATAGTAAAGAACACTTTATTCGACGAAGTATTATTCGTTACATTTGATAACTCCGCTTCTATTCATACTTCTATCGAATACTATTTCAATACATTTTTTAAAACAATTTACCTGACGTCACTTTCACGAAATATTAACGTCGTTTTGACTGCATTATGAAATCGAAACGTGTTAGCAAAGACGAAAAGTATTGTTTGAAAAAATATATTCATGTTTACGTTAACATTTTCTTGGCATATGACGAGTTTTGTCATTACTAGACTGCGAATTTTATGCATTTATAACAAAAACTCACTTAAGTTATTAATGAGGGAAAGAAATTTCTATCTGACTCCTTTTCGTTGTTATTGTCGGAGATCATTTCGATTTTGCCTAGAGATTCACAGCCTTGTCCTTACATTCGCGTTCCTGGTTAACAAACAAGTTTTCTCCATCTAATGAATGAATAATTATAATGTAATTCAACTATAATTGGTCATGGAAGTTGATCATTGTATGTAATGATAGTATGATCGATGGTCGTTGTTAGGAGCATGATACAAGCAATGTTCAAATCTCGTCACGTAAAGATTGCAAAACGATTGACAGTAATTAATGCGAGAAACTATATTTTGTTGAAACTTATAAAATACAAGAGAATCGAGAGAGTAATTAACTTCTCGGTCTTCGTTTCGTTAAATCAATTCCTTTGATTTCATCAAGTTTCTGTGAACGCTGAGTAGACTACAGTCGTCTCCATATTGAAATGACTGTAAATCGAGCTAGCTCGACGTTCAGAAGAATTAAACGCTTCAAGGATCTGTGCCACAATGTGCTAGCACAGGATAAAGTAAACGTTCCAGGAGGACTCGCGCGGAAAGGTCTGGGAATAGGTTAACCTGAGACATTCAGCTCCTTCTCGGATAGTCTGTCGTAAAGGCAGCGCCCATTATACAACACCTGCCAATAAGTTTCCGATCAGACTTGTTGGTACGAAATTTACTAAAAACATTGATTGCTCTTCAATGTTAAATATTGTTCGTTGTAATTTAAAGAAACGAGAAGCTTTGTGTAAAGTAAATAATCACCATAAAACACAAACTTCCATTTATTATCAACGACACACAGATGAAAAAAAGACAAAATGTTGCATGGAGAAAAGTTATTATAAAAGTTATAATATATTGTATAATATAATATTATAATTATATCGCGCTATATACATTTAATTCTATTTCATTTGTGCATCTGTTGGTAACGGTATTTCGCAAGTGTGTATAAGAAGAAAAGCTTGTTTGTAATGTTAAATAAATAAAAATCATGTTAATTTTGAAGTGGTGCTAGCTTTTGTCGCGGAGAGTGTATCGAATTCACGACCGTGCGCCGTGTTGTCTCACGTCTAACTGGCAGCTTTCCCTGGTCGATATGGAAAGTGGCTCGTGTTTTACGACACTCTTTTCGCCTTAACTTTAAATGAAGCTTACCTGAGTGCTCCGTGAGAAATTCGCTAGCTCAAAGAGAATTTCACGTGAAAAATTCGTCTGGCAGCAACGTCAGTTTTTGGAAGTAAAATTCGTAGGAAAGGAGTTCAAGCTCCTTCTATACAACATCGATTCGCTCCGCCATCTTCCCGTGTTGGAAGACCGTATCCCGACTCTAGAAGGCTCGAATACAGCCAGGGTGTATCACACCTTTATCCCCAGGATTGACTGACTCTGCGTTCGTCACGAGAGACGTTAATTCCTACTCTTCCAGAGCCGCGCAGTAGTGAGTTTACCCGAAATCGTGGATACGGGTTGAACTTTGTTTCATACTTTCAAATTCTACGCAACGGATCTTATTTATACACAAGCAGAGTATGATGTTTCATCTATACTAATTTCTAATATGCAGTCGTCTTGAAGTTCTACTAGGTAAAAGGAATTCATTCATTTTAAAATACGAACCTTCTCAATGCTAATTCGTAATATCTTTCTGATTATTCCGCGGCTTCCAATGCTAATGTACGATGAATAATCTTAATTGACAGGTCCTAGATTAATAATACATTCCAATTACATTACTTTATTCCACGTGTTAGAGCCATGAGAAATAGGAATACAAGATATACAGGGTGCCCCAAAATTATGATGTTTACGGGAAATGAAGGGTTCCTAAAGGTCATTTGAAGTAATTTTTTCCAGGAACCCCTTATTTCTTGGAAATACCATAATTTTGGAACACCCTGTGTATATATTCTGCCTTTAGTGATCATATTTTTTACAGTGGACTTTGGAGATTACCAAACAAATCTCCGTTGGATTTACCTGCGGTAAATTACGGTTTTCTGAGTTATTGAACAGAACAAGCGGTACAGTATTATCCGGCGTAGTATCAAATTGCCGATGCCGTGGACCGCTGGCCACGGAAGGCCGTCACAAACCAGTGAATCTATTATGTCATATTCTCAACGCTATTTCTACCGAAACTGTCAAAAGACAGTAATTTAATAATTTCTATTTAACACAATTTTTACCAAAGCGGTTAAAGGACATGTTTTAATAATTTTTGATAAAAATTATTTGCTACGTTTTATACTCCCTATATAACCTTTTCTCGATTTCTCGTCGAGTCGTCACAATATTAATTCGGTAAAATGCATAATATAACCCCGAGTAAAAAAGTATTAACGCGCACGGACTCGAAAAGCAATAATTATCGAGTGATTAGTATTGTCCACGGTTTCGGGAAAATTCACCACCGTGAGCCGCTGTCGGCAAAATGAGTCGACGATAAATCGACGAATGAGGCATTCACGGAGAACAAACCGTGTTTCAGCTGCTTAGGAAACGTTACAGAGAAAGCACTCGAGCAGCTAATGCTGTTTCATAATAACCATCCGCATTCACTAGATCGATCTTAATGCAATTCAGGCTGTCGATCACTTGAGCGACGAATACAGAGCGTGAACTCAGAGAACGTTGTTCCAGACATTCCGGCACCACGTATGTGGCATAGAAAATACCGAAAGATCATGCGTCACGACGTGCCGCTGCTGCCATTCTCCTTTATCGCGAAGTCTAGCGAAGAAGACATTTCTCGTTGTCAGAGTTTTCTTAAGGGGAACGAACGAATAAGAAATCAAGGAGCCGGTCCTATCGGGTATTGGCGTTGCATTTGTGATGTAAACGATTTCCTACTTTGCTGCTTAAATTTTCTCCGCGTCAACAAGCAGCTCTTGCTACATCCCGCGCTAAAGCATTCTGCGATCTTAGCAGAGAATGTATATTTGATACCACTCTTGTCGGAGGTTCGCCGATGTTTAATTCACGGCGGTGTGTTATTTGAACTATTTTACTGCAGTTCATCCATTTAAACCTTGTGTCCTCTTCTCTGTATTTCCGTGCTACATTTTTTCAACTCTACGACCTCTTGAAAGAAAAAGAGAGAGGTCTTCCTTATACAGAGTCGACCACGCAACGTGAGCTAAAATAACACGGTTTAAGGAGAGCTTTAAGATGATTATACCAAATTTGTTGTCGACCCTTTCTTTCCGAAGTTCTCAAGGTTATTTGTAGGTAAACCTACAATTTCTGTTTCTTTAGATTCTGAAAAAACTATATGTTATGACGCTTGCTGGATTCGACTCAACATCCCCTAAACGATGGATACAAAAACATTGTAGGACAACCTATGAATCGGATCAACCTATTCCTGAAAAAAGGTTAATAAAAAACTTCGTACAGGAATCTTAAAGCTCTCCTTAAACCATGTTATTTTAACTCAAAAAGTTTCAAATCGAACCACTAACAACAGAATAAATTCAGCTGATCATGTTGCCTGGTCCACCATGTATACGCCTGTTACGATTTCGTTGTTGTACTAATGAAAACGCTAAGAAATGTCGATGTTTTATGAATTAACTATTTTCAAATTGTTTTATTGTAACGAGGCAAATAAAGAGTAATTAATAGACTAGAGATCTTTATGCAAAATAAACATTTGAAGCAGGAATTAATTGATAATTGATTTTTTCTTTTAACCCCATGCACTACAATCCTATACTGGATTCAGCACTCCTTCGTTTTTAATTTCCGTGATAAAACGAGACAATTTTTGCTTCTTTTATATTTTCATTTATTTTTTTCCTAAATTTTGATAACACAAGAAACAAATATTTGTTTCGATGTAAAATAAATGAATGAGATTCATATTTAATAGATTATACATGGTGACTTATTTAATATATTTAACTGTATCATCTGAATTACTTTCGTTTGAAACATTTTTTTACGTGATAAATAGCTTACAAGTAAATTCAGTTGGTACAATTAAACGGCTCACTCTTTGTATAAGATCCTCATGGCGAGTTTAACTTAATGTCATAGCGCAAGGGATTAATCATTGTGTTAAGTGAACAACATTGAAACGGTATATTTAAATTCTTCACATATCTTCACAATTTCGTATTGCACCTACTACACTTTTTATAATCGGATCTACAATCTAATAAATAATGTCAAATTATTGTTTATCTATGGAATTTTTCGATGAATTTTTATATTTGTCGCAGTTTAACGCCTTATTCGACAATAGTTCTAATATTTCGCACAAGTAACTTATGGAGAAAGACAGTGTGGCAAAAAAACAGAAAAGAGTGTTTAAACTCCACAGCTTACTTTGAGCATGCCTCTTATATGCGAACACATATAAGTGCTCACTTGCTTTCGTTCTGTTTCCCTCGTCATTATTTCTCGAAAGCCAGCTCATTACTAATTAGCGTCGCGAAACTAAGAGGGCAGAAATGAGATGTTCCTGAGACTGTCAAGGCGAAATTCTAAGAAAAACTATTGTTTAATAACTACTTCCAGGATTAATATCAATGATATTTAAGAGAGCATTGAAATCCTGAGAAGAAACTATTGGACGTCTTGTTTGAATTAATGAAAAATCATTAATGGGAAAATGTCTACACTACGTAGTGTTATTAATTATTATTACATTTAGAGATCGATATTTTCTGGTTTCGAATTATATAAATCTTTCATGACTATATACGAAATTTGAACAACTTAAATTTAACTATTAAGATGTATAAATTGTATTAAGCATAGGATATGAACACAGCCGGTACTTCTACGTAGTTCATGCACATTAATTATGGCAAAGTTGTGCAGGATTATAATGGAATTATTTGAGGAATTACAACTACTAAATAATTGAATTACGATGTAATTCAAGTAGCACAACTTTGAATTACAAAGTTCCTATATACTGCTCTATTTATCCTAAAGCTATACAAGAAATGTTAGTGCGTATACTTTCTTTATAAGATCTAATTATTTTCATAGTATAAATACACTGTTTTACTCGACTCAAAGCTATCTATTTGAAATTATGATCATTCACATAAATTCGATTTCTTATTAATCATATCAGTAAGTGGAAGGTATTGTTTGCGGCAAACACGCAATTAGCACCTATTAATCATTTCTTTAGAACTTACAGCAAACTAACGGAACACTTAAATGATTGAATTATGTTAACATAATATCAAATGTTGCATTAGAATTCTGTTGTTCATAATTCTTTGTCATATTATTGTGATCATCGTTAAAATAAACGAAAATTACGGTATTTCTGTCTACCTCGGTAATTAGGACCCTTACTCTGGTGAGATCGATAAAATATTTACTTGGCCTATAAAAAATTGATCTATGTGGTAGTTTTGTCAACAAAATATAATAAAGAGTAAATATTTTTTTACCAGAGAAAAGCAATTCTCTTCTTGAGAACTGAAATATTTAAATTCCAAATGTCGCTGAAGTCTTCCTGTCGTCCAACAGTAAAATTGTGTTCTTTTACATCTGTAAACTGTTTCAATTCCTTTCTCAATTCCTGATGCTGAAAAGTATTGCCCAAACGCCATTCTAGTTCCGTGCAAAATTTCGCCAGAATCAACGATTGTCGCTTCGAAATGGTCTCGTCGGAAGTTCGAATCTTCCGCAATCTTTCGCGGAGTTAAATTGGAAGTCTTGTTTGATGCAAGCTTAAGTTAGGAGCAAATCGACTGTTCAATCGCAGATATCGCCAGGAACAGTGGAAAAAAGAAATCCGAAGAACGTAGGAATCACAACGTGAAAAATACTTTTATAGAAGGTAACAGAGAAAGAAAGGGAACAGAAACTTCGGTACATTGCTGAATGATCGATCAGACATTCTCAAGACTCCGCAGAGAGAAATGGAATTAACCCTTTGCACTCGAAGCTATTTTAATTCGAAATCCAAAACATGTTTTATGATTTCTATTTGATATAATTTATTGCGATTTATGCATATGAAATTGAGCCTATTTGCAAGTATAATATTTACAAAATTAACAATCTTTTAATAAAGGTTAATATAAACGAATCTGGTATTATTACAAATATGTTGAAAAATATTATACCAATTTTTAGTGACGCCTCAGAGTCGCCACTCGAGTGTCAAAGGGTTGATAGCAACAAGAATAGAGTTGAAATTTTTACCATCCATTGGAACTTTATACTAAATAACTATATAGATATGTCTACGAAAGTATACACGGATAAATATGCCAAACTGATCAACTGCAATTACAATGTACCTCTAGACACGTATATGTATATCTCATACTTACAATGTACAATACATAGTATTTTTTATGCAAAGGAATTATATTTTACTATGTTTTATTTTTAGAATTACATAAAAATAATGCGTACCAATTCAACTTACTTTTTAACAAAACTACTTTCGGTTTTACAGAATGCAAACGATATAATAAATATAATTCGTATCCACATTTAATATTTATACGCAAACATTTTTCAGTTTATTCACCACAAATGAAAATTAGAAACTCAAGTCGTATACTTGCAATTTAAGTACAAAGTTATGTATTTTGAAATTATATATATACTAAAAGTGTACCATACACACTAAGATTATATTATGTATAATAAAATTGTAGTACGTATACCAAAATTATATCGTACATACTAAAATTAAAAAATATATACTAAAATTATATCGTGGAAGTCTAATACTAACTAAACATCTGAATTTATTCTTTGTTCTTTTATTATTTCTACGACTTTACATATTTGTAATTCTATACTGCATGAATGAGTACCTGTTTATAATAAGTTCTGATTTTTGCAATTGATGCAAACAATTTTTATACTGCATTAAGATCCACAGTCTATATGTTCAATAGGTTAGATAAAAAGTTTGCTACAGTCCGCCGCATTTAGAATTCACCTGACATAATCCACTGGTACGTTTCATCGACAATCTGATTAAATCCCAAATATCGTTCGTCATTGCGAAATATCCGGATCCAAATCAAGCGAGTATCCGGAAACTCGGTGAAGTTCTGCAACAGGCGGATTTCAGCGGACGTGACCGAATTTAGCCAAATGCATCATCGGTGTTACCCGAACCGTTCAATCCGGACGGAATCAGTCCCGAATCAGATCCGAATTCAAAATCTCTTATCCACCTGAAACAGCCCGATTTTGCCCAAAAGCAGGTTCCGAAAATTAAAATGACGCACAGTGATAAACAGTGATGTGCATAATTCTGTGGCTATAAGGAAAAACGCCTCAAGTCACAATTTCAAGAAATTTAAGTTAATGCATTAATTAAACTATATTACATATGATTTACAGATTCATCAGGAAAAACATCGTGAAAACAGATACGACAGATTGATAAAAAATTATACAATTTGAGACACTACTAATACGAAACATTAGCGATCAAAGCTGTAAGCGACAATATTTCGGAAGTCAAAATATGTCACTTGCAGCATTCTTCCTTATAGCCACAGAATTATAGACTTAAATAACATTGTTACGTATGTCTAAACGAAAACTGAACATAATATCGTGTTTGTATATTTCTATTTTCTATTATTTCTAATGTAGAAATATACAAATATGATATTTTGTTAATTTCTTTTTAGATATACAGGGTGTTTCGGATAAAAGAGACCGTCTACACTGCTGTGCGGATTATATTTTTATGTTTCTATTTTCTATTATTTCTAATATAGAGAACATTTGTGTATAATTATTCACAACACTGTAATTGCATCCCAAACCCTGCAAAAGCTTCTACTAAACCATTTCAATAATCCATAAACTGTTTATAAATTGGCATTTGCGTCATGATTTAGTTGACATTTTAACACATTTATTAATTTTTAACGCCACTGCACGGCTTTGAAATTACCCACTTCGTTATTCACGAAATAAAAACATTACTGTTTCTAATTTGATTGTTCGTTAAATGTAACATAACCTTAACATATTTCTTATAATAATACGTTAATTGACAAAAGAATATATCGAACTGATATCTTCAAACCTTAATGAAACTTCGTAAGGACATAGTACTTTCGAAAATGATAAATTAAATGATAAATTAAAATATAATCTTGACATAACCTTGACAAAAGAATATATCGAACTGACATCTTCAAACCTTCATGAAACTTTGTAAGGACGTAGTAATTTCGAAAATGATAAATTCATATATTTTCAACAGCAATCGTTTGTAGCAAAGGTGTAAAAACAGCCCCACTTTTGTGGTTTTGCTTTTTAATGTAAATTAAGATAATGAAAACATGAATTAACACGTATAATTAACACCATACATAAATATAAACTAACAAATTTCAGTTACATAAAACAAGTATTGAAATAGATGAATAATGTAATATATTGTTTTTTAAAATTTCCTTTATGATATAAATTCAGATGTAGCTTTCATCTAACGGTATATACAATTAATAAGAAATAATAGCCAAAAAGTAAGCGTCAGTAATGTTACAATTTTTATGTGACTGGGGGAGCTAATCGATTTGGCAAGTGAAAAAAGTAATAAAGTAAATTCAGTGTTCAAACTTTTAAGCTTTTTATTACAAGAAAAGTTAATTATTATATATTTTTATTACAGATTTTTCTTAAAAATGAATATTAACAGTTCTATTAGAATATATTATTTGTGATTAATTCATCAGCAATATAAATGATGTCTTCTTCATCAGCTGTATGCGAGGTCTCGTCATTTCGATTTGTTCTCAAGCTTTTATAATAATCAGGTTTAACAGGAAGAATAAATTTTAGCAGGTCCATCGTGTCTCTCCTTTTGTCCCTTATCACAGTTCTACTTTTAAGGTATAATAATGGCTAATCTACATTTTTCAAATTTTGTGGTCCACCTGCTACAGATTTCCTTATATTAATGGCATTAAATTCTGAATCTTCATTATAGT
The DNA here is from genome assembly GCA_028455555.1 of Augochlorella aurata. NCBI lineage: Eukaryota > Metazoa > Arthropoda > Insecta > Hymenoptera > Halictidae > Augochlorella > Augochlorella aurata. Next base: position 13,110,113 of record CM052150.1, on the reverse strand, counting down.
CACATTTGAATTGTACGAAGTGGTGCTTGAACCTTCCAAATGTTTTTGCAGGTATTAAATTTTGTCTTTTATTTCGGTATTCCAAACCTTTTATTTTCCTACGCTCTTGGACATTTCGGGTCCAATTGCCAGGGTTAGACCTTCTCTTCCAACCAATCGAATTATTTGTTGCAATTTGTTCGCTGCTGCAGTCAGACGACGAATCGATAGAAATACATAACCGTTGTCTTGTGTCGAGTTTTCTCCTTATAAATAGTATTGAAGAACCATCAGATTCAGTATTTTCCAGATCTAAACAATTATTATTCGGCTCATCCTTCTTAATATATGTCGCTATAATATTTATTTTTCTAAAAAGAACATTTTTCTAAAAGACACTTAAAGTGAGATAATTGTTTAATAATAATTCACAAGTACTTGCTTCTGCGGCATTTCTCTAGCGCTTTCGCTTGAGAATGCGGATTTTATTATTGTAACGACTTACGTTAGAATACGGAGTTAATCAGAATGACTTCTGAAATAAATTATTTATTATTCGGCGATCAAAATATTTTTCTGTTTAATGATGTTAATCTATATTATTTAGGAAATTTAATATAAATAAAAAAAAGTTATATATAATGTGCCCCTATAATTCTGGAACAACCATAAAAAATTCCTTGCAGCAAAATAAATCTAAAACAGGAAACAATAAGAAAAGTGAGCTTGAAATCTCGTCAGGTTTATGTATAAAAATTTACAACAATGGAAGACAGTAAGCCACGAAAAATAACAGTTATACATTTTCTTCCATTTTGTGTCGGTTGCATATCTCAGCCCTGATCCTTTATTTTCTTATATATCCGTTCTCTCTAAAACCTATATTGTTCTTTCTTCTCGCTTCACGCTTCTCCAAAGTTTTCTCGCTCATTCTATTCTCATTTCTTCGCTAACGACCGCTATTCCTTTCCTTTTTCCTGCATTTATCTCCTCTCATTTAAATATCACATGTTTCAAGCTTTTTGGACGGTTCCCTCACACATTCTACATCTTCCCCTGCCCAAACTTAATTTCGCATCAGTGCATTTCCGCACCTGCGTCTTGGTTTTTATTCGTCATACCCTTTTTCTCGAGGGATTTAAGTGCTCGCGTAATACTTTCAGACAATTTGAACATTAAAGCAACTCTAATTAGTCTCTAATTAGAGTAAAATGTTGTATTGCCTTTTGAAAATAATGGGACCTTATTTATCGAGATGTTGCACAATTTTTATTTCAAGATTCGTAATATTTTAAATACAATTGTTGCAGAATATAGAATCTAGTATTCGTCATTTTAAGGGTTTTGGACCACTTTCGAAAGGTCACTAATTGAAAACCCTCTCAGGCAATTTTCAAGTTCCTACCTTCATCATAACTATAATTACACAGTAAAGTCGGATTTATAGATTATGCGCTATTTCTACTGTTCTACTCAACGAAAAATTATGAAAAAAAATCCGGAATCCTCTACCTAATGTGGCACAAAACTCTGAATTTTTCAGAATTTTTAGATGCAAAAC
>CM052150.1:13096337-13108473 GCA_028455555.1 Augochlorella aurata | reverse complement strand
TTATTCGTTGAAAATGAATTTTTTGATATTGAAAATTGAAAAGAAATTCTTATTTAAGTCAGTGGTCTGGATTTAAAAAGGAAATATATCTTCATAACTAACATATTAAATTAAGACTGATCAGCAAAAATACTTGATTTAACATAAAATATCATTATTGTAAAATATATTGTTAGATTGTAGATGTTATGCATTTATAGGGGAAATTATGCATATATGTATAATTTGAAACAGTAAGAAGATAAAGAAACATGAAATAATGTTGATATACTGCTTTCGATTAACTAAAATTATTAAAGAAATAATGTAACTTGCAATAGATGCAGTCATTTTTTATTTTGCATAAAGATCCACAATGTATTAATTTTTTTTTTTAGTATCTGTACATCCCTCGTTTTTCCTTGTAAAGTTTTTCTAGAATGCCTTTTACTTTTTTTTCATTTTCTCGTACGTACATTTCTTCAGTAAACTGGTTCACCCATCTCGCAACTCAATTTTTTAAAATCTTGTTACCCTTTCCACGTTTAGCTGATTTCTTTGCCTCGTACTCTTTACCACGTCGTTTGCCTCTCCATCCACATCATCCCCTAACTTTTCACGTTCACTCTGCACCTGCCTCCTTTCTCTCCGACTGCACAGTACCGTTCCATGTATCATCGTTATCGTTCACACGATTCTGTCAAGTCGCATTTTCTTCCACTTCAAGGCCCCATTCAACTTGCCCACTCTGTGCTCCAAATCATCCCTATTATTCGTCCTGCTCTTTTCAGCAATTCCTCTATTCGTCTACTTATTCCGCTATTCCTCAAGAAACGCGATTCCAGAGTACTGTTTATTCATTAACACAATTTTACAATTACACAATTTCATTTACACAATTTGTCAACGACATTTTCTTTCTGTTCTTCTTCTCTAGACAGTTTTGGGCTCTGCTTAGGATCATAATTTGTTCAATAGCTGGAAATCTCATTTGTCCGTATTAATCTCAGAAATAACAGATTTCGGGCAGCCTTATTACAAATCTATTCATGGCGAATGCACTTTGTACTTTCAAGAGAATAGCTTGATGTTGAAATACCATCCGGCAACATTCCTTCGCGCCTCCTCCTCTGTAACAATTTTCCATATCTCTGAGGAAAATGCTGAGAGCCTCGTTTATAACCTGGATTCTTGTCCAGTCTTTTGTTTCCCAAAATTCCTCTAACATTTCGATCCCTAACCCAATTCTACGTGTCGTCTCCATAAATTTCCACTAATTTGTTACGTAAACTTATTTTATAAAGATTGTCAAAGAGGTCTTTTTCAAATTTGAAAGAGTCTGTTTATGTTAGTTAGTTTCTAGTTCGCAATTCTGCTAATAAGGACTACTGAGGATTACTAATTAAAATGGATTACAAACCTAATTAATAATTATAATCATTCCTAATTGAAGTAAATGCTATTACTCCTCTTCAGGCAGTCCTTGACTTTCACTACTCATTATTGCGTTCGATTTTGCAAAATATTTCTTTGCTTCCAATTTCCGCATTCTGTTTTTCAATTTATTTATACAGGGTGTTCAGCGTGACGGTCGCATCGATTTTTGAGGCATTTTCGCTAATCTGATAAAAAAATAAAATGAATTTTATTTATTCTAACCAAAGTTAATGTGTTTTTTGAGGAAAACGAATTGCAATAATAAAAATAATGAAAACATTAAATATTAATTTTCATTTATTATTATCGGAGAACTTGCGCGTTTCTTCGTGAACTCAATAATATTGTTTAAAGTGATTGAAAACTATATTTTCCTGACTAAGACTTGTGCTCGACGCGTTGTTCCGAATAAATGATAAATAATAAGCTATTAAATGATAATTAATAAGTAATTATTGAAATTGTATTTATAAATAAGAAATAAATTGTAACAAGTGCGCAGAGTTCCACGGATAATGTTCAGGGATGTAATGTAAGCACGTCTTCTGCTGAATCCAATGTTCAACACAAATGTCTTAAAGTAACAGAAATGACCCAAGCAGTAATTTAAAATAAATACATATATTTTGCAGACTATGATAAACAAGATTGAATTGATACTAAAACCTTTTAAGGTTTTCGAAATTTTGCGATTTGATTCTACTATGTAATACCTGTAACGAACGACGAGATTCTAATGCCGATTTCATCGGTCCGCTGAAATGTGGAGGGAAGAAACTTCTGCAAGAAAATTTATTAAATAGTGGGGCACTGGACCCATCAATTAAAGGAAACCTATCGAGGCTGAAACGATGGAGAGTGGTTAGAAATGACGAAAAGGGTATCAGTCGATAGCCTTTAGCCGTGCCCAATTTATAAACTAATAACTTTATCAAAGAAATACTAAAAAGATTCTCAAAAATGACATCGCCCAAATCGACCGCAGCTTAAACACAAAAGAGTAAGACGAGACGGTGCGACAAGACAGGCTTCGCGACATAAGTTTTATTATTGTAATTAAACTTCCAATAAATCAAACTTTAATTTTATTATTTTAATTAAACTTCCAAGTAACAATTAATTTTCTATAACAATCATTTAAATGAACATTTACTTAAATGATGCCCATCTCGAACTCTCTTCTGTCTCTGTATATAAATTCCCATGTTTGTCCTTCCTCTTTCGCTTCATTTAGTTGTCTTGTCATCCTTTCTTCCCATCTGTCCTTCCTAATTTCTAAGAGTTCTTTGTACGTCTCTCTCCATTCTTCCAGTATCATCTGACTACTCCTTCCATTTCTCTGCACACTTTGTCCGACTATCCGCCCTCTCCTTTCCAGGTCGTTTAGTATCCTAATACCACCCCCTCCCGGCGTTCTATATTGCACCCATTCTCCGCTTCTTCCGTCCTATTATCGCTTCTCTGAGCATTCTACCTTTCTGTTTTCTCTGTTTTCGAAACCATTTTTCTCTTACTGCCATACTGATTCGTATTTTCTCTCTCCTTTCTTTGTGTTTCCTCATTGCCCCTTGACACTCCCACCCTCGTAGTCTCATTCCCATTTCTCTCGAGCTAGTCTCGTTCGTTCATCCGTAGTCTTGATAACACTATCACGCAATATTCTTCCAAAAGTTCCTTGTTCCAGCATATTATTCCAGTTGCATTGCAAACGATTACATTTATTACGCGAAGGAAAATTTGATTCGCTTGCATCGCGAGGTAGAATGATTTTATCAATTGGCACCTATTGTTTTGCATAGAAATATCTGAATTTGTTAATGCATACAGCTACTTTGCATAATATGTGTATATATTTTACTATTATTATTATATATCGTAGATTACCGCAATGATTTAATTGCCATTCACACGTTTGAAGGTAAATTAAAAATTTTAAACGTCGAAAATAACAACCGCAATTGTAGGTATAAGCTTGAACATAAAAATGTACGTGATAAATAAAATGCAAAAATAATAATGAGTGCGACACAAAAGTCATTCTTCAATCCATTTCTTCAATTTACTCATTATTCTATAATTAATGTCTTGAAAACGTATAAAAACGATGCTTTTAACATACATAACGTAAATTAAAAGAATTGTAAAGGAAAAGATATTTGCTCAAGTATATTCAATTTTATTCGCCCCGTGTTAACTGCTGACATTAATTAAAACTGTGTGTAACTTCAAATAAAATTAAAATGATCAAAACTCGTCGCTTCATAATCACTGTAAAATTTAATTGAAGTCTAGAATTAAATTCTGCAGCTTTTTTATCCGTACTCGTTCCATATTTGCTTCGTTCTTTGCCTGCACGATTTCTCCTTTTTTTCCATATCCTGACCGTAACTTGCCTTTTATTCATAAAGTCCAACGCTCACCTTTTTTCTCTCATCTCTCTTTCCCCAGCTTCGCCTCTATATTAATTTTTTATCTGTGCACCCCTCTCTCCTTCCATTTTATCGTTTTCTACGAAAATCCGCTCTATCTTTAATTTCATTTTAGTTGCCATAGCTTTCCGCTTTTCCACCCGCTCGATCTCGTCCACAATAATTTCCTTCCATGTCTTTCTAACTCTGTTATCTTCTCTACCTCGCTCTTCCCTCTCTGACTGGCTAACCATATTGCGAAAAAATTGTACATCTCATCTGTCTTCTTTTTCAGACCATGCATCGTCTTTCTTTTCCATTCCTTCTTTTTCTAGCATTTTTGAATCTGCACAATTCGCTTCAGCTTTCTCTTTCCCCTCCATACTTTGTTCTCTTTATTCTTTTTCTTTTTATTTCCGTTTCTTAATTCGTTGACTGTCAAATCACTACTTTGACCTCCAAAGTCGAGCTAATTTAGTTAACGAAACGGAAATCGCAGAGTTAAGATCGGTTTTTGTAAATATTTAACGTCAACAATTAAAAATTGATTATAGTTATAAATGTATTTTCATAAATGAAGTTTACATAACAAACGTTTATTAAATCATAAACTTGAAAAAATGTTTTCATAGTTATTTTAAAAATGAAAAATTCATTTTTAATAGATAGACAAATAAATGTAGATCATAATAATATCTTTCCTTGCAAGAAGTGTTTATTAAATAATATAAAAATTCTGAAAATTTCTCCTTCCCATCTTTCAGATTTTATAGATTCTAATGAAGTTCAACTTATACAAACAGACGCCCACATATGGCCCATAACGAATGAATTAACCGATACCTGTCTTCTACTTTTTCTTTAAATGTTAGCCAGCAACTTTCCTGATTTCTGTTTAAATGATAAGCTTCTTTTAATTATTACGTTTCTCAATTAATACATACAATTTTAATTTCATACAAAAATCTACTTATCGAGGTCCTGTAAAAAAATTTCTTTTACTCTTTTAGATTCTATGAAACCTAATGAATTTCTGTATAAGTAAATGTCCGATGACAAAAATTAAAAGTTTAGAATAATCATTACTCTTTTCCATTATTTAGCTCCTACAAATTCTAACAATATTCTGTTTATGTAAATAGAAAATTCCATTATCCACGTAATACAGATGGCTCTCTCTTTATAATCCAGCCATTTTTTTGGTTTTAAAAGACAAACGTGAGATGGAGGACAGATAAAAATTCTGGGTGTTTAACGACGTACTAACCAATGGTGTCGTAAACGACGACGAAACGTGCTTACAGCGATACCATCCATAAACTCGTAATTCGAACAGCCGGATGACCCGAAATTCTGCACAGCTGAAAGCTACACGTTTAGCTTTCGTTTCTTGTCAACGGATCGCTTACTGACGATTCTCGACGTTTTTTTAACGTTAAACTCGCCGAGCAGTAAAAGTATCTTACACGTGTTTGCTTTGCAAGAATGACAAGACTGAATTTATTCAGACTTTTCACCATTTTTATGACGTGTACTGAAATTAAAACATGTATTCTATAATTTCCTGTGAACGAATTTTTATAATTTCAGAAATTATATATTATAAAGATAAGTTTAGCGTTAAACCAAATTTCGTTCAATGATGTATTGACCACCTCTATCTATGTATAAGCTTCTGCCAGCTTTCTAACCTTTTTGAAATGTGTGTTGGATTTAGGATAAAGGGAATATAATAGTTATGATAATATTTATAATAGCAAATATTTAACATCATAACTAACATTAATCCTTTAAACGCAAAGTCTGTTTTGCCTTCTTTCCCTGTAATCTGCGAAAACACATGTAATATTTAGATACATTCTTTTATGATTGCCAAGTTATTTGAAATTTATTGATATAGAGAAGAATATTATTTTTATAATTTTATTTTAAGCTGGCGTTTAAAAAGGATAACTGTCTCTAATGCGGCAGTCTAAGCTAGCATTCGATACTAAGGCCTTCTTGCGTCCGATGGTGCAATTGTTCAAAGACAAGTCGAGACGCGCAATTTCTCTATCGGTAAACCAAGACATTCTCATAATTCCAATTCCGAGATTGGTGAATGGATAAGACGCAACAATTAAGTGTGTTCACCTCGCGGATTCCGGAGCGCGTCACAAAGCCTAGCGAACCAAGGAGAGCGATGACATCACGCGTATCTTTGGCGTATCGAATAGCCTTTGCTCTGTCATTCGACCTGTGTTCGGGACGTAGTCACGCACCGGTGAAAAGCGATGATGAAAAAGCGAAACTGACAATTCCCGGGGCGTGTAGCTGAAAAAGTAACCCGACACTTTTCAATTGAACTCCTCTAATACAGGTGGGCGTCAACGAAGTTAACAAAATCGCTGTTGGAAAATCTTGCTCTACTTCAGTATTATGAGTCAAAGGCTAAAATTGTGCATAGACTTGTTTGGTTTTTGAGATTTCGTTTCACTGAAATATAAATTTTCTTTTAAAAGTATGGTTTTAACACTGTTTTTTACGGATATTTTGTGTTATAGAATTTGCTGAATTTTGTAAAGACTATAACAAACATGAGAAGAGATTACATAGATAGCATAGAATATAGGAAATAGTTTTCATTAAAAGTGATCAAAAAACGTCATTTAATCCATTTGGTAAAGATATTATTAAACAGAAATGATTAAAAGGTGTCTTTTAACACAGGTGGAAATAGTATTAACAGAGACAGATTTATTCTTCATCGAACCGATCTATTTCTGAGTCGCTTTCCGTGACATGCTGCAGATTTTCTCATGCAGCATTCGCCTCCTATCTCCCTGGAAATCGAAGGTAACAGAACCAAGTCGAACCAACTCGAAAGCAAGACAGATGATCTTCGTCTATCGCCATCCGCCTCTTCCTATCTCAGATGTCATTAGGTCTGAATCTTTTGCACTGAAAGAAATACGGTTTATTTCCAGGACAAAGGTTGCTAGTTACCCATGTCTGTCTAGTTGTCTTTTGTCCCCTCTTCGTGATTGAACTTTTTCCTCAAGTTCTCCTTCACCGCATCTTTCACGTTTTCCACCTTTTTTCTTCTGTTCATCATCAATTTTCCTCTCTTTCCTCTAATTTTATTTCAGCGTCACTTCTTTAACGCTTCTCTTCTCTTGGTTCTTTTCGTTTCCTTTTTGCCGTACCCTCGGATCACTCATCATATACAGGGCGTCCTAAAAGTCACACGCAATCGGGAAGTGAGAGATTCCTGAGGTCATCTGAAGTAACATTTTCCTTAGCGCAAATGCAATCCGCGACTTTGTTTACGAGTTATTAACGAAGAACACTGATCAATGAGAGGTGAGAGCAGCTGGCACGTAAAATTTATTTTGTGTTTTATTGGCCATGCTGAATTGTCTATTACTTGTAATCAACTGGAAAAGAATATAACATTTATTTAAAAAACGGTCATTTCACCGCTTTCATAATGTCGATGTTTAGTGTTAACAAGCCTTTAAATTAGAAATATCTGGAAACGGTGCTTTAGTAATGAATTGTTCAAAACGAATAAGTTTTCTCAAATACTATGAGGTAGCTTCTTTTGTGGTTGTTATTTAAAAGTAAATTTTTAACTTCTTTTAGGTACAGCAGAGTGATTAAAAAGCCTGTTAATTGACTTCCGCTAGCTAAAGCGTCATCTATTAAGAAGTTCGCTCAAGGCTTCTGGCCATAAGGAACTTCTTTTTTAGCATTCCTTAGGTAAATGGATCATGGAAACTCATCAGAGAACTTACGTGTATATTGTGAAGTGGATTTTATCCAAGTTAGGCCGTATAGTAGCATCTAGAGCACTCGGTGTTTCCGTCGTATCTCCATTTATGAAATAAGATGGGCACAGACCGCTATCAAGGGTGAGCAGTCCAGAGAACTTGCACCGTCACCTTCTAATCAGTTCATTCAATTAAGGTGTTATGAAGATCTCGCTTAGCTCCTATCAACTGTAAACGTATTTGTTTCTGAGCACGTATTCCCTATTATGGGGATAAGGAAACCCATCAACGAGCTTTACCTGTACAAAATATCAGAGACCATAACTGTCATAAATAGACCACGGATCTTAATGCAAAATAAAAATTATCTAAGTTAATTGTAGGAAACATAAATTAGGTAAGAGTATTTTTTCTTTTGTGACAATCGTGGCTAGTTGAAAATAATGTAACAATATCCTTAAATTCTTCTGATGTGTTTCCAGTTTTGCATTTGACCTAATCTAGTTATAAACAAAACGTGACAAAATTAAAGTATAACCATTAAATTCTGCTTAAGATGATTTCGGTTACATTCTTCAGATTATGACTGAAAATATTTAATTACACCGATGCTTTGGATTATGAAGAATTTTTGGGTGTAATTTTACAATACGAATCAATATTACGAAATTATTGTTTTAGATATCTACACTGAAACAACTTTGGGTTCGTTACTTACAACTTATATTGCATAGAATTTAATAATTTTATCCAAATTAACCGCAGTAAGTTGAAAGAATTAAATTACGAAAAACCTCGATTTGTATTATCAGATATTGTGCAATATCATCAATCTTGTAACACTTAATGTAACACAAACTATTTACAAAATATTTGAATATATATGATAGTAATTTTGTAAAATTTGAACAATATATATGGATATAATAATTATGTAAATAATGTCTATGCATGTAAATACATGTTGTTATTAATCAGAAACAATCGTGAAAACATGTAAAGGATTTTAAGATACTATCATATTATGTTCAGCTCGTTAAAATGATTCAAATATTCGGATGTAGTTATTTTTAAAACAAACAGACGTCTTGATATTTGTGGAAATGGACGTTCATGTTTGAAATTTAAATGCCAAATTCATTTCTGTATATTTTGAGCGTCAAAAACCGGATCTTTTCAGTTAAAACAGAAAAAAAGAAATTTTAAATAACTGCTGCGAATGCATCGGATCTATGTAGCGCTCGGTTTTTAACTCTCGGACCAGCTGTTAAGAGCTATAAACACTTAATCTGTGTGAGGCCGTGCAGCAGCCATCCTGAGCACCTCTGCATTTATGTCATATCTCCATAGAAAATAAGTAGGACGCAAACCACCACCAAGGATGGCCGAGCTAAATAAATTGCATCGTCGTCTTATAATCGGTTCACTCGGCTAAGCTCATTATTGATGATCTCAGGCTTGACTCTTGTTCTCGGCATTAACATTATCGTCACCGAAGGGGTTGGAAGACAGCTTTTGAAATTTTAATGTGACACCTTTTTTAGAAAAGGATCGAGACAACCCTTTAAACTTATAATCTAACTCTATTACTACTAAAGGGTTCGAAAACTAAACAACAAAAATGAAATGGAAACGACTAAGTTTGTGATTATAGAATATGTAATTCCCAAAAATATTTTATAAAGTAAAAGCCCAATTAGTTTTTCAATGTTAAATAATCAAACTTTGAGGTTTGCGATTATTGTGGCACCGATTTACAATATATTGCCAGGAGCTTCTGCAAAATTTCAAATTATTTTATTAACAATACAAATGTTTTGAAGGAACAATCGATCTAATTCAATTTTCAGAGATATAGAGAATACTTTATCGAACGCCAATTGCTTGATAAGTATTCTAGCGTATTGTATAAATAAGAAATAAAAATATAAAGTAATGAAAAATTCCAAAAATATTGCCAAAATAAAAAGTTATGTTTACTTCAAATAAACTGGCTTCGAAGCTCTTATTAAAAACACCATCGCTTGTCTATATTATTCTATCTGTAATTGCGTATTCGCTGCAACATATTTTTATTCACTTGTTTCTTGAATGCAAACAATTCATTATAATTGACAAACAAAAGAAGCGGCAGTGAAGGAAGAATCGGTGAAAATGAGGGTGGCGTAGGACTTTAATGCAGAACAGAATTTACAGCATTCGTGTACTTCGCTTGACCCAGTTCATTAGCACCCATTTACAAATTTTATGTCTTTGTTTTATGACCGTTTATAACAGAAGCCTGAGACAACAAAAAAGTGTATTTAACACTGGAATAACTTTTTTCACTGTTCTCCGAGCATCGGGAAATAAAGGTTTCACAAAAGCCAGACTATAATTATTTTAGAAATGGAATGATCTCTCTGCTTGTCTGTTGAAGCTGATAGAATGTAGTAAAAGTTTCCTTATACGCAGACAAATTAATTCTTTGCTTTGTAGTCGAGAACTTCGAAAATGGAAATTTACTACTCAGACAACGATTGTGAGAACATTTCAAAACATTTCGGAGGATTAAATTCATTAGGACTTCTTAGAGGAACATTGGGATCAGGAGAATTTTGCAATGTTTGGCCTAAGTAAACGCCACAAGGTGGAATATTAAATAATATGTTATAGTTAGTCTGCAGATTTATGCATTTATGATAAAAATTAATAGGTCTAATCCAAAACTAGAAAGACATTAGAAGAATTTAGTGACATCGTTGTATCGTTTTCGACTAATTGTGATTGCTAAAAGGGAAAATATATTGCCATGTAATTTACATTTTTTACAATTAACTTAAACAATTCTTATTTTGCATGAAGATCCGCAGTCTCTTTATAATCCATAGTAAAAACAGGATGTTTTCAGTAGTCGCTATGTCAGGTCGCATTTTCAATAAATTAAGAAGATTTTCAGCCAGAGAAAAGCATTTTATTTGACGATTAGAAAATATATTAGTCAGATTTGTATAGTTTTTAAACAATGATTGTTTCTAATCGTACAAAATGTTAATTCAAATCTTGTCAACCAAATACGATGTCGTAACAATCAGATCCATATTAGATTAACTGCTGTTATACAGATCAATGTTTGTAGATCATCTGGTTTAAGAAATTAATAAATAAATGTATAAGTAATAAAAGATTTTGCTGCAAATTTTTTGCAAAAATCTACTCCACCTATTCGCAGATATCGATTTCCTCCTGAACACACCGTTCATTAATTTTATTCGATTCTGAACAGTAGCAAGACCATGAATTGATTTGTGGTGGGAGTAAAGAAAGACTCAGAAGCGAAATGATGATCAAGCTAGGTCCGCTTGGGTCAACTTGTTACATACAAAAGGAATAGAATTCAGTTTCCCAAGCATAATGAAAATAGCCTGATTGATATACGAAGGAAGAGTTCGCGACGTTGTACGCGTGAAAAGATATTGACTCCATTGAAAAGAATCTTATTTCTTCTCGACAGTGCGAGGCCACAACTGTCTTTGATTAGCAGATGAAAGTTATTGAAATTCCTTTGAGACGTTTAATGCTTCATACCCATCGCATTGTCATTCGTTCTAGTTGTCCAGGAATAATTCGAATGGAAATCAATGTGAAAGTTCCGAGGCCATTTAAATCCAGTTAGACATTTTATTCGCGGAACGGTTTATACACCATTTACAGAGAATGCTAGTTTCACACAAAGGAGAAGATACAATTATTTTTCTGTAACTGGCGAACATAGCTTCACGCGTATTAGAAGTCACTTTGATGAATAGACATCAGCTGAAATTGGAAGAATACGATTCGTTATTTGACATCCTCCGTCTTCGTGGAACCGGTGTATCGACCACTTAATTCATTGGACTCAATCGAATGAAAGGAAAGAATCTGCATTAAACCGAAGCGAATCAGCATTTATCGAATTTCCAATGAGAACACGTAGCTTCTGATAATTAAATTCTAGAGAGCAGCCTCTGACGAATCCAGACCTGGGCAAATGTCATTTAAAATAAAAATGAAAAAATAATTAATTAAAGTAATTTCTTTCAGTCCGTTATTTGAAAATGAAAACAATATCAATCCATTTCAATTAAAGTGATCTCAAACTAAAAATTATTTTGTTATTTCTTTATTTCAAAATGGCCGAAAGAAATAATACTGAAAATAATAGCGAACAACAAGATTGTATTTTATGAAATCTTCGCAACGATTTGTTCGAAGCAAAAATGTGTAAACCAGCCACAAACATTAAACAAAGGAGTGATTTATGCGTAAAATTTATAATCGTCTTAAAATAATTAAAATAACCATTTAAAATAATTATTTTAAAGTGTAACGAGAAAAGCTTGAAATGACAAAAAATATATGTGGAAAGTGCCTACATTCCAGACTAATCATTTCGTGGCTCGTTTTCATTGACGACTATCAGTCGTCCTTACATGCCAATAGAAGTTCTGGTTATTCTTTCGAGGAACGAGGTTTTAAATTCGAATTGGAATAAATAAACCCTGACCGCTTTGTGTGGTCGGCATCCCAAGGATTTAGACA
>CM052150.1:12965243-13096237 GCA_028455555.1 Augochlorella aurata | reverse complement strand
CATTTCTAGTGTTTTCATTCTTAGCACTGCTATTTCCTTCGCTGACAGAATCATTAGCACATGTTAGTGGTCTATAAATTATTTGTTGTATGTCTACATCAATTTTAATGGTCATATATCATCATCGAAAATATTGAATTTTATGTCGATTTAAATGAAGTGAATAGCATTCATATTTAATAAATTACGTTCGAGATCTCCGCGACGAGTCTGATACAATACTATAGCACGAGGGACTAATATAGATACAGTATATTATCATAATCTGATATATAAGGTGCGTAAATAAGATTTTACCTGTTCAAAAAACTATGATACGAGCGTCATTGTATTTGCAGTTTTAGCAACATTTTTAAAAATTCCGTGTACAAAAAGAATGCAGTGTTTAATATTATTCTTATCAAATGATCGAATTATAGTTGATTTACTACTGCATTTTTTGAGCTGTGGCATTAGTTATATCAAGTTATGTATATATAATAAACGTGATGTTTCGTAAGTAAAATTGCTTTTTTTTTAAATTTCACTTAAAAATATACAAAAAGCTCATTCCTCTAATAATCACTTATAATAAAAGCTTTCGTCACCACTAATTTAAAAATTGCAACACGTGACAACATATTTCTTTAATTTTATAAGAAAATACAATTTTCTGTTTGAGTATTATTTAATCTGATTTATTGATTATTATTTAATTTACTAAAATACTTAAAAAGTTAAAATATACTTTAAACAATTTGTAGTCGTGAACAGTTTTACAAAGGCTGTTTGACTAATGTTACGGTAGCGAAATTGTTCAGATTGTTGTCAAATACATAAAGGGGCTAAATTGTGCTCATCAGTCTCTTCATTATAGCGGCAGCTAACGTGCCGACATCTACAAGGCTCGATTGACCGAAAGATCAGCCACAGGTGACATTGATACCTCCGACTACATGCATTGGGTCTGTCAGGGAGTACTGTCCATTTGTGAACAGTTACGCAACAAATCGCGCAGAATTTATCACATAGTCATTTTCTTCAACGGAAGTAACCGATACACTATACTTTTGTTTATAAACAGTTTAACACTAAAAAGGTCTCTCGACTCATGTAATATACTTTGTATTTATCATTAATTTACATGTAATATGTATTCACTTTTAAACAGCATAGGGCTCCCATTCTTTGTTTCGTTTGAAGAAAGTTCCATCGATTTCTTGAATTCTCCTCTATAAAACAAGCTCTTTAAAAAGGTGGAATAACCAGGTACGTGGGTTTCTAAAAAAGTTCCCTACGTTTTTATTGAGACGTTGTCTATTATTTTATGAAAATAAAAATATCTCCATAATCTCCGGAGTTGACATTACAATGCGCGATAAAAAAATATACAGCAATGACAAAAAACTAAAATCACTAAGAAAAAATGATACAGCTGAAAGAAAAATCTTTTTTCAACGCCTGTGGAGACCATTGTTGATAATAATATATGATCAATTTAATAAATACGAAATTAAAACTAACAGAAATCTCTGCACCAATTTCATGCACAATATTTTAACATGTCACAGTAACTGTTCTCGACTCTTCTCTTACATCATTCGATTATTAAATTATACTTATTATACTATATTATATTTTAATAAAACAAACCGCAATCAGATAATTAGATAATTTCTTGTGGTAAAAATAAGATAGCAATGTCATTAGTATACGTTGATGTGCAAGTCTTCTAGCAGTTAAAAAATGTGTAAATACCATGCATGCATAAAATTACGCAGTCTATTTATAGTTAACCAATACCAGGCTCTTTATACCGGAAATGCTCGTAATTCAATATCGCAGTTTGCGAGGCAACACAACACTCTCTGTTGGTTAGTTGAGAAAGGTACACGTATTTTCGCACATCATGGGTTAACATGAGTAATTTATGCCATCCGTTAAAATAATATACAAACAAACCGCTGCAACCGGTTACATGAATTCGAAGAATTCAGTTCAAAGCTGGCGGATCCTAGAATCCCTATGAATTTCACTGGAATTTACTATGCTACCGTGTGGTAGATGTTACATAACGTTTTAATGAGATTTACATTCTACCAACGTTCCGAAGTTTGCACGTGCCTGTATTGTCTGCACATTAAGCAGTCTAGAGAGGACACTTCTTCGTTATCTCGCATAAAAATAAGCATTAACGCGTTCTTTTCGCATTTGGAAGGAAATATCTGATAATTAGATAGTAATGTTTTGTTGGAACTAATCTAAATTCCAACGAGGATTCATGTAATAATAACTTTTTATTAGAACTAACCTAACATGTATCTAAAATATGTAGCAACAAGTTAATGTAGCCACAAACAGATTTTCGTGATCATGGAAACAGTAATAATCACATCTGCAAAAGAACGTTATTTAGTGGCAGAGTGAAACAGTAATTTTGCAATTATTTCCTGAAACTCTAATGGAGAATTTTGCAAAAAACAAGATCTACGTTGAAAACGATATTAGTAGACTGCGGATTTTATGCGTTTATGATAAAAATTTGTATCATTCTTAAAATAGTAAAACATTTAGAGAATTTAAAAATATCATTGTATCTATTGCAAGTTATTAAAATTATTAAGAAAAGAGATATATGTTCCTGTAGCCCATTGTATATTGCAATTAATGCAAACAATTTTCATTTTGCATAAAAATCTACAGACTAGATAACTGGTTTTGTCGAAGTTTAGTTCTTTGATATAAAACAAGGCCAGAATGCTTCCAAAGTGTGGATTTTTATGCATTTTTCACACGCGCGTATTTTGTAAAATACAGAATAGTGTATATGCATAAAATGCAAGAAAATTAACATAATGCAACGAATTATCAGTACCAATTCTTCTATTATTTCTGTTATTTTATTTTTGTTACTTCCATTATTCTATGATGCCTATCACTTCTCCAAACTCCCAAAAAAAGTAACATTGTTTACCTGAGCACATTTTCATCATAAAGTACACGTCATGTTACGGTTGTGCCCTGCCATAATCATTGAAAATTCTACGTAAAAATTAATTGTCCATATTTTAATCGTCATAATATTGCACGACTTTCACGACTAATCAATTATGATTACTGTATCTATTAGTAGATACAGTTGTAGCTATTAGTAAATACATTACTGTATCTATTAGTAGATACAGTAATCATAATTGATTAGTGACTGATGCACCAGCAATTATGCTAAATCCCCAATGCGTTGAACATGACCTATTTTAGGAAAACTTTTGGGAAATTTAATCTTTATGCACGATCGCGTATTTCATCTATTCTGAAGTGTCAATTTTGGAGGGAAAAAATTTGGGTCACGCCCAAGACTCCAAGTGGTAAACAATCCATTAGACGTTCGCGAGAACATCGCTGAGCTTCGTAGCGAAGCAGAATTAATTCGGATGAAACGTGGACTGAAGTCAAAATTCGTGGCAAATAAGTATAGATTGCCGTAATCTAAATTTCGTAATCATGTTTACAACCTTCGATTTATTATGCTGTCCTTTACTTGTGTTTATTTGTAAAATATTGTCATTTTGTTATTGATAAATTTGGATTAATCAATATTGATTATTATTAATATTGATTATAAAAGTTGTAAAGACGTTCAGTGAGAAATTAAATTATTGTAGCAACTACTATAATCAAAATTGTACAAAATCTAGTTAGTTTTACTACTTTGCAGTATTAATGTTAATACATCCATAAGTAAACAGTTTTTATAACACTATTTCAATAAAAGCGTAAAACTTCAGTATTGATAACTTTCAACCACTTTTATGAAAATCACGTGTGCGAATTAACTTTACTCCAATTATACCATAAAATTGAACTAAAATATTAAGAAATTAGAAAGTCAGTTTTACAAAAATTAAAGTTATACATAGATTGAAATATTTACAAGCTTTAGACTACAAACTTTACACTGGGAATATTTGTAATTAACAGTAATGTGATCAGATACACTGAAATACAAACTGTTGCTGTTTGCACCCCTAATGATTTCACCCAAAATGACCGGTTTCACGTTTTTTATTTTAAAACTATTGAAATTATAAAAATAAATTCAGTCTTGTAACTCATAAAACAACACACGTTAGACATTTTTGCTGCTTGATAAGTTTAGTCTTATAAGTATTTGCATTTTTGCTAAAACGAACCGTCACGAACTCCATTTTCGAGATTACAAAACTTTTTCGTAATACATCCTAACTACTATAGCAAATACAGCAAAACCAGCTTATTTGTTTTAATGTCTTTGCCTGATGCTCGTGCAGATGTGGAACACACATTTAATATCCAATTTAAATAGCTTTTCACATTCACGTAGAATCGATTCCGCATCACGTTCGTCGGTACGTTATCTAACCTCCCAGCAGCTCTTCGATTTCGCATCGAATTCGTCCTCATTTCTCTACCAACATTCCAGCAGCTCCTCCATTTTCCATTGGCTTGGTTCATGAAATCTCACATTTTCGTACATGCATTCCGATCTTCTGTCAGACTCGAACCTACTCACAAATTGATTACCGATTTCCTTACAAACAGAGATTGAAAAGAGCCCGACAATAATCGTTTCAAACTACTATGAATCGTTTCCGACCGAAACAGTTATGAAGAAACCAAAACTCTCATAACTGTTACAAGTAGACAGCAGAAGTTTATGCACGATAAATGTGTCGAATGTATATGACATTTATGCATAAAAAATATGCAAAATATGAGAAATTTGTCAGTATATATAAGATAATGTAAAACATGTAATATAAAAATAGTCTGCATTTATTACGACACAGAAGAACTATTTAGATATACATTTAGCAGGTCCCAAATAATACAACAGTATCTTGAAATTCTTGAAACATTTTCACTGAATTTGATTTACTCATTTTATAAGAAATGCATAATTTCCCCGGCCTAATAATAATATATTACAGAATGTTTACTATGTACGTTATAAAATATGTTTTACAATTATTACGAAATATATTTCACGTGGCAATAAATAACATTTTTTCCAAAATTAATGTTATTAATTGGTAAAATTTGTCCGTCAAAATTAAGTTTTGTACAGATTATGGTCGCTGTTCGATATATTTTTACAGATGTTTTTAAATATAATTACAAAACAATTTTTTGTGCGGATTTTATTCTTGTATTTCGGTCACACATTTCTTATAGCTTAAACAATTTAGACAGTTCCTTGCGATTGAAACATAAATAAGATCAAAGTTGCTACGGTTAATTGTTGCAGAGATAAAAATTCTGTTATAAAAGTCGATCTCTTAAACATCCGTGTTAAATGGTTATTTAATCGTCTACTAGAATATTTACAAATAAAATCAGCGATATCGTTTGTAAATACCACATCGTTTTGGTATTCATGGCATGTGTGAAACAGGCATCAGTCGGGATTGAAAACCGCGAGAAGGGTGACAATTCGAAATGAAATGAAATGACATGGATTATATATTCAATAACTCGGAACAGTCCAATAATACAATTGTGAAACGTGGGAATTTAAAAGATTGTATAAAACTAATAAATTATTGAAGTTGTAATTTTTCATGAAATATAGCAACATATTATTTAGCAATTTTTCCTGTAATATTACACATGGACTTATTAAACTTATTAAACTAACAAATTTTCCTGTAATATTGTCAATTATTAAAGCAGCAATTTTTCCTATGGTATAACAACTTATTAAAATAGCAATTTTTTCCTGTAATATAACAAATTATTTACATAGCAATCTTTCCTGTAATGTAGCAAATTATTAAAGTCAGAATTTTTTCATAGTGTAACAAATGATTAAGTAGCAATTTTTTATTATATCTCGAAATTACGTTCAATTTATATCGTTATACGATGAAAGACCCGGAAGTGAGATTAAAAAAAAAGATGAAGTACATTCTGAAAACTTCTCTAACTTGCCTGTGAACATGAAGTGGTTAATGTAAGTAGAGGTAAATGTAAATATCTGTAAAAGTATCAAAAACTTCAATAATGGAATAAAATTATTATCATTATTCAATTTCCCTTGCCGCGTCAGAGTAATTTTTGGTAAATTTTCCCCTTTAATTATGTTACAAAAGGCGAACAGAAAGAATATATTACTGAACTCATAATTAATATTTAACAACAACATCAGTTGCACTCATGATAATCGCTGCAGATGGAAATGAATCACACGCAAAACATTGAACGCTCTAACATTTAATAAAAAGATAATTTCAAAGTAGAAAAAATAATTGTACATATATAACAATGCCACTAAACATTTCCAATTTTAAACATTGTTCTCACTAGTTATCAACCTTTAAACATATACAAAACTGACGATTGTGGGTAGTTTAATAATTACTTGTGTAGATAATAAAACGTATATTGTGCGAATATTTAATGATAAATAACATTTCTTGAATTCCGTAGAGCAAACAATTATAAACACAACACGTCTTCCAAGTTATAAGAAAAATATGTTCCACGTGTTTTTAAATGTATGGTCAGCGTAGCTGGAACTTGGAACGACACAGTAATGAGAATTCATGAACAATGCATTTACGGAAAGAAAATCCAGCACATTTCTGCGTCACGAATTTTTCTGTGTAAATAACAGTGCTTTCTCGAGAGAACCTACAATTGTTAAAATTTCCCTCCGTTTTTTCTGCTGTTCGTTGGTAAAGTCGAAGAAATTTCTACGAGTAAATAAATATAATAAAATTAAAAATTTCCTACTGAACGGTAAACAGTGAAGACATATTAAGGTTAAAATATAAAATTTATAGATTATGCCGGTGAATCTGTCTTTAAATTTTAAATTACGATTTATTTAATTCAAATCTGACGTGTTATACACCTTGTACATCTTCCTTTTCAAATTAGCTCTTTCAATCCAAGTTTTATACCTTCCTTTTTAAGTGAATTCTTTCAATCAAACTTTTAAATTAAATTTTTACGTGAGTCCTCTGAATCAGAATTTTATATCTTTCTTTTTATGTTAATTCTTTGTATCCAAGTTTTAAATCAAATTTTTATCTGAGTTCAATTTTATTAGAAATCGTTGTGATCCTTAAGAGAACAAATTTTTGATAATCGTCATAATTTTCATTTAGTGATTCCTCCAATTACAATTTATAATATTTTGGTTTAATATTTAATATTTTTAAGGTTTACTTTAAAACTTCGTAAATACATATATTACAAGTTATATTAATACTTATTCGTTATCTGCATTCGAAAGCAGGGAATATCTTTGTTGAGGAAAGTTTGTTTAATTTATATTATGATGCGGAGTTGATTATTTATTGTCCAACAATTTATGTAAGCATAATCTCGACGATACATCCAAAATAACAAGTAGCAAACAATAATTGTATTCTATGACATACCTTTTGAAACAGTGCGGTAGAATACTACTGTCCGCTTTATGTACTTTCTCATTTACTTCACAACACCTTTTATATAAAACACTATACTGACAGCTGTTTAAAACTTCCGGATTGTTTCTTTCTTTGGAAGTTTCTATTATAACCATGCAACACAATTGCTAACTTTCTTACAAAAGACCTTTATTCATTGACGTAGCCGCAGAAATATACATCACAACAGTTCATTTAGCTACTGAATATATCTGAAGCTAGGCAGCAAATAAGAAAAATATAAATATCTCTCTTTATTAACAATTAAGAACAAAACATCGTTATTTGCACGTTCTAAACCAGTTCAATTATGTGCAGATATAAACCGAATTTATTGAATCATGCAAAACTAAAAGGAAATAAAAGAAGAAAATAAAGAGCCGAAAATTTTTCGAAATGTATAAAATGTTTCATTGCGTATAAAATGTTGTTCCAAGAATTAAGACGTTCATTTATAAACAAACATAATTTAAATGTATCATAATTATTTCGAGTCGATTTGAACCTTTGAAGATGAAAGAAAACTTTTGCAAATAAAGTGAAACTTTTGAAAGTAAAAGGAAATACATTCTTCTCAACATATTTATAACAAAATGTATAAGAAAAAACAGAATCAAGTTTCTGATAGCCTATTTTTAAAGAGAAATTGCAGTCACTGTACCATGGATTTTGATAAAAGTTCTTCACACTGAGGTAATAGAGAGGTATCGCAATAGTTCGTCAATGTTCAAGCTCTAATATTCATTCCGAATTATTCAGGGATGCTTCATTATTTCATTAGCTTCCATTTATATTTGACTAACAAAATTTGAAGTTAACACACGCGAACGCGGCTATCATGCAATATAGATAGACATCTGCCAACAGGATAAACCGCAGTGCATGAGTAAGAGGTGATGTAGCCATTTACGAACAGGAAAGTTGCAGCGCACGGTGTACAGGGTGGTCATGTTATTACTATAGTTTAAAGTCAGTAACAAAATAAAATGTTTCTATGTTAACTGTAAGAAACAAAAGTTAGATAAAAATGTGTTTCTTCACGTAATATTAAGATCAATATATTAAAAATTATACGATAGCATTCTGAAAGTTTTTTAAAATTGGCGACCTGCACTTTTTATAAAAGAAATATTGTTTTAAATTTTGTACATTGAAATTTGTAGACAACTGAATTAGTGGTCAACTTTTATTAGAAACACTGTTTGCCAAATCATCGGAAATTTTGAATAATCATACTAATAGTGTTAAGTTATTTGAAAAATTATTTGTTACATAAACATCTTCTGTTCGAACAAAATTTATTTTGCATGACACAGTTCGTCTTACTAAGAGGTGTCCGATATGTGCACTGGAAACAGAACGGTCTCGTAACGATTTCAAGTGGCTCTTGAGGTTTTATGTACGTTACATGCCGAGCGATCTTGCTAGAATTAGTACTTGAAATTTAAAAATGTTGTTAACGGTTGTATAAAAATAGTCTAAAATTGACTATTTTTGAACATTGTTTCGAGACCTTCCTCATAGTTAAAAGTTGTCAAGGTTATGTAATAGCAAAATTATGAAAAAAAACATTTTAGTCATTGTTTAGTAAACTAATCCCTCTATTATCCAAAAAAATGAAGTCATTTATTCAAGTCCTAAGAAAAGTATTGCGTTTTAAAATGTGTACGAACACTTGTGGGTCACTGTATATGTATTAAAAAGTACTTAAAACTAGATTGACGTATAAAATCACCACTAAAATTTATTTTCTGATGTTCTGTAATTATTATATAACACGTTTAATTTTATTCAGAATTTTACGATTTTGTATTTGAAATCTCATCACAGGATCATCAAAAATTTACAATATTTTGAATTCGAAGCTTTGAAAAAATTGTCAATTTATAGCAGAAATAGATTTTTCCCATATGTTGATACTCGGACGGCTAGTTTCCGGTAATCAATTTCATTTATCACATATTTATCACATCAGTATGTTGTAAACAAATTGATAATTAAGCATACACATTTATATTTTTATAAGGAAGGTCAGTCATTAGAGTGTTAACACCTATACTTACTAAGTAACGGAATTATTTGGTCAGTTTTGAAAATCATTTTTACACCAGTCTATTAGATTTTTCTAATTAGATTACGATCCGCAAAACGGAGAATGTTAAAAAAGTAAGTGATGTCACACAACTTAACTTATCAATTTAATTTGATTAAATATATTACTGTAAATTTATGAAATTTTTAAAGTTGCTATTGCAATGAAAGTGTTGTAGGCAGCATTTTTTATGTACTTGTCAGTACGTTTGATTTTCTTCAAATTTTGTTTAAATGCATAAAGAATGACAAATTATGTCCTTCTTAACCAATTTTGTGTTATGACCTTTAATTTATTAATTATGTCCGCGAAATTATAGACCTCACGCGACAAGAAGGCGCCTGTGTCTTTACATTCCCCCTCTTACTAGCTGTTCCATTGCCGCACTTAATGAGAGAGGGAATGTAAACGCAAAAGTTCCTTTTTCTCGCACGAAGATTATAAACTGTTCCTTATAACGTTTGATGTAACGATTGATATAATACATTTAAAACATATCGAACGTGTCACAGATTCATATTTATTTTATTTATATAAATTTTAGTGGTCGTTAATAAATGGTCTAATTGGTTTATACGTGTATTTGTAGATTTTTATCAGAAAGATTCGCTATCCGAGTTGAAAAACTTGAAAAATTGATCGTTGTCCACAAAAGAACGGGTTTCTCGATCACTGTGCAACCATAATATCGAAATATCTACCATAACGTTGCGTTTCCACCTGCTTTTCGCATAGAGCACGGGGCATCATGCGGCATACCTACGATTCATTCGACGTCTTTTAAAAGTCTTTAGGCGAAACGGCAGCAGTGATGCAAGTAGTGGTGCTAACTGATGGCAGAAGTTGGCCAGAGGGGCCAGCCCGTTGGTAGGGTCAATATGAGAAGTGGAGACACTCCAGAGGTCAGGAAGAGCAAAGAGCCGGCTCGCCCTCGACTCCGTTCTATGAGACCCTCCTCGTTTGTCTACCTCAGGCGTCAGGCGACCTAGTTGTGCTCCATTGTACCTATAACGGCGATGCTTCAAATCCCCTGTGTACCTGACGTAAGAGGATTCACAGTACCTGAAAATCACCATGTCGCCGCAATCACGACCTTATTACCCTTTTAAATCTCATGCATCTGCGCGATCTGTGCATTGGAAAGCGACTTTTGCTCATTTCGCTCGCACCAAAATGGGACCATTCCGATTGCGACGGGATCCCAAACTAAGCGATCAAAATAACATTATGCTGACAGAGCCTACGAATAGAAATTAGGCTCTGAAATGCTCTACGTGTTGCGGAAGAATCTGTCTGTCACAAAGCGTATCACATTCATGCGTAAATATTCAAAAATCTCTCCTATTTATTGTTAGATTAACTAGAATGCTGCGCATAAATATATACTCAAAATAACTTTTACACTGCTACCAATACATAAACGAAAACTTAGCAAAATACCGTATAGATGTTATATAAACTATAAATTACGCAAATATAGTTTCTTTTTTGATTTTTGTTTGAATATTAGTCAAAATGTAAAAGTTATTTCGAGTATATAATTATTCACACCACTGCATTAAATTCGCCATCTGATAATCACAGTTTAACATCGATTATGGATATTCAGATGGATTTATGCTTCTCTTGAATATGTCTTTACAAAGATAAGATTTCGTTGGCCAAGTATGCTTCGAAGCAAAATAGGATCGTGTAAATTACACTGTCTTCTCTTTGATCACGATCAATTAATCTTCTTGCACATACATATAAATACATCCTTCGAAACAAATTAATACTTGAATCAAATATTTAACGACATAAGACAATGAAAATGAAATGCAATAACTTAGAGATATCTGTCGCGCTGTCCGAATGTTAATCACGAAATTAAGTTCTGATTGATAGATTTACGACCATGAATCGCCCGAACACTGATACGAAACACATATAGCACACGATTGAGATTTCTATATTCCCTAGAGCCTGACATTGTGGAAATGAATGCTATACTACATTTGTAGCCCTGTGAAATCTCCTCTGGCGATGAATGAACAATAGGCTACATATAGCGCAGAATAATCGATCAAAATATTGTGCCAGACGGTCCTACCTTTTAGAATAATCAAATAGTTCTTCTATTAAGTAGGACAAATATTTAGGTATTTATTCATTCTTGCTATATAAATAAAAAAAGAAGAAATTGAGAAACGTATCTTCTAATTTGAGTTTATATGAGAATTAATAGATAATGCTAAAAGAAATGATAAAAATATTCACATTCCATAATATGTATGTACCTGAAATAGTCTAGTTTCAAATATATTTAAAGAGATTTATAACCACCACATTTCTAACCTCCACCTTCCTTTTCTTCAAAAGTGAATACAGAAAATTTCGACATATTTTATCGCGAAAAATGAATTCACCGCGTTAGGACAATAATTGCAGGAGAAAATACCTAGTGTTTCTTGAAAACTGAATATTTCTATAAGCAAATTATCGAAAATTAATGGACTACTGAGCATCTCTAAAAAGTGGGCCACGTCAGCAACTTATGAACTAATTTAGTTTATTTCTATTTAATAAATAAAAATTGTCTGCTTTAATTGCAATAAACACGGACTGATTAGAAATGAATTCCTCTTCTAAATAATTTTAATAATTTGAAACTAATACAAATACAAATACACTAGATTCTTCAAACGTTTCTATTGCTTTGCATAAACGTGCAATCGCATAAAATCTAGTGTCTAGTAACAACATACAAATATTAAACTATAACAACATTGTACTACTGAATTCTATTATTAATACAGATTTATCGTAGTTTTTATTTATTTATAAGACTGTTTTTGCTTGGTATTTATATACCGATAATAAATGCAGATTTTATAGTTTTGTTAGACACAAATAGAAACTCATTGCCATTATGCACGTTGTTGAAGTGTGATCGTAATCTTTTGTTGCAGGAGTTTCTGCTAGCTATCGACGTAACATCTAGTGGAACACCGGAAGAAAAACTGAAATGGGCTTTCCGCATGTATGATGTCGATGGAAATGGTGTCATCGATATACAGGAGATGACAAAAATCGTCCAGGTATTGTATAATTTACATAATGCGTTAAAAGTAATTTTAATTTTGTATTATCAACATTCTGATAAAAATACTTTTGATCTTCTAAAAAGGTCACACTTTCTAAAAACCTCACTATTGGTAATTAAACGATGTATTTTGTTTACATAATCGAGGGTATTTGGTTATTATAAGTTTGCAACAAAATATTTACAGTTGCCTGTAATAGTATCGGTGTAAAACTTGTGCGATTATTACAAATATATAGTAGTAACTATTTATAGAGAAATCCTTTCTATTTATTTTAAATAATGAGTACAAATAATTTCAAGAAAAATTCACATATATGAACGATTGTTTACAAAATATAAATTCGAAGTTCAATTCTGAATAATATACAAATATTAAATATCACCATAAACAAAGATTTCAATTTCCTTGAAATAAACATGTTGTAGAAAGTAAAAGTTTTAAGTAGCCTTGGTATACTGTGATGTAACCTGGTTGAGACTCATTAATACAAATAAATATTAAAAATAATACACGCACCAAGTAAATTATGTATTTAATAGCGTAATATGTTTACAACTCGCATGTAACCGTGCATTGCTACTAACGTACATGACAGCATAGACCAATGCTATTAGGATGACTGTTAAACGTGATTACGTCTGACATAGTCGTTAACACTGACAACACAAGCTTCAGCTAAAGGAGAGTTCCAATACTTGAAGGATACGATTAACACTGCTTCGAAGTGATACTAAGAAATTAGTTAAGGCTATTATCTCAAGGATCAGTTAAGAAGCTGGCTTAAACTCACACCATAGAACACTCAGGATTTGTTAAAGTTATCTTGATGAATAGCGAGTAATTAATTACAGCTACTTGAATAGGACCTGACGAACTCGTTAAGTCGAGGTGAATGTCAACATAGTTGAACTAAATGAACTAATCAACTTTCTACAACACATCAGAAGATGTGTCTTTTAAATCATATTTGCTACATTAGAAAATCACGAAGAAATGACTCCTATTCAGGGCTGGGGGGCAAATATCTATTTGAAATAGTTTGTATCTTCTCATATTATACAGAATTTGGCAAATGAACTTTCCTTAAAGTAGTAGTTACATGTAGAAATAGCATTTTAAAATATTTTTATCTAAGTACTATTCATATGTAATTACTGTTTCAAAGAAATTTATTTATTATATACCGTTCTGTATTACATGAAAAGATACAAATATTTATAGCCTATTTACTATTTCAAAAATCTATTTCTCCCCAAACCTGCTTCTACGTCATGATTCGTATTTGCTGCAAATACACGACCAATCATAAAGTCCCTGTGTCGAAGGAAGGATTGGTGATCACTGGCAATTGCAAACGTATGGCAATTATGTGTATGTCGCAGTAGTGACCGATCGCTCTACTGTCGACTCATTATGGACAAGACGTCGGAGAAGGCATTTTGTATTAATACTAATTCGATAGCTATTAATTCTATAAGAAACGAATTTTATATCCCAAATTTATTCATTTGCAAATTATGCCGAACTTTGATCAAATCGAAACCTCTTTGTAAATTAAATCCGCCCGTTCACAAATCAAATTCACCTTTTCACTGTAAAAAGGAGCTTTGGAACATTGTCTCGCGTAACAATTTGATTTTATCACTCGAGGTATTTTGTTCATTGATCATCGAAATTGCTATTCTTATTGACAGATTTAATGCGATAAATAACATAACTTATTAAAATCAATTACTCATGTCATTAAGGCTAAATTAATATCAAATGTTTAAGAAACTATTATATGTAAATAAGTAGGTTGGATATTGTTATACAAAATAAAAATTGTATCCATCGATTTTCAAGAAATAGAAACCATATAAAAATTTCGCTCTTTTTATAAATATTTCAATAAGATAAATATAATATATCGATACTTTTACATTCTTTTAATCTTTTTACTGTTTTAACCAGTTAACCGGGGAATTAACTTTTGTTCAACTCGTTTCACAATGGGAACTTTTTCGTTCACAGTAGGAAATTATGTTATCACGCTTAGAGTAATTTAAAAAATCGCTTTTCACTTGTTGATTAGTTATTTTCACAAAATATTAATATTTTACATACATATGTATATATAATACTTCCAATGTAAAAAGAATTGATTAAACAAAATGAAATAATTATTTCGTGATATAGTATTTGACAAAATATTTTATCATACCAACCGCATAACCATTTTTCTCATAAATTCATAAAATTCGCGGTCTAATGGGAACAATATCATGACTAATCCACTGTTACTAGACGAAAGAAGAAAGTGGGGACAGGAAATGGTTACAAACTGGTTGAAACACCCCTTTTTCAAATCTCATGGATACTGAAGCAAAAGTTGATCAATGTTACCATATATTTAGCCGAAAAATTTTGCGATCGAAAATGAACGAATCAACGAAATATAACTTTCCATATTATTGTTACATAAGTAAAGAAACTTGAATTGCTTCTTCATTCATTGGTACATTTTGCGCATATCAACGAATGAGAAGTTTGTGTCGTCAAAGTTCAACTCCTCCGCCATTTGTCTGTACATCGTCGCTCTATTCGGCGTGCAGTCACGCAAAGGATTCTAGAAAGTGATTGCGCACATTCTCGTGAGTGCAGCGTGTGTTGAGCCCAGCTCTAGTGTGGCCATTCCCATTGAAATCAATATAATGATTTTTTTCTTTCTATAAATATACCTACGATCGGAATCAAGTTTTATCCAAGCGAGATTTATATTGTCGTCAGGAATTACAATACTCTAAATTCGATACAGTTCACTTACGAAACAATTGTGTGTAAATTAATTTAATGCACTTGTATGAAATCATTTATGTCTTTTTTAAAAACTCATTTATTTTGTTACTCCGAGACGTTGGTGAACGAACATAATGAGGGTAGTGAAACCGATTACTGTAGGGTGACCAATTGGTGTGCCTTTGGTTTGTTTCTTGGCACAATTAATTTTATATTTATCGGATAAGACATTAATTTTTCGTATTCTTTCATTTTGTTTATTTCGGAATACGAGAATTTAAAGGTATCTTATTCGCAAACTACGCCTAAAAACAAATGAAGGACACAGCAATTGGTTACTTTACAGTGGCCTATTAACATCTTATTCTCTCTTCAAACTGTTTAACAAGGTGTGAACCAATGTTCGTTAGTTGCTCAAACTTTTGTCATGCTTTAAAATTTAAATTGAACCCACTCATTTTTTTCATGAATGTATAAAATCCGCAGGCTAATAATTACAATTTTCAACGTAAAACTATAGTAGAAGAGCACATATTGCTAGTTCTGTTCACAACGAAAATACCTGTACCAAATTGATCAATTAAACCCGCATCTTCTGTACGTAACTTTACATCTCTACGTAGCACTGTGTAAAGATGAGAAGT
This sequence comes from Augochlorella aurata, assembly GCA_028455555.1. Classification (NCBI taxonomy): domain Eukaryota; kingdom Metazoa; phylum Arthropoda; class Insecta; order Hymenoptera; family Halictidae; genus Augochlorella; species Augochlorella aurata. The sequence continues at coordinate 13,080,198 of CM052150.1, read as the reverse complement.
TAGTTCAACGGAAGGAATGCGGGTCTGATTGGCCATTGACAACACGTATTTCCGTTATTGAATTTCCATCGTAAACACGTAGAGGGTTCCCGAAAATGTGAAGCCATCAGGAAAATGCGTACACGGTGTCCCCCTCGAATGTAATTTCTCAAATATCTTCTTCCATTGTAACAATCGAAGAAATTTAAAAAAAAAGCGCAAAATGTAAAGGTTATTTTCAGTTTATAATTAATTCACAGCACTGCAGCTAATACCTTGCATATTTAAAAAGAGAATATAACTATATTTTAATATTAGAAACAATGGAAAATAGAAATGTACAAATATGATATTTTGTTAAGCTTTGTTTAAATGTCAGTAACAATGTAAAAGTTACTTTAAGTCTATGATTCTGAGGCTACAAGGCAAAACGCGCCCATGACAATTTCTAAAAATTTAAGTTATTGCATTAATTGAACTGTAGCATATAGAATTTAGGTGAAAACAAATTCTATATACACAAAAAATGATGCAATTTGAAACGTTACTAATCCGAAGTAACGTTAGTGATCAGAACTTCGAGCGACAATATCTCGAAAGTAAGAACATAAGACATGCGGCGTTCTTTCTTGTAACCACAGAATTATGCACATCGCTGTACCCGAACGATTAAATTAAATGAGTTCATAAATTGTTCTCTGTTTTCAGGCAATATACGACATGCTCGGAGCATGTTCCAGTAACAGGCCAGCGGACAGTGCAGAAGAAAGAGCTAAGAACATCTTCGCGAAGATGGACGAAAATAACGATGGCCAGCTGACTCAAGAAGAATTCTTAAAGGGCTGCCTCCAGGACGAGGAACTGTCAAAGATGCTAGCCCCCTAATTCCCACACTTTTGGACCAGTCATCCCCGTGATGTCCCATCGTCGAAAGACATTCATGCAGTACTAAACGACCGAGCAACATCCTCGATAATAATCTCAAACACATCTATACCTTGCATACGAATGACTCTTAGTACAAGGCTAAACAAACGAATGGCAATTGTTGTCGCGGTTTGTCGACGAATCCGTCGAAACGCATTCGTTCCCGCACACACGCGGCCGATGACGAAGAAGAACGACCAGCCTAAAACCCGTCGTCGTCTTCCGAAAGGCTGACCTCGAGTGGAATTCACCGAATTATGTAACCCCATCCGAAGGATTCGTACGAGAATAATTCAGAAGATTTCGATTCGATCGTGATCGACGCGATACGAATCCGCGCTCCGTATACACTCTGGAGAGGCGACGCGCGAAAACCCGAAGGAAAACCGAAGAAAAATCGAAAGAAACTCGCGAGTCGACAGCTTATCCAGAGGACAGACACCGGTACAACTCATCCGAGAAATGGAGTGCCTCCTCGCACCTCGAACGCCGAGGAAACCAACGCCAACGATCAACGCTTTACGTTACACTAGTTACATTACCACATCGGCATCGGATAAAAAAGAAACGAAAATATATGAGAGTTCGATGGAGTTGCACTCGCGCCGTTAACCGATGCTGCTACCGACAAGTATCGTAAAAATTGATGTTTATGGTAATAAACGTAATCGCTAGACTAAATTCTACGGGATTTTTCAATGGTTCGAGATCGATCAACGAAGGCACTCTCGCTCGTTTCGAACTTGAACAACGACGACGAAATGTACTAGGATGATTCCGAGGGTTAATGATGACACAACGAATTGCAAGGCGGGTAATGCTGATAAGTGGGGGCGACTCATCTGTGTATGGTAGAAACTTCCGTCGTTGTGTACGTTTGTTTCATGCTTTTCCAAAAAGCGAACACGTCGGTGTTTAGGTTCGTGTTTGCTGAAAACACAGAGCAACACCACCGTTTACCACCGGTCCCCAGAAATGTTACCATTGTGCTTGCGTATTTGATTTGAACCGATCGTGCACAGGCAAGACTCTTTTTTACGTAGTGCACAATCTCACACGTTGTATAGAATACGATCAATTTATATATATACACCTGTTACATCATAAATGTTATCAATTACGGAGTACCATATATATATATAAAAATATATACATATAGTATATATGTATATGTAACATGTCCTTGAGAATCATTAAAGATCATTTTGCAATATGCATCGGATTGAATATCCCGCAATAGAAACAAGAGCCTAGGAGATTTATTGTCCCAATGTATATGACTCGAGTTGACAGGGACACATCTTCGAAAGATGAAAATGATAGTAGATTGGAGATAGAAGTTTAAAGTTCGTTAAAGAGAGGTAGCATTCACGCCGTCTTTTTTAATTCGCTCGTAGATTAACATTGGGTAACGCGTAATAGGTTTTCAAAAGAGAGCATTGTACGAACCGTATTATTCATCACCGATAAATTGTTTTATATAGTGATTGGAGTCGTTCGAATCGACTTTCGAATAATCGAATCCTATGTATAGTGGTTTCTGCTACAGCTTACCGGCACGCCTGCGAAATTCTACTACTCCCGTTATTCTTAGGAAGGTGTTCGGTAGTTTCATTTATATCTAACGTCTCGTTCGACTAATCTACGTGTTCGTTCGGTTACGTAGGGATGATTAATCTTACTGTTAATGTAGCTTAACGTGCACGAGCAACACGAACCTGAATGAAACGTTCATATTCACAAGAAAGCATCTATCGAAGAAAATGGACGATAAGTTTGGTTCTCCGTAAGAAGGAGAGATCTGTTCCTGCGATCTTAAAGGTTTACTTTTGGCATAGTCCGCCAGGTGCTCTATGAAACTTCCGTACTATCGGTGAGAGTTTCTATCGCGTGTGCGGTACCCACTACAGTAACGCTGCCGTAGTAAGTACCACACTTAAACAAATATAATTTGAAAATGCATCGGTGAGCACCGATGGAAACATTGGCATCTCTCGCGGAAGTAAACTCCAGCGTCACAGAAATTTTCTGGCGTGGTCCTCTCCTTCTTACACCATGATTCTTCTCACACGGTAGAAAAGAAGCTATGTTCAGCCCCTCTTGTGCCATTTTGATCCGTGCGATACTATTCTCGTGCAATTCTTCTTCATCCGTTAATCGGATCACTGATATGACTCTTTTCGTTACAGTTGGTAACTATCGTTCTCTGATTTCCACTTTCCAAACCGATCAAGACGATGAGGCCGACGACGTTTAATTAGAGTAACGTACCGTCACTTGCGACTTTCGTTCGAGAAACACATCGGATATCGATGTCTATTAGCGATAATATTCGACCAAACGCGTATTACTAACTAGGTCGATACAGTAGAAAAGTAATTTATCTTCTTGAGCAAAACGATTGTCATTAGAGGACATAGAACTTATGAATTTATTCTATACATTTCTTCTAGGATAATCTCTCACTATTCGAGAGGTTCATAGTGTTAATATTGATCGTCGAACATGAAATGGCTATTTATGTACCGACGTGCACGCCGTGCAGTCGAGGTACACGAAAAAACGCTCGCATATGATATATATATATATATATATATATATATATACATATAAATATATAGTTCTACAGAGCTATCAAAATATGCGTGCATAACTTCAGGGCCTGATTGTTCGCTGTTAGTCTTGAATTTCAATGACTTGCATCGCAGCTAGACCATGCTAGATTATTGTTCGGAACTGTTCGCGAATCGAACACTCGATGAAGCGGTGTTGATCTTCGACACAAAAGTCAAAGCTAGCTCCATTCGTGGAATAATTTCCGAGATAGAATTCTATTCGCGATGCGGTAGCGGAGGGTCTTTCCTGCGCGGTTGATTCATCCCTGAAATTATGGTTACACGTTTTGATAAATCCTCTATATTAGGTTAGATACATATCATCGCCTCCTCTTGAAAAGTAAATCGAAGCAATAACTTCCACTTTCCTTCTTTCCACTTCTTACGTGCTTCGATCGAACTTTCCACTATTTCAGTCAATTTTAAAATGAGAAAGTATCCTATAACCATTTTACGCAATACTTCGCATAACGCGCACTTGTTCTTGCGCAAATACCCATCTTTTAAATGTATTATAATAAGGAGTGTATATATATATGTATATTATTGGATATAATGTATAGGAGGAAACATTACGTGTATATTTTTTCGCTACAGTTTTTTAAATCGATCACGTTTGCTGTTTTAAAAAAAAAAAAGAAAGAAAAGAACCATCGACACAGGTGTTGGTTTTCCTTTGAGATTCAGCCGCGAAGGAACTCTTCGCAGAAAGACAAATCAGAAGAACGCATTGCTTCCTCTTCTTGTTTGTTGGGATTACGAGTAGGCCAATGAGATAACCCACGCGCAAAATCCTCGCGAATGTAACAGAGCGAACGAAACAAGAAATCAAACCATCTCAACGCTTCGGTTCGTTTGTACTCATTCCAAGACCAAGATCATTCTTACGTTCCATATTACTCGTTAAGTAATACACGGTCCGTAATCTTTCGCACGGTTTTTAATGAATTGAAAGAGAATGCAGAGCAAAGCGTCGTAACTCTTCACGAATTGAAAGTGCAGCAATGACAATCGAAATAATAAGTTTTCTTCTTGAAAGAGTCGATGAATTTTATAAAGCTTAAAAAGAAAAACCTAAAGTGCATTATACCTTGGCGGAAGCATCGTTTCGTCTTAATTGTCATTTTTCAACATGGCATTGAACAAAAAAAGAAAACGAACGAGATCATTGCGTCTGTGAAACGAAACAAAACAAAGATACGGCGATCCCGGGACTCTTTAGGTGATACGTTGATCTCGAAAAACGATCATTTTGTTCGTCGTGAACGAAAGCAACAGTACGCGGCTATCTCGCGTACTTTCAACGGCGTCGTTACACGTGGAACTTACACTTATGGTATTCTGCGGTTACGCGAACAATATGATTTCTAAGTTCTCTAACATCAACGACCAAACTGCAGCAATTTCTTTGTTCACATTTAAACAACTTCAAAAATACTGATAACGCATCGTTGCATTGTAAAATGTTTTAGAACTTCAGTGGCCGAAAGTCCTTGTGTTTTCTGCTCGCGGTAAAATAATCAGTCAACGCGATTTAGGTACTTCATTTAATCATGATGCTCGTTTCTGTTTCGACAGAAATTTTTAATTTAGTTTCGATGAAATTCGGCAGATCGCTATATAACTTAGCAAACACAAACAACGCGAGTCTGTTTCCATCTTGCTTCGAACACTTCGATAGTCCCATCCAGAGACCACCGTGGTACATGCATCGTGAAATACTAATTCGAAGAATGAAGTCGGCTCATTCCAAGAGAATAAAAATGTTATCGTTCGTACGTAGTTGTGCGCAATAAAACGCATCACTGAACTTCATAGAAAATCTGCTACGAACACCGCACGAAGGTGAAGTCAATTCAAACTAAAAATTTAACGAAACAAGGTAAAAAACGACAAAGATAATTACAGCGCATATGAGAAATTTAACTACTTATGCTATTCCTGCAATTTATGCAATTTTATATTTTTCTACGCCACTCATTCTATCATCCTCTCCTGCCCTCCTCGATTGCAAATACTTATCGCCTATTACGCCGGTATTATCGTAAACGGAACAGCTAAAGCCACGCTGAAGTTAACGAAACAATCGATTCGTCAGGCCTCCTGCTAAATTGAAAGAAAATTGTCCTCGTTTACCGTTCTTCTCGGCTGTTGTTTTACAAACAGATCTATAGAAACGAGATATTTTGCTTATTCTGATCCCGGAAACGTAAAGTCGATTCGTTTGTTGACTCTGCCGAAGATAATACTGTCTCCCGCGATATACTATTCTAAGTCTTTATGGCATGTGTACATTTATCGCGACAACTATTTCAAATAGATCGATGAGTTTCGGAGTTCACGCAGAGCATAGATTATGTTCGCGGGCTCACTGCAACAGAAAATGAAACGCAAAACCCCCCGTGGACTCCGCAACTTGTCCTAGACAATACTGTATCAATAATCGATTCTTGTTCTGCTCCTATCCTTCTTCGGAACCTTTCTCTCGACAATTCTGCACTGCTTACAATCATTCGATAAATTACGAACCATCTTACGACCGTAGCACGTGTAAGCGACGGAAATGGTTCCGTTTGATGGCAAACGAAAACAATAGTCTTTTAATTAAAGCAGAACCGCAACAATCCTCAACACCAGTGATACACTTAAAGTTCCAATGTTATAACAGATGTGAACGATTATGCTGTTGTTGATACTGTGCTTCTTTCAAAGTGTTTCCCTCGCTCGACTCTATACGATTCTGTCAATGATCATAAAGCGTGTAAGAAATATTTCCGGTAATTATTTCTTGCTATAACAATGCGAAGCTTGTACAAATGCAAACGAGATGACAATCATGTAAACGGGAAACTGAGTCGAACTTTCCAAAACGTAACAACTGCTACATATGCATAAAAAAGTAGGTGTAAGAAGTGTTTCTAGTAGCTTTACGAACATCGGCAGATATTGTGTATCCGCTTAGAAATATTCTTGAAAGAAATAGAGTATAAACAACAATTATTACTATTATTATTAGTGTCTCTTTTGTCTAATGTAGGAATGTGGAGAATCATTTGTTCTATCATACATTGAACGAATTGAAAGCGTCAACTATCTTTATGATTTCATTGAAAATTTAATCTTTCATTTTTCATCGATTTTTAAACTCGCAAATTTAACTCGAATCGTTTTCCTATGCACGAGTTGTGGAAACGCAATATCTGAATATCTCTGTTGGGATCGTAAAAGGAAATGTTCGAAAAAATCTTACGCTATTCAATTTGATAAATGTAAACTAGCCTTTTATTTGGCGTTATTTCCACCACTGTTTGTCGTCAATGTTCGTTACCAATATTTTCCTTTAAACAGGATTATTTATATTGAACTAAATAGCGCTGCTACCAAATTCAACATATTTATCTTGCAAGCTTTTATGAAGATCTCCATTTCTAATTCCGAAAGAGGTAATGACGTCACACGATTCCCTTCATATATTTAAAAATCTACGTGACCATAATTTTAACTAAAACTTCATTCTTGTTAGTTATGTTCGCATAGATTTCTTTAAAAAATAAATTATGCACAAAGGTTACGCGGTGATAGAAGAAATAATTCATTCGATGTATTCAATTGATTGAATTGTATTTAGCGGAAATCAGAGTAGCGATATGATGCTTCTAATTAAAAATACGTTAGCGAACATTTATCAGCAAGCATTATCATAGTATTACAAACATATTAATTCTTACTAATTAATCGATTACATCTCTCAATCGGCATTGGCATTCACCTGTAATATCAATTTTAAAGCTCTGAACTGAAAAATAATTGAACGTTTATTTATTATTTCAGAGTTTATTCATCTGAGTACATAATAACTAGACTGTGAATTTTATGCATTTCTGAGGAAATTGGATACTGTTACGTTGTTTTCGTCTTATTATAATTATTAAAAGGGGAAAGCCATTTTCATCTAACTTATATTTCTTACAGTTAACATAGATAATTTTTATATTGCATATAGTTCTGGGATTTAATAATCACTTTCTGTAACCAACAGTTAGAGATTCGCTTTACATTTCCTCCTTAATAAAAACAATAGAGGAAATCAAGATTTACCGTTCGCTGCAAATTTCGTACAACAATGTTTTGTGCAACATGATTTACGCTCACAAACTATTTCGATAGTTCTAGGATTAATACCAAAGGCCTCAATGTTGCATTGAAATTTTAACTTGAGAAATCCACTTCCGATTTCTATTTTGTGAAAGTTCCCATAAGTACAACGCAGTCATACTATTTACTATTGTATTCTTATCGAACGAGTACACCTGCGGCGGTGAAAAAGTATAAGACCAGCGTCCATATTTTCGAAACTATATATTGTTCCGTAATTTCAAGATAATTCAATTGGTACGTCGACTTATGTGGAATGTTCTAGCCTTTTGCGTCAGCTGCGGAGAAAGTTAAATTTTATATATATTACACAGCTCTGTTACCGTTTATTGACAACTGATTTGAATGTATCGATAATACCGTTCGCCGAATCCAGTCTCATTTTGTCGCACAAAGTATACAGCTCAAGATGATGAAACCAATGTTTAATTAACGCTGTGATTCCGGATCGATCACGACTAAACCGAAAGTAAATATCGAGTATGATCAATTAGAAATAACGTATTATATCTGTCTAATAATCTATCTGTGTTAGAAGGCAGTTGTCGATGTTGTTTATAACTCTCGTCTACAGAATTCTGCGAACTTCGCAGATGTCAAGAACACGTAACAGCATCAATATACCATTTTCATATCGTCGTGTATCTTTGGTTCGAATGTTCTTTTTTCGGGACAAAGACACGCTGAGGAACGAAACCAATCTTTGTCGACTACGACATTAACCGCCGGAAGGAAGAGACGCGAGAAAGAACGAATTCAAAACCGAACGTCGTAATCGTATTCACGACCCTTCCTCTTAAAAAGGTTTCGCAAGATTCTCATTAAAACCACGACACCGGAACCTCATAAATGGATCGTAAAGTTTGAAAGTTCGTAGGATGCTCCTGAATACGTATTTATAGTTAATTATAAAAGAATGATACAATACTGCCGTTAATTAATTCTCGTTGTCAAACTTTTCGTGAACATTCGTATTGTGTTACACGTCGATACAAAATATTTTCGCTAAATAATTGCTCTGAATATTTGCAGACGTCTTCGGAACACATAAGTGTCTACTGGTTTCAAATATCAATTACTTATAAACATTTCGAACTGATTATTACAATTTCATTGTCGAGCCGTAATTAATCTGTACTATTTTAATAATCCACGCTCTGTGGTATAAATCTTTGTAGTAGAGTTAAACATTTTGTAATGTTTTATAATGATTTCTGACTGACGTTACATTAACGATTTTATTACATCTTCTGTTTAATGTTAAGTAATACGTAAGGGATTATAATTAACCATAGGAAACATTTCACTACCACTCAGAGTAACGGACTCGTTGCTTTGGTACTCGCATTTATTTAACTTATTGTTATCATTTGAGATACAAAATTACCATTCTCTTAACGAGTAATCTATATGCAATCGTAACGACTCCATGATATTATTAAAAAACGAATTTGTTGCAGTTAAAACCGCGCCAGATCACACGACAGTTCAAACTTTTCCGATCCTCTGTGGCTTGTTTCACGCCTACGTTAATAAAGACTTATTTGTTCGGGCATCGCGAAACTGAAAGCCTGCTTTCTTCGTTGATTTTCAACCGGAGAAACTAAGAAAGGGTGGGTAGCTTCAATGTCAATAAAGAAATCAATTAAATATTATATGCATATGTATAAATATAAAAGAACTGTTCAATGAAATTGAACGGAAATAATGCGTCAGACTCCGCAATGTAATGTTGAACACAGAGAAAATTTATTAGATGCTCCGACGAAGAAACGGCAGACTGTTTAACTTGCGGCCTCGTTATCTCGTCGATTGAAAAATTCCGTGTAATTAACCAGAAAACTTTCGAAAGCTCTCCCTCGCAACAAAATAGCACACTTACGCACGTGTTAGTGTAAAGCATTTTGTACTTTCTGCGACGCCGACTTTACTTGCGAGACGCGTTATTCAAAGTTATACTTAATATGCATACGTGTGCGCTAACACCATCGAATACGCTGATACGATGGATCAGGCGAGGTGTGTACGTTCATCAACGTAATAGCGTTTCTATTTTGTTTCTTGTAATAGGATTATAAAAATACATAATGTACGTAATTTAAGTAACGCGCGTCACGATATTACTTGATTAGAATGAAACAAGAATGGCAATTGTTCAAGCAAGGTGTACAAAGTGCCCCGCTCTAATTCTGTTCGCGCTTACCGTTCTCGAAGTAGTATTTGTTTTTCAAAAACGACCAACTTACTCTGTCTCGTGTAACGTAACATTTATATTTGCAGTGCGGTCTTATATTTAAACGTATTGCTTCGTCTGTACTTACAAAATCACGTGGTTGAGATTAGTCTCACGGAAACAGAGACGGTTGATTCGAAATGTTTTAACGGCGAACTGAATAGACTATTTGAAGGGTTGGTTTATCTGTGTATCATTAATTGTCGTAACTACTTTATCAAAATATTTATTTTTTTCAGTACCAATATTTGTGTAAAAACTAGTAAGACCAACGTAAAAGACTACGAAAATGGAACACTAATGTAGGCACTACGAGTGATTAAGCGTCAAATGCATGGAATTTACGGTGGGACTTTAAAAAGAAAAAAATATATATATACATAGCAATGAACATTACGATATATGTACACAGGATGGTAATATATAAACAAAAATTTGCATTCTTTTAGAGGCTATGTATAAACTTGGAGGGCGTTTATTATAACATAAGTTACCCGCGCAAACGATTCCGTGGTTCGAAAAAATGGATTATGTAAATAATTATACAGCATCAATTTCATCTACGATTGACAAATCTGAAGAAACCTAACCGAACCGAAATTTCAATGTATATTTGTTTAAGTGTAACATCGCCTAAAACTAATTAATCAAATTTCTTCCAAGCACAGTGATAAACTGTCAAATAAAAACGGTCCGTTTCCGCTAAGTTAAGACTCGATTCGAGATCGCATCAGCGTACACTTGCGCATCTTCGATCATCAATGACTGTCATCAATAATTGATCCTTAATCCTCGGACCGTGTGTGAAAGTATCGAGTACAATAAAACTCCATTTATATGAACTCGTCGGGAGACGAACATGTAACGAGGTAGCACCACTTGCAACTTTGCGTTCAAATAACTGAAATTTATGTTCAGTTAAGGGTAGGGTTCTTAATTTGTCCTTGAATCATAACAATAGTGCAGAGACCATGAAGTATATATAATTAATATTATTTATATATAATAATATATGACCCTAAATGAAGTATATATAATAAAGATTAAAAAATGGAAATTGCATAAGTGAAGTACATTTGAATAAAGGTTAAAAAAATGGAGTTCCCATAAATGAGTTCAATATAAATGAAGCTCACGTAAATAGAGTTCAGATAAATAGAGATTTGCTGTACCCAAGCTGTATCATAATTTGTGCGCTATTGATTCGATGTACCATATTGTGCATATTCTTCGATTTGAAAAGGGATATTCAGAGCCCAGAGATTAATCGCGAAACACGTGCCACAAAAACTCGAAACAGACCGCCGAAAACCGCCGGTTAAAAGAATCGTGCAGTGGCGTAATCAAAGCGGGGAACGTTAGAAAAACGATGACAGTGCGTTCCGGGGCGTCATTCATCCGATTGATTTATATTTGTTCGTAAATAACATAGTATTTCGTGACGCGCTTACGAGCATGTACATGTATACATAGTAATCGCGTCTCGCTTCTTTACACTGTTACACGATGAGCACCAAAAAATATACATAGAAGTGAACGTTGCGCTGCAGGACGAGAATAAAATAACATGCGAATAATATGCGTATGCGGATGCGCCTTACGAGAATTATCTGACGCCAATTGTATAATAGTTTGTAATCGCGTATCCTATCGGTTGCACAAATTTCGTAGCGTACTGTCAAACGCGTCGGGTCATGCGATTACTTGTATAGTCCTCGCGCGACAAGAAGGCACCTTTGTGTTCATATTCCCCCTCTTACTAGCTGCCCCACTGCCGCAGCCATCGGTCGCTAGCGACGGACGTCGATCACCGTTTTTGGCAAATAGCGACCGCTAGCTGCGGTATTGAGGCAACTAGTAAGAGGGGGAATGTAAACACAGAGATGCTTTCTTATCCCGTGAGGACTATACGTTGTTCTTCGTTTTTAATCAGTACAACGTCGGTGTTCACGCACGCACAACGATAATTTTGTACGATCGATAAATTCGAAATTTGAATATGTTGCGCAGCTTGATTTTTTTGCCAACTTCTTCCTTTATGAAAGATGTCGCGCTGATTCGACTTCTAAGATATTCACGGAAAATTCTAGGCCCTCCTCAGACGTAATTTATTCCGTTAGATTTAACATAAAATTAAATGTAAAACCTTTTCAGGAGAGTCTAGAATTTATCACGAATCTCGAAAACAGAAGAAGAGCAGTATTTCTTAGAAAGGAAAAAGTTGTTCGAAATGTCAAGCTATACAACGTATTTCAATTTCATCGAAATTAGAGATGGAAACCATTTGGAAATAATTACTATTTTGCATTTGTTCGAAAATGTTTGGTATCATTTGAGATACGTTAAATGGAGTTCGACCGATTTTGAATCGGTTTTACAAGAATCTTACGTTTCTCTTAACTCTTCACAGTCTCCACAAGTTTTGAGAGTACGTCATGAAATTTTTGGCCCCATAGAAATGTATTTTGAAGCTCGTTGATCTGGAGAACGATTTTACGATATTCTTCTTCGAAGAGTTCGTCAGAATACGGATTCTGGCCGTAAGCGCGTACCGTACTATAAGAAAATAGTGCGTACGTAGAACATACTCGCGACACTTATTAATATTCCGATTAAGCAATCAAAATGGTCTCATATTTTGTCCGTGAGTTACGCATGACAAGAAAACTGAGGAAATCCGCATCTATCATCATTACTAATATTATTATTATTATAATAAATCTCAGTATGCTCTAAATGTATTATCGTTGTTGTATAGTAATCATTATTATTAGTATTATTTTTTCATTGTTAGCATTATGATTATAATTAATATTATTATCGTTATTATAATTGCTAGTTTTACTATTATTATTAGTACTACTATTGTAGTTGTCGTTTGTTCACTGTTGCTGCATTCATTACGTTTCTATTATTCTTTACCCTTTCTTTTCTCGCTATTACCAGATGGCTATATACATTAACCTATTGTTTCTTCTGTTACAGTAGTATGATTGTGTATGCGTGTTGTCGTATAAATGTTGACTTTACAGTAAGCTAATTCGGTCTTCTTACGTTCAACGATATTTAATTATCAAAATTAGACCTGTATACGCGCGGCCGTTTTTATTAACGAGTGTATACAATTATTAGCATCGCAGGATCTTCGGTTTACAAGACGTTACAACGTTACGAAGGAAACGATAATGCACTCGCTTCAGAAAAGAGAGTTTACACGGCCACGTTGCCGTAACAATTTATGACAAACATTCCGCGCGATTTTACTTGTATTATTATAATGACCATAGAACGATTTTTAAGAAACATTCAGTCTTCATCCTTTTCCCTCATACAGGATGACCAGCTTTTATCTATAAATGTATCTCAGAAATTGCGTTTGACTGAAAAACTCGGTTTTAAGTAATTCAGAGAAGGTTTCAAGGAATGCTAAAACGTGTAACTATACAAACAAGCAAAACTGACTTTGATCCTGTTTCTTAAGGTAAAATATTTGTACAGCATGGTATAGTACTCATCACGGGGGACAAAAGTCTCATAGATACTCCTAAAAAATGGCGTTGAAGCTTCGATAATTCTTATATTCATTTTACTCGGCATGCTATTACATTTTATAATACAGCGTTAATATAAACAACGTGTTATTGATAAAGCGAGCAATTAATTCCTAGCTGGAGAAATATATCATTGCTTATTGGGATAGTCAAAAATATTGTAAAATTTTAGAAACAGTTATTTTGCAGTATCAACGATCGCTATGGGGCTAGGACACTATTTACATAAATAATTCTGAACATAATATAACATTAAAATCGTACGCTAAGAATTAAGTGAAATTTTAACACCATTTTCTGACACCAATTTTCTCAAATTTCTCGACAGAAACGCGGGATACGATATATTAAAAACACTATAAAAATTCAACAAAGTAAGCAGACATCGTTACCCGAGAATATTAAATGTGTTTATTTTCTAAAAGTAGTAAGGAAAACTCACCAAAGTCTGTTGGAATAAGCAACTTGCATCCTGTGTGTGTACAATGAAATTTGTCGTTTGTTAATATTGCGAGCCATACAAAATAATATTCAAAAGAAAAACATTTATTGTTTTATCGTTCTGCGTTGAAATTCTGCTGCGAAACGGCTGGCGTACTGTTTGTAGTAGATGAAAGTAAATATCGTGAAAAGCCCGGTTTCCATCAAAGGCATTTTGATCGGTGACAGTATTTTTATACGTCGCGCGCGCACACACACACGTCAAACGCACTCACATGTTTTCTCTTTTGCAGACGTGCCTAGCGAAGTACATACTAATATACCGAACAAAGCGTGCTTCTCAAAGCGGCACCAGTAGAATAGTAGATTAGTTAGCACTTAATAATCTGCTAATTCACTAAGGACACTCATTGAGAGCTCGGCATTCTGAAGGAAACGTCGAACAGCCATGGGAAAACAAAACAGTAAACTAAAACCAGAAGTCTTAGAAGATCTTAAACAGAATACCGAATTTACGGGTGAGTCGGAGCTTTTATAAACAGAATAAATTGCATAATGTTGTAGGTAGAACATTAATAAAATTGAAATGTTAATGAGTAAGTACACGATTTTGTTTGATAGAGATGATAAAAATAGAGATGACAAATAATGTCTTCTGCTCTTGAAATAGAATATGTTTCAATACTTTGTAATATCATTTTTGGCTGGTTTTACATATCACAGGATAATACATGATTTTGTAAACGGAGCAAAAATATTAAATAGATTTCATAAAAAATAAATAAATTTTCAGATGTACTTCTTTTTAACATAAATATTGAAACATTTTAAAAATAACAGTCTTCTCCTTTTTAAATAACATTAGATTGGTACACTAGTTGTGAACACTAACATTTGCATCTGTCCTTTTACTAACATTATTTATTAGTTAAATCTACACATATTTTAATCAAGTAGTCGGTCTATTGTTAGTTTACAATTCGATTATTATGAATTTGTTATTGTAAAATATAAGGAAATCAATTTCCACCCTTTCATTAAAAAACTATTCACATTACAAATCTTGTTTACAAAATGCGATTATCAGTAATACTAGCCTATGTTACGTAATACAAAAATAATAACAAATACATATTCTCGGTAATTACATTTTTGAATCATTTCCTACGTATACTTGCATGGGAATTGTACTCTTAATTACGAGATACCGTGTGTTCTCGTATGAATTTTTAATTTAATGTAACTTATCTCTTTTCAAAGATGCGGAAATTCAAGAATGGTACAAAGGTTTTTTAAAGGACTGTCCGAGTGGTCACCTTAGCGTAGAAGAATTTAAGAAGATATATGGAAATTTCTTCCCTTACGGGGATGCTTCAAAGGTAAGCTGTCACATTATCTTACCAAATTATTTTACAAGTAAAATGAATGTCTTACGTTGTTATATTATCATATAATGTGAACCTACATAATTTAATCTTTATTGATATGTGCAAGTGAAGTTAATGACAGAGTAGTGGGAATTATCGTCTTTACGAAATCTCCCAATAATGTAGCAACACCGAAATAAGCACATATAAATCCAAAAGTATTGTACCATTTTACTTTTCGTTTCCGAAATATTCACAGTTGAGAATTAGACATTACACTCCTGCGGCTGTTTGTGCGAACCTCATTGTCAATCTATCTTCTCCTAGAAGATGAAATTTACGAAATAATAATTTATTTGTAACCACCAATCTTGTAAAATTAATTCCTTTAATTGGAATAAAAACATAGACTCAGTGCAACAAGCGATTTCCGATACTTAATATATTAAGATTTCAATGATACGGATTGAGCAGTTTTCTTATACTAAAAAATGTAAATAATCAGTTAACAGCTACTTGTATTTGATTTCGGAAACACTCAATATAAATAAATATTATAGTAAACTCGTTTAAAATACCAAGTGAATGTTAACGAATTTTGACTAATATTATTTCTTTTGTCGTATACTTTAAAAATATAATGAGCTTTTTTATATAATGGTATACACATCTGTTTTTGATAGCGCAAAAATGAAACAAATTGTGGAAGTTAGAAAACATACTTGTGTATACCATTAAGTACTTTTATTAGTTCTCCTATTGTAAAAATGTAATTTTTTCGCATAGCCAAAGTGCAATTCGTACATGTACAGTGTATTAAAAATCACATAAATAATATCTCTTTAAAAATTGTACGCAGGTTTCATATTATTTCTCAAAAAATTGATAATATCTGGTTAGAAGCTATGAAAATATCGTAGCATCTATATAATTTCTTTTTTATGCATTCGAAATGCATCCGAAAAGTGGTGAATCATAAATTCTCAGCTGTTAATATTTAAAAAAAACAAAACAAAACTTGTAAAAGAGAAAAGCACTTTTCGATCTATATTTTCATACGAAGTGTGCATGTTTCGGGTCGTTCCATATTTTTGGAACACGCAGTATGTAACAGGGATATGCACTTAACTTGAAATCCTCGTTTGGTAAAACAAGCTGGTCGTAACGCTATGACAAGCAAAGACACCGTCTTATTCATGCAATATTATTTCTGACAATCGGGAACTCATAGAGGCAAGGTTCTTTAACACTAAACGTACCGGCACTTTACGTATACCTGTTCCTACCACAAGGGATGATTTTTTAGGGGTGATTTTCAGAAAAAAATTTTTAATTTATTAAAGGAAATAATTCCCAACATAACTCCTGATTTCTACTAAAATAATCAAACATATATTTTAATTCTTATATCACTAGTATCTTCTTCATCTTAAAGTAAATTTTGGAATGGGTCAAGAGACCCACGCTTGGTACGTTTAGTGTTAATGAGTTTTAAGTGATCACTATTGTACTAATGTTCATTATTACCCAATTTATAGTACGATCCATTTAATTACGGAAACATTTTCATTTAATGCGTAATGTTTTCATAACATAATTGGAATCGTAATTGAAATTTTACTGTCATTGACAGAAACTTATACTAACAAATAAAAAAATACACTGGGAAAGAAAATAAATTATTACAAATGTACAACAAAAGGTTTCAGTTAAATAATCGTAAATGATTTGGTATCGATCTATCATAGTTCAATGAATTTAATTTGGAATGGGGTACACAAGGGGTGAAATGAAAATAAGTAATTCAGTTTAGAAAATTAGTTACTATTTCTTTGTATTTATAAAGTTGACAACTAGGTGTGATATATGATTAGTAGACTGCGGATTTTATGAATTTGCAACAAAAATCTCTAGACGAAACACCAGATAATAAAGACATCGAAAGAACTAAAAAATATTTTCACATTCTCAATATATGGAAATCATCGCATTATTATTTAATTATTGTTCCTTGTAATCGATTCGAGAAATGTTTATTTTGCACGAAGATCCGAAGTCTAGTAATTTGTTTTACACTTTGCGAAAAAAATGATAAGTAACCCCTGAATTTTTCGCGTTTCTCGGTTCAACTATTCAAAAATTAGTGATATATAACCTTGAACATAATGAGAGATGAAGTAGAAGCTTTGTAAACTACAATAACATTCTTTTTACTGCCATCTAACGAATTCTAACGAAAAACAACTAACGATATATTAACAACGCTTTTACATTAAATGGCTCATATAAATATTCCTTCCTTGGTAACAAGCGAAGAAACAACTGCTATTTATGTTATAATTAACACTATTTACCTAACATTATGTGTGACCAAATAGTAGGACGTGTTAAAAAGAATCATAATGCACAGAATAATTTTGATGAAACCGATGTGAAAGTCAGTTCTTGAAAAAATATTTGACACACATTTTTTTGGACTGCCATCATCCGTAAAGAAATGAAAACTGGATCGAAAATTTGGGATAAAAAGCTTCATTTATTTCAAAAATATAAGAAGAAACGTTATACTTGTTGCAAATTTTACTTTTAAATAGCGCATACGTAATTTGGAATTTCGTGTTTTTTAATAACCACGGGTTGGCTATTACAAAATTAACTTTTAACGTAACACTACACTGTTATCGTTCGAGGTATTATAAAACGTAGATTAATTTCTTCTAAGCAAGCTTGCTTCGAAAGGGTCTGCAGAGTACTATGCACTTATTAATTATTATTATGCGATTTGACAGAGATTTTCTTGATCTATTCGACATATTATCCGTTCTACAATTTTCCACAATAGTTCCCGCTCCTGGAACGTTCAATGTATAGAAAATTTATAGAGAATATATAGAGAATTTATGCTGGGTCAAGAATTTTTCTTAAAAATACGGAAGTATTTCGTTTAAAATGCACTTATCGCTTCGTTTTCAAACATTAACAAACCAATTAAAATCATTCGGCACAATGTAACACGATAATTGTATATACCATCATGTTCAAGGAAGCCTCTCTTATTTTTTCAACCTAGACAGAAATTCGTAGCATGTTCAATTTTTACGCAATATTTAATTTTTCAAACAATGGACGGTTAAAAAAATTCATGTCTTCGAAAAACTGAGGACGACGGAATAGCTTCACTTTTGTATTCGTGTTTCGGACAAAAAAAATCCTATAAGGATCATCCATTAGATATTTCAAATCAGAAACAAATTTTGATTTGTTGATCAGTGTTATCAGTGTAAACGGTAACAATTAAACAGAGTATAAGAGACAATTTTGATAAGCTAACAAAGAGCGAAAGTTCTACACTAAGAAATACGGAAAATAATTCAAACATGTTCAAACATCGGCTTGCAATGCTCTAGCTTCATTTGAACCACTCAAACTGTTTCATGCTCGAAATTTGTTTTCGCTATTTTATTTATTTTATTTTTGTTTTATCTATTTTATTAATCGCGAAAAGTATCTAATATTTAAAAAAATTATATAATACTATTGGAGCTTACAGTAGTATAATCTAACACGTTTATCTCAATAATAGATAATTATTATAATTATTGCGTATAATTTCAGCCAAAATTCGACTATACTCTTTCACTCGTTTAGTAGAGAATTGTTATTTATTTCTTTTTTTTTAGTCGTCGCTTATTTTTAAGATGAAACATAAACACTACAACTAAAGTAAACCACTAAAAGAAAGAGGTGAAAGCAAATGATGCACTGATAGCAATCATTTAATTCAAGACGGCACAACGAAACGAAGACTCCCCTCCAATTTTGTCACTCTTCATTTTCGTCTTACTTTAACCCTTGAAGGTTTGCATATATGCATTTAGCACAAATTATCTATATAGACTATGAGCACATTTTGAGACTGATGAAAGTCAATATTACACATATGTAAGCAATATCATTGAAGAATACTCTTTTTATATTCCATGTGTCGCTACCGAATTGCGAATCATAGTGATAATTTGATTGTACGTTATGTAATCGACCGAACACTATCATAAATCATAATATTCACATAGATCACAATTGTCTGTAGTACTCTACATTCAAAGGGTTAACTTGCAAAATCATTTCTTTATACAGTACACATCCAACTCCTGGCAAAAAGTTTTTCAGCAGACTCGAAATTATGAGGTTGGTTGAAAATATTTTCGATTTCATGTTGTTGACACCACTGGGAATGCGAAGCGGTTTTAGAATAAAATAAGCAACAACGGTATATTACAAATTATTATTTATTATTGAATGGAAATAGTAGAACAAATACGACATTACGTGGAATAAAATTTCATAAATAAGTTTTAAATAATAATTTGAAAATCAACTAAATGATAACTGGAATAGAAGTATACACACGAAGGTCAACGATCTTACCTGTATAAAGAACGGAGAAGTATAGACCTTTTTCCAACAAGAAATGTTGTAATTTAAATTAGTCTAATGATTAACGACTAAGTGATTAATGAATCTACTATCTACAATTCAAAGGACTGTTGGAGATTATAAGTAATTAAAATGGTTGTACATATTCTTGTTGTATAATACAATAAAAATAAGTATGCGCATTCATTTTGTCAAAAAACATTTAATTTGTCGGAACTTAAGATAGATATTTTTATTATTATAATTGCTACAGCTGTAAAAATAAAGCTGTAAATTACAATTTACCGGTAAGTAACGTATAATCATGTAAACAGTAGCACTGTTTATACAGGAAACACAAATTACTTTTGATAACATAAATCGGTATCATTCTATGTAGTGTCTGATACAATAGTATTGTTGCTGTATGAAAAGGAGAACAATTGAAACTCATGAGTAGAGAATTATACAAAAAATTATAAAAATCACAAATAGCATATGTGATCTTTACCTTCGCTTAAATCCTGACAACATACTTTATAACAATAAAAACGAAAATATTCTCAACCAATTTTAACTAAAAACTTTCTGCCAGAGGTTAGTACACCTTATACTAAACAAAAAAAAAGCTAAAATAACAAAATTATACGTATTCGAATGATAAATCCATTCGTTAAAACGGAGCACAATTATTTAGAGACCATGTTAAAAATATCCCCACTAATTGATTTTTACAACCACGCACGGCTTTACTAGAAGAAGGAGGACTTACGGATCATTAGCCACTGAAAAGAAAAATGCATGGAACTCTGGTGATTTTTCTGAACCCGACAGTCACGATTATAAAGTGGCGTGACAGATATTGTTGACACGGCGTAAGAGTGTCGTGCATCCTTCTTTGCATATTTCCTTATGTTTCACAGCTAGCTTCACAAAGTATTCTTACTAGTGATCAAAGGACAACGTTATGTTAGAAAATGGATCTCAAGAATCCTCTCCCCAGGCACTTCTACTCCGGAAGTCGAGGCGCTCCTCCTAAGAGATGTATTCCACGGTGACTCCTAACTCTTCGTCAGATTACGTGGTGTCCTTTACCGAAGTCTGGTACCAATAAGGTGATATTATACTCTCGTGGGATGACCTGAGTAAATTGTTGGGCTTCTCAGCCCACGTCTGCATCGGTCGCCTAAGTGTAATAGCCGCCAGAGTGCGACAAGTGAAAGACTGTTCTTGTTTAGAAAATCGTGTCCGTAAAATTACGTAACTGTAAGAACAGTACTCGGATACAGGTACATAGTGCTTAGCTGTATCGACGCAATGGGCACCAAACAAAATGCTGTCGGTGTTCTGTTACGCTTCTGATGGCTTCTGTGCACAAACACGGCAATGCAATTATTAAATCGTTCACTGTTTTCAATCGTTCAGGCAAAACTTTCTCGAATTTTCTGGTGAATAGCGAAGACAGAACGGGCCACGGCAAAGATAGGAAAGAACAAAAGTTCGTACACGCCAGGATAACAAGATGTGCGACCGATGTGCTTCACGAATGGTAGACTTCTGATCCATCCAGTTTTGCTCTATCGAAACATAATCTCCACATGATACACGGAGTTTGGAATAGAAAATGTGGCGAATTTATGAAAATATGATCCGTTCATACGGTTCACGCTATACACATAAATGAAAAAGAACGGACAGTTGACCGCAAATGATTGATGTTGTCCAGAAAAAGCAATAAAGTGTTTCTTGCCTACGAGTGCGATGCGTTCTTCTATCAGAGAATGATCGTTACTTTGTGGACTAACGAGTTATAACGAGCCTACTAGAAAACAGTAGAATGGAGATTTAAACATCTGTTCGTTTTTGTAGGGAAAAATTGATGTAACAATAAAAAACAATCCTGTACGGTGCAGGAGCAGTGGTGGGGAGAAAGTGTTCAAATCTGCGATCTCCGTAATACTATGATCTATTTTTCGAAAAAATACCTCTCTCTCTCTCTCTCTCTCTCTCTCTCTCTCTCTCTCAAGACTTGTAACGTAGGACCGTAATACACAGCTATTATGTTCTTTTTCGATAAACAGACCATAGATGTCGGATAATTCCATAAGTAATGCAAATTTCCTTCCACATTTCTGCAGGGTGAAACGTAAAAACAAAAGAAAATTATATAAAATACTTAGACTGCGGATTTTATAAATTTATGACAAAACAGAATTAGATAAATACGGAACTGCAAAGACGTTACAAGAATTTATCATTATTAAAAGAAGATACACATTTTCTTCTAATTTATGTTTCTTATAATTAACACCGTCAATTTTTATTTTACATAAAGATTCACAGTCTTAACCATTTGTAATGATTAAGGTCACGATTTTATAAGTACAGGTAACCCTCCTATAACACGGTAGATAGGTTCCTAGAAAATGCCGTGTTGTGTGAAACCTTGTTGTACGAGACCCTGAGCCAGTACAAAAAGGGAGTTACGTTCCGAAAACTTATTAAAAACAAATATTTTTTTTTGATTCTACATAAACAACTTAATTTTTATTAAAAATATAAATGCATGTACAACACGAAACAAAGAAAAAAGAACAAAAAATATTATTTTAATTTCACGTAACTCTAGTTTAATAAAGACGAGAAAGTTATTCTTTAACCTTTTGGCTGCTATGGGCGCATATATGCGCCCAGCGAAAGCTGTCACTGTGGACTATGGGCACATATATGCGCTCAGCGAAAGCTATCACTGTAGACTATGGGCGCACATGTGCGCTCGGCGATGGCTTCGATCATTTACTGCTGTCTTACTGTATTTGTCCTGAAATTATTTTCCGCACTGTGACTCGACGCAGACTGCCGACCAGCAGTGTGAGACACTTTCGTTTCACTCACTGAGCTAGAAGAAATGTAAACATCTCAGTGGCAACATTGTATCTTTAAGACGGCAAGCCTCGCCGCGGCTGTAGAAGTACACACAGTGCTGTACAGAGGTTTTTGCAATTTTCTTATCGTGTTGGAGCGAAACCGTGTTATAGGATGCCGTGTTGCAAGAGGGTTCCCGCAATTTACGAATCGTGTTGTAGCGAAACCGTGTTATAAGATGCCGTGTTGTAGGAGGGCTACCTGTATATATTTCGCCTTCCTAAAATACAGAAGCAAGTTCGTATTACTTATGGAATAATCTGATACATGCACATTTATAATTATTTGGCCACGCAGCTTTCATTTAAACTGCTTACAATTAAATAAAAAAAAATATTTCAATCAAATATGAGACATTAATTTAACAATAACTGTATTTATAAACCATTTAAAGACCACGTTATAACTACTTCGTATAAGGGGTAGTTACAATCATGAATGATCCCTATAGTTCTGGAGGTCGAATGAAATGCTTGATACATCAGTTTTCGTCTTCACTTTTTAGATGACACTATGTGTTTTTAAATATCTACGATAACGTTTGCTAGCCGTTCACAATTTTTCCGATCCGTAACCTTAAGTGATCTTGAACGACCATGATCATTCAAGTTGTCTTAAAAAACGTCAGAACACTAGATGTTAAAAAATACATGGTTCGATTTCAAAAAATGACACTCACCACCAACAATACTTCAAGACACGTCTACCTAAGAAAAAATGTCGTCCAGCAAAATCGAACGATTTTTATATCAAAGATGTACCCTTTATCTGCAAAACTGTAGGAATTATTCACAATAGTTTGTCTTACAATTACATGACTAACTCTGTACATAAAATAACTGATTCGTTTTACGACGAATCATTCCGTAATTGCGAGATAATGCTTACAATAACGCAGCCGAAAGGAAACTCACAGAGTTCAAATACATTTTCGTATGCTGCTACTCCTAATTTTTGTAATCTACTGCTTTCACTCTCACATACATACACACACAGAGCTTTCTTTTCTCTATTTCCACAAATACAATACTATTACTTTTCTTCCCATTGATACAATATTACATATATATGCATACATGTACTACACAAAATGTCTGTAATGGATTCAACATACATGGATATTTTAAAGAATGTTTATACAGACATTTCTTCTGTCTGGCATAAGTTTCCAAATGACTTAGCAATTTTTAACTGACTAGGTGTTCAGTGACAGGACATCTGAATATTTCTATTCGATCTATGCATGACAACTATAAACAATTTTTACGAAAACAGTTATAATTCGAAAACATGTGAAATAAAACGAACAAATACCTAGATATATCTTTTTTACTATTTATGTGTGCCGAGTCTATTACCGAAGTTATATGAATGTAATCTTATATAGGGTGTATTCTCTAAAGTAACCACCATTTTTCAAACTAATGTTTTTCTATTGATTCAATTTATATTTCTGAACTCAAGGTCGGCTGAAGATCATAGTATAGTAGCTCGTTAAATTCGTCTTTAGACCAGCTAGTGATATTCTACAACTTCTAAATAATCTTATCTTCGTATTGAAAAAGAAACTTTCTGAAAACTTTTAAAAATCAATTGCGTAGCGGAGCGAAGAATGATTAACTTCTGTTCGAAACATTTCATCGATAATCATCAATATCTGAAAAATAATAATCGACAGGTTGGCTTCCACACCTTCACCGTGAAAAGTCTTACAAAATCAATGTTTAGTTAAGCAAGCTGCATTATTCATCTGACCTTTTTAGACCCTACAAGTTCTAATAAAAATCGGTTGACACGAATATATTATAAAAAACATAATTTTCTATAGTTAACGAAGAATTGTGTCACTTACAAGTCTAAGAGGATGCACCCTGTATACACGGCGGTCCAAGTAAAATTTTACAAGCTCTTTTCTTTAAAACTGTACCAGCTATCGATTTAATTTTTTGTCAATTATTTTGAACAAAGTAATATATGTAGACTAGCCCCTTAGAGTCGTTTCACACAAAGCTGCTTGTATCACGATGCGCGTATCGTGAAGCAAATATCTTCGTGCGAAACTGCTGTTAGTGGCCATCTTAAAGAAAGTTCTTCTACAATTAAATTGATAGCTTTTCGGATGAAACAGCTTGGAACACTTTATGTGGACCATCCCGAGTACCAAATATGGTACGAGGAGAAAAGTAAAACTACAGAGAGCTTCCTCTCGTGAACACATTGTCAATCTGTCTTTATCATTTGCTTGTTCACGCATATACAATGTACAAGTCTAATGAAATACAGCTTCCAATGAAACAACGTTTCCTTCGATCCACTATCAGGAAAATCAGTTCTTTATTTCTCTATACTTACATTTAAAAAATGGATGAACGATACAATTCATTCAATTATATGACTTGAACCGAATCTCGAAACCGTTCTTAATTATTTAACAGTATTTTCACATTATGTAATGTATAGTTTGCAGAACATGTATTCAGAACATTCGACGCGAACGGCGATGGAACGATCGACTTCCGAGAATTTTTGTGCGCTCTGAGCGTTACATCTCATGGTAAATTGGAACAGAAACTGAAGTGGGCCTTCAGCATGTATGATCTTGACGGTAACGGCTACATTTCGCGGCAAGAAATGATGGAAATCGTAACAGTACGTACAAAATATACAATATTTATATTTTAATCTACAGAACCGAAACAATCAAAATTGATTCGTGATGAAGTATCAAATTTTCTAATTCTAAACTAGCAATTTCGAAATGTGGACCAACAAGTTTAAACTAAACAGTTTAAATATACTTCTTCGATATGTCTTCCTTAATGGAAATTAATATTTATTGCATGATAAAAAAAAACAAAACTTAATTTGCTTTTCGCTTAAATTCGAATTAAAAGTAATATTTTATTTGCGAAATCACCGTACATGTATCCATTATATCCATACATCAACAGCTGAAAGGGAAGCAAAAATTATTTTTTATTTACCTTTCTCTAAAATCCACGTAAAAAGTAACATTTAATTTTTAAACAAGATAAATGGATTATTTTATGAGAATTTATTGGTTTCAGGCAATCTACAAAATGGTAGGATCCGTGATGAAAATGCCAGAAGACGAGTCTACACCTGAAAAAAGAACCGATAAGATATTCTTGCAAATGGACAAAAATAAGGATGGAATATTATCGCTTGATGAATTTATAGAGGGTGCAAAGAATGACCCGTCTATTGTGCGACTGTTGCAGTGCGATCCGAGTGCACAAGCTCAGTGAAGCCTTGGGCCGTTACGCAAGTATTACCGTATCATCTACATACGAGAATCGGGAACCGGTCTGATAGTACCCCATGTAAAAAGCATTACGATCATAAGGAATATGTATGAATATGTATGATATTAATTGGTTTCTATTAACGAACTTTCACGTAAACCTGTTTCTTCATTTTGGTATAGTCACAACGATTTATCTGGACGATTATTTGAATTGGCAAAAACTAGGGAGTAAGTGAGATACATGTTTCTCTATGAACGTAAATGTTCTATAAAAACGTAGGCGATAAGGAAAAGCGGTATTTTGAAATTGGACCGGTTCCCGGAAAGGTCCAGGGTCACTGGGCCCATGGCGCTTGCGCATACCGCAAGCTAGTCTGTAAGACTAGTCCAGTCGCTCCGTCTCATAAACGGATCGGTTTTAAACAAAAAGCTTGTTACGTTTTTGGATATATTGATCTTCGTGTGCTGCGTACGACGAAGGACTCGCAGAGCGACCCGCGCTCTGCGATTTCAGAAAGAATATTTCAACTCATAGCTACAACCGAGAATCTGCTTCATCCAACGTTGCAACCTTGATACTGTTGATAAGTCTAATGTCTGTAGTAGTGTCCCCAATCTATTTGTTCGGTTAAGTGTAATAATTAGCGAGATCCTAATTGTTATACAGAAAATGTACCACGTACTTGTGCTGTTTGTCATTTCACAAAATGTCTTGAATGTAGAAATTTCATTTTACTTGTATACGAGCACTGTCTTTCATCATAGGAATGTGTATGTCTTTGCTAATCACCTTTGATTATGCTTCTGAATAACGATAACACATTTCGGACGTATTTTTGAGAAATAGTCTTTATTAAAAATCTCCGCCATACGCAGCTCAAAATGAAATTAGTCGTTAAACGCGATATTTAATTTTTGTAAGCTATTGTACACAACGTATCTTTCTCCTACTTTATAGTCACGTGCAATGGACATACAGTTAACTCTTTCAAGGTTAAACGTTTATATGTGATTTCTTTTTTTAACACAATTACATACTTTGATTCAAAATTTTTATTTAAAGTATATTATTTATAATAAACGAAAAATAAACAGAGTATAACATTATTTAAAAGATGATTTTATCTAAAATGTGATTGAAATAGGACTTTTAAATTTAAGTAATGAGGTAATAATTTGAATTAAGTTATACATACCCTGTATATTAAAAAATTTCGTAATTGCGATATTTTATTGTATAACTGATCGTTTGGTCTACAATATTGTCATGATTTCATCCTCTTATTGAGACACTTTCCTTAAAGTATAAGTTTCTTAGTAACTAATTATTTTTACATTTCCTAATATCGTAAAATTATATTGTATAATGTGTCAACACATTTTACATGTGGTCAAATAGGTTGTATGCTACTGTTTTATATTATAGTTCGATTATAATATTTTGATTGCTTTTGTTGGAGTTGCTCTAAATCATTATGATAAATAAACGCATTATATATCTTTCATTGAATTGTAAAATTGACAGAATTATCATGTACAAAAGAAAAGCTACTGTGACTGGTATCGAAATTAAAAAAGTTATTTTCACATTAATCTATAATTTAATTTAATAAATCACTCCATCAGTACCTGTGATGATAATAATAATGTTTCCAATCTTGTAAACGCATATATATTCCACTTCTGCTGCTATTTGAAATTTTTGGTATGGATTTTACGTTCGAGTATTACAAAAACAATAAATGATATTTCATTAGATTTGAAGTAAGTTTTAATGCTCAAATAATAAATTTGTGCATACGCTAAATATAAGACATATTCATTTTCAAACTTGAATGAATACATAATTAAACATTGACTTATAATTCTCATAAAATCAATTAAATAATGCAGTTACAAACATTGCATACACATTTAGAACTATTAATTATAAGTTATTATTTTAGATTTTCTGTTTATATATATATTTATAAACAGAAAATAACCAATACAGAGATTGGAAGGTGCTGCACATTAGAATGTCACTAAACATTGTGATCAGAGAATTTTAATCACAATACATATTCAGTTAGCCAACAGATACCAGTTATACAATACCTTTAAATTAAACTAATTAGCTTTATATTCTCTATTCAGAACTCATATTCATTCTTATTTTAAAGTAATTCAGTTCTTTATTAACTTAGACTTCAGTGGTTTCTTATTTTAAGTAATAAAAGAAAACAAATTGAAGGTGCTTTTTCCCATTTGTCAAGGCAAATTTAAATACCTTTTTTTTAATGAAATTCAATGGGCTTTATTTTTGTATATAGTAATTTCTTCATTTTGTATGATGAAGCGTATCTAAAGTCCCTGGATGTAAGTAGAAGATTTCTCGCATTAGGCATTGGACAGGAAGTAATCAAAAAGCTAATATATGCAATTTTTTGTTTATGAAAATATATGTACACTTCCATTCTCTTCTACGATTGTATGTAGAGTAACTCAAATGAAAATAGAATAACCTCTATAAAAATTCTATTTTTAAGTATGTAGAAATCTGATAGACTAACTAGATTTGCACCTAGATAATAAAAAAAATCTATTACACGTGTCTATGAGATAGGGAAAATAATGCTAAGCGTAATGGCTACTTGCAAAGACACATTATTTCATATTATGTGATAATGTGCAAAATACTCTTTGTGATCCTGGCAGAAAGTTTTAGATATCTCATAATACGCGGTCCTGGATCTTTCAATGATCCAACAATTGTGAAGAATATTCCTTTTGCGTGAGATCTTACTGTATTAACAACAAACAATCAGTACTCATTTGGATAGCAAAGGTCACTGGAACAATAGGCAAACAATTCAATCTAAAAGTTTATGTTATTAATGTGTATGCATTCTTATAATACAGTAGAACTCCATTTGTCCAAATATCATTTATTGAAAAAAAGATTAATAAATTACTTAATATTTATTTTTTATTAAATTATATTTAAAATTTTATTGAGGTCTATCTCGAAAAGTCATTTATTTATATGAGTACTGACTACTGAGTACTGATCACTGTCTTACGTGAGTAACACAATGATGTCAATTTTTTTGGCAATAGTAAATACATGAAGATAGAAATTATGCAAAACTGAAGTAGAACATACTGATTGTCTACGCTTGCGTTTATCTCAAAATCAAACAAATTAATCTGCAGTTTAATTGTCTAAACATCAATTTGAATTATTTGTACAAACAGTTAAGAATATTGACTAATAATCATTTAATTTCATTGTTATCCCTTAACGAAAATATGTGGATTTCTACTGTAAAAATGTTACAATATTCATTTGCTTTATATCTACAATACTTTCGTAATTTCTAAGGGTGCAAACTAATGTAAATGATTAGACAAATTTGTCGTAAAATTATATTTGTGAACATAAAATTAAATATGTTACAGTCGAATGTGTATGTTTAAAACTGAGTGGGGTACGTAAGTTCTGTTTGTTGGAGATTATTCGATAATAAAGTCGCTTAATATTAGGAATATAAAACTGTGAATGTTATAAAAATTAACTTGTCTTTTCTAATTGGAGTAATATATTTTTACGTGTATGAATTTTTTACGAATGTAATGACTAAAAACATATAAGGTAATCCAGACTATAATGAAAAAATATGAGGTAAGATTTAATTTCTATGAAATTTGTAAAAGTTTGCCGCATTTTAATATGATATTCTGACAATAGTGCTAACTTTATATACAAAATTACAGATCTAAATTCATGAATTTTGTGACGTAACAATAAATGCAAGCTCAAAAAAGAAAAACTGCACAATAGCTTGTTCAAATTATCCTTCTCATTTCTCATAACTACATATTTGAGCCTTTCTATTTCATTTCTCATGAACATTCCTCCCTTAATACACATACAGAATGATAATTCCCAATAATTTCCAATATATAAATTTTTTTGGATTTATTGAACAGGGACTATTGTATTTATCTTATTTAAATGAACATCAAATTATTTCTAAGTCGCAGCAGAACACATTGTGAAATAAAAACGAATTCTATATTATATTCATTTTAAATATTTGTTTCATCTACCTCTAAGCTTTATCAGTCGTTATATTCGTTAAAATTCATGTGTAAAGAAGCATATTACTAGATTTAAAATAAGAAGGTCAAGACAACTTTCATACATACCACACATACAGTTTTACAAAAAAGTAACCAAATATTGAACTCATTCCACAAACAGAACAATATGTAATTGTACATAGCACACTTAATTTTACACCCTACACATTTTCTTAAAAATAATATATAATTCGTGTTTTTTATATAACATAAAAACGAATATATACAAAATTATATACAAAACATCAGACATCGACTAAAATTTATATTTAATTTGTATAAAATTATTCAAATTACAAAATTAGATGATAAATTTCCAACAATCCGATAACCTTTGCTGTACTCCCTTTTTCAATGTTTGTTAATTTCAGTGAAGTGAAGATAATCCTTCAATCTTCGCGTTTAAACATTCAAAAATTCTTGAAGTCTCTGCCAATCCGAATGACTGAACTGATTGATATTTTCAGAAGCTTCTGAATCGAAACGATTGAAGCAGTTTCGTGTCAAGAACGAAAATTGTAAAAAGAAGCAAAAAACACAACAAAATAAAAAGGAACGAAAGAATAAAATTCACACGCACGAACTATTTTAGAGATTTATTTTTGCGAATACTTATGCGCGTGTACGTGTACGATTGTGCTATGTGTGTGACAATGTATCATTAAATGTGTCTACACGTATGCGTACGTGAGATAAGAAGGGCAAGATGTGAGAAAACAAAGGTAAACAAAAAAAACGAAAACATAAAGTGAACACAAAAATGTTCCGCCATCTGTTATTCAATTAGTATTGATTCATTCAATACATTCTATACATGTATACACTTACGTAGCATTATAATTTTATGACTTATTGTAACGGTATGAGTGCGATAAAGTTGCAGTTTTTGCTGATATGAAGACGCGCAGCAGCAAAAAAAATACATGTAACAAATTACTGTAATTATAGTATTTATAGTACCAGCATAAGTAGTATATACGTTATCAGAAAGATATAAAACCTTTACAAATTTCATGTGATAAAAACCAAATTTCAAAAGTTTATTGTTTTCAGTGTAAAAAGAACTTTGATTAAGTAACTTTAAATTTCATGATTTCCAATTAGCTTGTTGTCATTGGTTGCTTCTTTTTTATTGTCTCTATCACCATTTCCTCTTTGTATCACATAACCATGTGATTTTATCCACACTTTAAAACTTTACACCGCTTTCTGGTATCACATTTTATCATTTAACGATTGACTATCATGCAATTGGTGTTATTTTAAAGAAAAACAGCGTATTAGATACGTATACTAGAATGTATACATATTTATATTTGTATGTATTCATAAATCTATTGTACTCTTAAGGTGTATATCCGTTCACCTTATGCTCATTAATATTTAAGGATAAAGACTATGTAGTTATATCTCTAACCCATATAGTCATTGTAAAAACTAAATAACCTCATTAAAGTTAATATATAAGATTTTAAAATAAATTTTAATTTTCTCTGACTACTCAATGAAACAATGCCTTTAACTTCTAATAAATGTAGAAATGAGAAAAGGGGAGGTGGCAAATTTTACTTAAATAACATTGGTATTCTAAATATAGCACTAGTCAAATCATTCTATACTTACTGTATCTCCTGTTAAGATGCAGTAGACAAGCATAGCATAAATGACATCGTTATATTAACATAATTTTGAAAAGTCAATAATATTATAAAATATGCATAATTTTATGAGTGTACAAGTATTTAATGGTATTCCATTTCTTGTTTGTGAAACACATCTATAAATTGAATATTACATTAACTTATCAAGTTTTAATAAATTAATGTTGAAAGTTTACAAATCAAATATGACAGATCAAATTAGGTACATTATAAAAATTATATGTTGATAAATACATAATTTTTTTCGTTTTCTAATGCTCACAAAGTTAGCACTACTTCATATTGCACAATTAAAATTTACTTTATTTATTAAGAATAAAAATCCATGTAACGATGCGACTTTAAACATATTCAGAGGAAATTTTGTTATTAATTTATGTTTACTTTAAACATTTCTAAATAGTTTAATACGCAACATTAATAAATATTTACATACACATATTTATTTAAATAATATTTTTCAGAATTCATAAATGTTTTTAGAAATAATTTTATGTATAAAATTATTAATTTTAATTTTATAATTACATTAACATGAACTATTTATATGTAATGTGCATGGCTCTAGAAATGTAACAAATATAAAAGTTTATAAATATATTATAATATGTTCTGATGGTTATAATTGTAATTATATTAGGTTGATCAAAAGCTTTGAAATTTTTTTAGGAAGAAATACCTATTATTTTGGTATGCATACCATTAAGTATGGGTTTACATCGAATTTGTTTCGAATAATACCTATGGTCTTGTTAGTCAAAAGTTTTAAAAATGTTTTGATACGAAACATGTAGATAATTTATTTGATTTAAAAATATTACATAAATTTTACAACTACCTCCATTATAGATTTTTCTATCAAGTACTCATACAAAATAATATCTAATATATCATAATTCCTAACAACTTTTAAAATATGAGTAATATTGTTCTCTAATATCACGCCAATATCTTGTACTTTATATTTCAATTGTTTAAACTGATTCTATATATAGATTAATTACCTGTAATTTATAAAAATTCCTAAAAAAGCGTATAAATATACAAATCAAATTTAAAAACAAGATTTTTTGATCAACCTAATATATATGTACCACAATTTCATAAAAAAATATGTGTAAATATTAATACAAATTCAAATATTCGGATAAAATTTCTGTTGCTTTAAAAGGTTTCATCCTTTTTTTCCTATTCATTTATTTAATCTTGTGTTAAAAATTAATGATTTAATCTAAGCTTTCTTCTAAGTGTAATGTTGTTCACAAAATATTCATAGATTATTTTAAAGAAGAACAGCGATTATCAAAAATATTAATCTACTATTCTGTATAATGCATCTTTACTTTTATCATTTTAATAAAATATGAAATAGGTGGGGAAATGTAATATGTGATAAAAATTATATACAAGAACAACTACGGAAATTGATCAAGAGCAGTAGTTTAAGGCATCTTAATTACATTGAAGATTAAATTTATTCTCATTACCATAAATAATTTTAAACAAAATACATCTTATATATCTTAATGAAAAGAAGGGGATGGTGAAGGAGGAAGAATAAGTAATACAATTAACCACTTTTTATTAAATATAAAATTTTATTCGATTTCTTAATGTAAAAAATACTTTATGCTGCTGCGTGACACCAGAATGTTATTATGAGTAAGCAAATTGAACTATCGCACTAAATGATAAATTGTAGTATAATGTAATTGTAATACATTATTTTATCATAAAAATAATACTTATACAAATTCCCACAAATTGGATTACTGATAAAAGCATTGGTAAAGAAAAGATACTATTGTTCACTGCTTCTGTCTATCTTAATAATTCTTCTTGAACTAAAATATAAATTGTTAGGAGTTTGATGGATTATAATTTTCACTTCGATCCACATTAATTTAAGTACTGACGAAAAAAATTGATTAGTCACAAGAAATCCATATAATAAGAATTTTAGCAAAATCTGACACTAATTATACATTGAAATCTATCTATATTTCATCATTATTTTTTGCCTAAGATTTTAGTACTTCTAATCAGAGAATTCTAATCTAATCATAGAAGTTACTCCTCTTACTAATACTTCTGATCTTATAAATGACCTATGCCTTAAAAATTTTCTGCATCTACTTATCAAAATCTTTCCATATCTACTTCAGTAGTGTTATATAGAGTCGTATAGTTTAAACAAATAATTATTCATGGTTTCTTTTCTCGAAAAATATTTAATTTTTATATAAATTTATTAAAAGAAATTTGAAATTTCAAAAATTTAATTTGAAATATTTTATAGAAAACAAAAGAACATGACAGTAAATAAAGCAAAAGTCAGTAGCAGCAACAAAATGAAAAAAACTTTTATTGACAACTATACAAGTATAGACATCCAAAAGTAATTACACTAATAACTTCATGTTGCTCTTATTTACTTTTGTAGAGACATTATCTATTATTATAAAATATACAAACAAATGATACTTTTTGTAGAACAAAAAGAGGAATCAATGAATTATACGACTCAGATTTAAAAAAAAAACAGGAAAGTTAATAGATGAAATTCTCAATATTTATACTACAAAACTTGTTGTTATTCTCTACCGGTGTTTTTCTCATAAACTTAAATCTATAAACATTAAATGTTCCTCCATTTGTAATGTGTTGTCTTTCACTTTATGTCAATCTATTACGTATCTCTAATAATTGTGAAAAATTGTTTTACGAGCCGTAAAATTTATACTACTTAACTATGTCAAGGATATGTTTAATTTTATATCACAAATTGAGTTCTACTACTATGAATTATTTGTACCAATTTCAATGTTTTCCCACCTCTTGATAATTTGTCTCACTAATTTTTTCTATGTTGTATAAGTGTAATTTATTATTAATCCTACCTGTATTTATTGGTGCAATATGTGTATACGAAGTACAAAATACGTATTATTGAGATTGCGTTTGTTGTAATCTTTAAAAAAAATTTTGTTAAGCTTTCGCATAACTACTTCTGAACTAGCAATTCTTAGAATTTCAAATGTGACTGTCATTCAACAAATCTACGGAAGATCAATATAAAGTTTAAATTAACTAAAAACTAAATGGACAAGGGATAGTTATGTTGAAGATAATAAATATATAGGATATTAAATATATTCATGATGCTGAAGTGGTTTGTGCGAAAGTGTCAGAGTTTTATATTGTAGTATTGTTAATCATAGTTAACGGTTAATTAATATACTCAGGATACAATTAATTCTATATTAATAAAGCAACATTACATAAAGTGATATAAGATGTTGACGTACAAAGTAAAGCAATACG
Organism: Augochlorella aurata; assembly: GCA_028455555.1. Lineage (NCBI taxonomy): Eukaryota > Metazoa > Arthropoda > Insecta > Hymenoptera > Halictidae > Augochlorella > Augochlorella aurata. The sequence continues at coordinate 13,045,211 of CM052150.1, read as the reverse complement.
AAAATCAAAGCGCAACCCATTTTATTAAGTTATATTGAGAATGGAACACCGGTAAATATTATTTGCGTAAAATGTTGGCCATAAGGAATTATAAAATATTAATTTGCTTTTCACCTTACACATATTTATTGTAAGTAATAGTTGTTTATTATAAATAAGAACGAAATCACTTATGTATCAGTTAATTGCTACATTAAAGTGTTGATATTATACTCGTTCAACTTGAGTTTTAATACCTCTTGTGACAAATACATACATATTGATTTTTATGAAATAGTTAGTTCATTGTATTTCGAAATGAAAAAAGGTGTACAATCAGTTTAAATATATACAAATATTGTGTATACTATAAATTGTATATTTTTTATTTAATACAAAAGTATGTCACTAATTTAACATTTAACAATTAAAAAAAAAATGACCCAGAATTCGACGTAACTGCATCATATATGAACGTGTTGTGAACTGGTTTATACTGATTTGTAACAAATTTGATAACTTCTTGAGCAGCAAGACCACCTAAAAATGCTGATACAGAATGTAATTCTGATCCACCAAATCGACAAAACTCATGTACATAATCGTCTTTTGCTAAAGGTCCACATCCCCATTCAATTAACAATTTCAAAATGCATGCCTAAAAGAAAAATCAATTATAATGTCTAAAGTTGTAAATTATTTCTTTTATTTTGAGGTAGCAGTAATAATATTATTCTGTTAAAAATACTTTGAGTTTGACGATATCTGGCTCCACTTGATCATCAAATTCGCCTGGATATGAGTTATACTCTGTCTGAAATTTTTCAATTCCTCTAAGAACAACATAGTAGATCATCATACTTTCTGGATCTTCTAAACTTTGCACTAAAAAGGCATATAAGGTTATTTATACTTTTCGTGCTCGCATAACTTTACGAACATTATAGTATTTATAAAATATTACCTATATTACTCGCATCAAATACTTTAGAATCATATTCATCTGCGATACATGTTCCTCTTTCAACATGTATATCAGAAACATGCCTGCAAAATAACTTTACATCTCTTTCGGAAATAGTGTCTGACGGTTTTCCCAATTGTCGCAATAATTGTACTGTACGGCGCCATACTACTTCTGCATCAGCTGTCGCTTGTTTGTGGTAACTAGTAGATAAAAGTACAAATTTAAGTTGAAACATCTATATCATAGTAAGAGACTTCTATAGAAAAGAAACCTACAGTTGTTGAAGTATTATGTACTTCTCAGTATCTGCAAACATATCAGGTAAAGTACCTTTTAATGGCAATAATCCACCTCCTTCATTCTCACAAAAGTCTTTTATAGCCTTAGCAATAATCCAAAATGAGTTACTCTGCAAATTTATTATATCAGTTTTATAGTCCCACAATTTTTTTAAATTTATAAGCAGAGAAGTGACCATGTTTAACATGAATTTAAAATTCCCAAACAATTCAATATTTAACTTCATTTCATGTACTCATAAAGAATTTGATATCATTTATCTGTTCTACAGAACTGCAAAGACTGTATATTTAATGTGCATGAAATGTGTGTATACAAATTATGTTTGAATATATATATAAAATGTTTTGTGGCACATGAAACAAAATGTAAGGAACATTTTTTTATGATATTATTTTCTGCATTTTGTATACTACATTACTGTCCAGGTTTTTTCTAATCTAACTTAGACACACGACTATAAGAGTATCAAAGAGCTAATTCTAAATGAATAGCTTAAATTACAATGTAATTGTCTAGAAGACAAGTAATAATATTACTACATTATCATATTACACATGTCCCTGTTATTACACCAAAAAATTTCTTCCTACCTTAGTTGTTAAATTAACACATTGTTCATCATTCAAAACACTTGTTACATTATCTGGAATTTGTGTATGTCCTATACATGTATTCACTGCTTTAATAGCTTCTTCAAAATTTTCCTCACTATTCTTTGTATCATTCTCATCCCTTCTCATTCCTCCTTTTATCATTTCTTTTAATTGTTGTTTTTCCTTATATGTTTTGGGTAATTCTCCTTTTTCATTTATCCACTTCTCTAAGAATTTATATAATATTACTAAGTATGGTACATGAGAATGATCTTTGAAACTCATTTCATCAAGGTTTATTGAATCCAAATGCTTTTTTAGTGTTTCAAATGGCTTATCTAAACGTAAATCCGGTGTTTCATTATCTGGATGTGTTTCTATAATTGTGTGATCTTTTACTTGAATTCTTAAGTATGCGATAAAACCTATGCTTCTGCATACTATTAATGGTATATTCAGTTTCCAAAGCCTCCGTGATAAAAGAATTAAGGACCTAAAAATTTGTTTTGTTTTACACATTTCATTTATATTAATAGTAGTTGTAATTCACTTATAATATTAGTCTTACTTTTCAGTAAGTGAAGTAGCTACAACAACTGTAAAATTGTTGAAAAAGTCTGGACTATTATACAAAATTTGTTCAGGTTCTTCATCTATATAATCACCTCTAACATCTGAATTTAATTCTAACAGCATTTGCATTGCTACTTGTGCCCTAGATTTTCCAACGCTATCTGCTTCTAGAAAAAAACTATTCAAATTGATTTAATTACTAAACTTAGTACTACCATATTAATTTCATGTGTTGTAAAGTTATGATAAGCAACGTAATGATATACATACTTTGCTCCAATGTCTTCATTAATAATCTTTTTACCATCAACGATTGTAAATGCTCCAATACCTGGGAGGACTAAAGATTTCAAAATCTCCGTACCAAGTCCTGTAGCATTTATGAGACAAACATGAGCACTTTCTAATGCAGCTTGTCCATGATCGCCCCATAATCTATATACATAGATAGTAATTATTTTGTTAATAAGAGTAGAAGAATTATATCTAACAATACTTATTGTAGAATATAGAATACATTAATAGACGGAAAATTTTAATTACTATTAAACTACGCAATACTTTGAATTAATAGATAAGAAAAGTGCATTTCCTAACCCCAAAAATTGTCGGCTAGTTCTTTACCTTAATTGTCTGTCATATTTTCTATTCTTTTCAGATTGTTCTGGCGATTTTGGTGCTGGTGATGCCATATGGACCGGTTAGTAGCGACAGGTAAACAATAACACTTCACGTTCAGAAAAACTATATAACACACTTACAATTGGTGATGCATATCAATCACACTTGTCAAATATATACTTATAAGAAACACCGCAAATACGATATTTTGATGAACACAAAAAAATTCAAATACTCCACGCAATTCGCAAAAAGATTGTTTTAATTTAAAATTTGTTTATTGTATTCTTTATGCTAAGTAAATCAACCTTAATTATTTTTGCAGTTACAATAAAACAAGTTTGCTTCATTTATAATCACTAAGTATGAAAATTGTAACTCTGAAGTAAGACAAATACAATTCACCAGTTTTTTATCATATAATATAGAACATTCATCTATATATGAATCCTTTTTTAGGGGATAATTGTACAAGTCAAGGAAAAATCAAAATTAAGAGTAAAGGCGGGAGTCCATTTACGAGTTACTTTTGCAAGTGCTTGCAAGTTGCTGAGAGCAGCTTCGAGAATTTTTTCCCCCCGGAAAGCTAGGAAAACTCTTGCCACAGATAACTATCGAGAAGAACTCTCGGAATCGTATCCATTTGAGAGTTGTATTATGGCCATCTTTTTTTAATCGACACGTTGGTTTCGAACTAGAATACGCTGGTGAGCGATACACACTGATGTACGCAGATTTTGATGAAACATTATTTAAGAAATAAAAATTTGTTTAAAAAATCATTTTTTTATTTATGTGGAAATGTGTAAATATCTCAAAAAATATGGGTTGCAAATATTTTCAAACGAATGTGTAATGTAGGATATCGATGATCAGGTTTAATGCAAATTTATATATGTACAACAAAACTATTTGTTTCTATTTTTTATTATTTTATTATATAATCTTTCATTTCTTAAGTCTCATCGTATAAATATTCTTCAGTGCGATAAATACTTTACTAGAAGTTTATAAAATCAACTAAATTAATCAAATTAATTTTTACTAATTAATTCATTAAACTAAAATTAATTTTTTTTTTATAATAATGGTCTTTTGAGTCCTACCAAATGTTTTCTTCCTGTTAAAAACCGACGTAAATATGAACCTTAACTGTAACCATTTGCCGGCAACATAGGGGTGTTCGACGCATCTACACTCTCCCCTAAAAAGTAGTCTACAGTGGGAGGTTTGTAGAAGTTTCAGGAAGCTCATGAACGCTTAGGGCATATACAGGGTGGTCTACGCAATTATTTCAGATCATAACTCCGTTATTCATGCATTTACGAAAAAATGTTAAAAGAGATAGATAAATGGTTTAAAGAGCACTACATTTTGTGTGCATGTATATGCACTACATACATCAGTGCATATGCAATTAACAATTGTATCATTTCTTTAAATGAAAATGATTCCTCTGTTCATTCTACGTATCATGGCAAAAAAATGATTAGTTCTGGAGATATTTTCAAAAAACGTCTTTACTAAAGAATATGTTCAAACGCTTCTCTATTAGATTATAAACATTTTTTCGCCGACTCTCAAGACTGTGTCCATCTGCGAGACCTGCTCTCGAGAGCAGCTCGCGACAGTTTTACTCTCAGATGAACACCCAGGCTTAATGAAACGCAGTTAGAAACTTCGATCTAAAGTCAGTAACAATCAAAAGTCAACCAATAATGGCACAAGTAATCATGTCTCCATCTTTATCTCTTGCACAGTGTGCATATAACAATTTTGTACATACGTAGCGGTGAAACTCCTATCAGCTCAATTCTAGAGCCGTTTGAGAAATGATTAAGAGAGACCTAAACACGAACGAGAATACTAGTTTCTTTCACTCTTTTCGCACATCCGTTTGGCTAGCGCTCATGTGAGATTCGCAGCGCGAAATTCGACTTTTAAAGGAACTTCGAATAATGAAATCTGTCGCCTCGTAGGATTCACAATCACATCATCCAGCATATTTGTAAATGATGCTCAATTTCCCTCAATTTTGATACCATGAATAAATGATACCAAAATGGAAAACATTCTTCTGTGTTAAAAGTCATAGCTTGGATTTAAATTTCCTATATTTTAAATGCACTTTTAAGTCTAAGAGCTTTTTAACACTTTCATAGTAAAATTTATACAAAAATATAAAATTCTGTAAGATACATGGTCTATGTCATATTTTGTTTAGGGTATAATACATACTTTATTATGTTTTATACATTTATTGCTTGAACTATTCAAATACTTGTAATTTAATATAACATATTAAATATATTAAATATATGTCATAACAATTAATAGTAAGAGCAACTTATTTGCTATAAATAGTTATTTTACGGATAACAATTTTATGTATTATATTATTATATGTATATTTAACTGCTTTTTAATTTAAATTGTATTCTTTCTATCAAAATTTAGTTCGTAATTATGAATATACTAAGATATTCAATAAGAGAAGGAAAAGTAATAGATATAAATACAATTTAATCTCTAAGTAGCAATAAAATACAAAAATAATAGTTTCCAAATGACTAGAATATTAGTTTACATATTTTATAGATTACTATAAATATGATTTCAATTAAAATTGATTACTCCATTGACATATATCAGTCTATCATTATTTTTTATTAATTTCCATGGAACTGTTGTCAATGGTATGTACAAAAGCTATTGGATCAAAATGAAGTTTACCTAAATTATAGTATTTTTCTTCGTTTTGATACCATTTTCTGCAATTAAAGTCACTGAAAAATATGGCTATTTCCCTTTCTGCAGATTCTTCAGAGTCTAAAAGAAACCGTTTCATGTTATAAAGATAATAATTTTTGAAGACAATTATTATACCTGATCCATGTGTTGCATTTCTGGTATCGGAGAGACCAAACATTCCTCGAATTGTCTCAGGATTACTATATTGTGCATGATAAACTTTTGTGGGACCCATTAGTTTTCTCCATTTCATAATGGCATCATAATTAGCTAAAATATGAATATCCGATGGACCACTACACATGAATGTCGTAAGACGATTATAAAAAAATTTTTCCTTGTGCTCTGCATAAAACAATGCTGCTTCTTTTGGAGCAATTATAGTCCTGCGTGATCTGACAACTTTGAAATTATTGTCAATTATTAAATCTCGAATTCTCTGCAAATGAGAACAGTGTCCGAAAGGCAATACTATAAATTGACAATCAATACTTTTAATAACTACGTTTTATGTTACCTATAATTGTGTACACGCTTGAAACTACATTAAATTTAGGTTATGTTTTATTACCTGAAGCACAAAAGGAGATTTAACTACGTAAGGTTTAATTATTGCCAATGTTAGCTGAAGATGCTTTTCTGCTTGCATTTTGTTATTTTTTTACTTGGTCTTTTTACGTAAAATCCGAATTTCATAATGCGACAAAAACGATTCTAAAGTTAAAATACATCACATGTTCCTTTCAAACAAAATTTGAATTATAGTCGCGCGAAAACTTCTGTGTATTGCACATATGTATGTGTGTATTCATTTTATTAAGTACAGTAAATGCAAAATTTGCTACGCGACAATTTGTGCTTCGGAAGTTTTTTTTTATCTCGAATTGTGTTAGTTAATTTTATTCAAACATCAGATAGTAAAACAGACAAGAGAAAAAAATATTTTCGATGTAATGATTCTTCGGCACATTTATAGTTTTAAAATCACTATGTATGTTTAACGTTATTAAGTATTTTCGTTTCAAAATGATACGATGAAATAACCACGGGAGTGCTTAATAATATAATTGGCAAAAAGAATTCTTATAAATATTAAACATCAAGAAGCAATCAATTTATAAACGATTCGATCAATTTATTAACGCAACAATTTCTCGAAACATTGTTGCTCGAAAAATTACTCCACATCTCTGATTCTATCAGTTATTTTCACTAACAAATTAAATGGCAAAATAGCCAAGGGGGTGCTTGATAAACGGAATTGTTATAAATATTAACAAATTAGAAACAATAAATTTATTAATGAAGGAAATTCGATTTAATAATCCACACATCGATGTCAGTGGTGGGGGTTACTTTCGGTGATATACCTGTTCAGCGGAGCGTCATTGTTCAGTCAGTTGGTGCGTGCTCTCCGGTGGAAGTACGTAATCGTTTTCTTGGATGTGCTCTTCCAGAAGTACTCTGACCCATGATGGATCTCAAAGGACCATTACTGGCCTTAGGTCCACTCCTGTGGTCAGTAGTAGTAATCCTAGTGATCAGTAATGGTCATTCGAGTAGTTATCAACGATCATTTGAGTGGCCACTTCTGGTTATCTTAATGGTCACTTTTGGTCATTTTTCCAGAACCAACGTTGTGTTATGTATCTAGTTAGTAACAAAACTTGGTTCAAAAATTGTTGAAATTGGGGCCCTTAGGGGCTCGCTCTTGATTAATAATTGTGTGCGTTAATTAGTTAAGAATCGTCGTTGTAAGAAAGGGAACCATAGCGAATACTGACTTCGTTCTGACGCCCTTTTGTGTCTCTAAAGCAGCAACCTCCTCGCGGTAAGACCCAGGCAATCGGTATCATCCTGGATTAAAAAAATGTTGCGAATTGTAATGTGTTTTGAGTTGAGGATGACACCGAGCTTATAGCTGAAAATTAAAAAATCCTTTTTGCTATTGTGAAGTAGAATATAAAGCTATAGCAAATGTATTGTATGTTTGTTTAAATGAAGTGTGTGGATTTATGTATTTGCTTATGTTACTCTTTTTTGATCATAAATTATGCTACTATGCTGCGTTCATTGATTATTAATTTATATGAATTTAATTGTGTTCCTTAATAGGAATATGGTGATATGTGTCGTTTATATTGCACTTTTATATCGAGCATGTTAGAAATTGTATACAGCATTCATATTCCTATTCGTGATGGGTGGTGGTATACCGCTGGCGAAAAGTACAAGTTGAATATCATGCCGAGTGTGGAGGAGCAGGCAAACGATGCGCGAAAAGAGTGAGACCACAAACACGGTTGAGTGAGACACCTAGGTACTCGTCCGTGTGGACACTCACACATAGAGCCCACTGTTTTCGTTCTGTCTCTCTCGATTATCTCCCGTTCTCTTTCTAAATCAACTGCGCAAAGCTGGATGCGCATTAAAATGGTGGAAATAAAAAGGCGCACAATATAGAAGGTAGAAATGACTCAATATGGTGTGGCATCACTGTATACAAGTTGTCTAAAAAATACTGAATGATTAGGAACACAATAGGAATAATTTTTATACGATACAAAACGATAAACCCTTTCCCAGTTCATTTGAAAATTGAATGTGACTGTGGCGTGCGCGGTTTAAACTTTAAGCTCCAATCAGCTATACGAAATTTACGAAGTGATGTTCTATATATATCCACGATTCCATGTCCGTAGTAGGGCGCCTCATGCGTAAGTTCCCCCTACCAAGGGCCTAAGCGAAAATTGCGCGCGAAATTTACAAAAAATATTTCTTGATAAATTTCTCCCAAGAAGTTACATTCAAGATTCAAGATTTCAGACTATACAATGTGATTGAACTAGGTATAAAACTGGCATTTGTCACTGACGCTTTTCTTGCATGCAACAATACAATTTAAAAACTTTTAGATTTCTGTAGCATAGTTGGATTCTAGATTGGAAATAAGACTTAGCGTTAATACCTGTAAATGACAATACTTTGAATGTTAAAATTCAGATAAAAAGGTTGTAAAAACATAATTTTTTGTAATTTTAACCAATTGTATTATTTTTATAAGTAATTTACTTATTTTCTAGTAAACTAGTCTATCTAACATCCCAGAAAAATTAAAGTCAGTTAAAATTTAAAAAAGTTATTGCATTTTAAAAGGTGTCCGAATATTATCATTACATACTATATATGCACATATATTGGAAAATGGGAAAAATATGGGCTGAAGAAGGTGTATTTTTTAATCGCTTAAAATATGTTCGTTTCTTCATTTCGTAGACACAAAGGCAAAAAGACCATTTTTACTGAATAGCTAGATTTAGGCTATAACTATCAATGTAAAAATGTATATACAGAAATATATGTACAAAATACGCCAATTTTAATAGAAAATGTAATCGTTCTACCGTAGACATTCTCTACTTTCAAATCCAGTTCCCAAGTTTGAGTTCATTATACATATTTGCAAGAAATAGTTTTAGGAAATCTTGAACAGAAACATCAATCAATTTTTATTCAATAGTACGCGTATTCTACAAATTTTCAAACTCGATTTATTTGAAACGAAAGCTTATTATGTTGAATATTTGTCTTGTTTTAAGTTAAAAAAATTTCTCTGATCTGATTTGTATAATAATTTGCGGTACACCCTGTAATTTCGGATATGTAATTGTTCAAAATACAGTATTTTCTTAATCATAATATCACAAGTTACACTTTATCTCGTTCGGGACATATTATCACCGCAAACATATTTCAACTGGTATCTGAGACACGATTGGTTACACGATTGCTATGTTTGCACTTTTTCATAAATGATACAAAATTCTGTTGTATACAAATAGGAAAATTGTATGTAGAAAATTTTATTTACATACATGCACACACAAGAATTTAGACTAAGTATTTTTTGGCACAATTTCATACATTCAAAACTGTTCAATTTTACCATAATTTCACCGTTTCCATTATTATTTCGCTTTTAACGTATTCATATGATTATTGAAGACTTCCTCCGAAGTCTCGGAGAATTTAGTGTTCATACAATTATACACTGTTTCCATCAGTATTGGAAGGTCATCTAAGGTTAAATTTTCTGTAGAAACAGCCGGCAAAATTGTAATGTAACTTGCACCTAAAAGATAATTTCAGTTAAACAAAATAGAATAAAATAGTTATATTTACAAATCGTAATAATAATAATTTAAATTCTGAACCTGAATTAAATATCTTCTCTTTTGCATTCAAAAAGTAATATTTAGAAACAACAATTGGTTGAATCGGTAATTGTTTTGCGATTGCAGTATGGAAAGCACCCTTTTTAAAAGGCAGTAACGAAGAATTAGAATGGCGATGGCCTTCTGGGAATATGAGAAGATTTGCCTAGGAAATATAGAAATAAAACAATTAAAAATAAATGAATTAACAAGTTTCAGTACTTGTAGTCATACCTTCGAGTTTTTAACAATATCCCCTGCTTCGTTTAACACGTTATATGCTTCTTTGCTTTTCTGTCTGTCAATAAAAATGGTTCCCCATAGCCAGATTGCAATACCAAAGGGTCCAAAATACATTACCTCTTTTTTGGAAACAACAATGCTTTTTCTTTTTAACAGCCACAGTTCGGATAAAACTGAGATTTTAGCGCCGTTATTAATTTCTACATAAAATAAAAAAAATTGCTAACATATAAATAATACTTGCCAGTTAGATCAATCGCGCTTTGATGATTGATTAGAACAATACTACCGCTGTTTTGAACCAGATTTTCTTTTCCCCGTACATGGTATTGTACTCCTAATAATCTCATACCTAATTTCAAAGACCGAGCAACGGGGCTGAAAGTTTTTGTAAATGTACGATTGCATAAATACATAGCATATCATTTATCTTTTGCTAATTTTGTATTAAAAGTTTCAGACTTACATTGCATTCCTCCAATCTCTGATTCTTAATAGCATAAATGGTATCAATATAGTCGGCACTCCAGCGGCAACAAGTATAAAGAAACTAAATTTTATGTAATATCTCATTCTTTCACAAGAGACAATAAATGCCATGAAAATTAAGGCGCATGTAATTCCAATACTGTAATAGGCAGCAATTTGTAATCTGAAATAACAAGAGTAACATTGCATGTACATTGCACATTTACATTACCTAATTGGATAAAATTGTGGAAACGGATTACATAATTTAATGTACATAATGATTTGTAAATAATGTTACATAAATCCGTATTTGTAAAACATCTCAATAATGAGATTAAGAGTTAGAATATTTTATGTATTGTACATCAATTGAGTCTAAATTAAATATTCAGTTGATGCTTTTGAATATAATCTGTAATTTTCGAATTATCGTGTACAGTTTATAAAAAAGTCAATTTTGGAAAAAGGATGCAACTTATTCTGCTTTCAGTAATGGAAGTTGTTCACGCAATGTTATTTGATATTGTGTCACTCGGACAGTGAGGCCTGGGTCCAGATGGATCAATAGTTTAAAACTTATTATTCGAATGTCGAATTTGTGAAAACTATTTTACATGTTCATATATTTCATTAAGACTTATAAGAAAACTTACGTGTGTAAAAGAAGTATATTAAAAAATATGTTCAAAAGAATTCATAATTAAATGTATATATGAGCCGTTTATTTTGAAAGTGGCCTAAGTCCATTTACACTTAAATTGAAACATTTATTATTGATAATGTCCGAAGGCAGTAATGATGGTAATTTTAATTAATTAGTATTTAACAAGTTAACTTCAGTTTTTGGACAATTGCTTTAATTGAATAATCAGTACGTTTAATTAATGCAGTTAAAAAAGATTACGCAATATACATACAGGTAAATATAAAACTGAAAATTTAATATTAAATTTTAGAAATTATTTCACCTATGGGGAAGAACAAAACGACAAGACCATTTAGTTCAGATAATGAGCAAAATTATTAGATGACGCAGTTTTTAAAAGGGTGAAGAATTTTAACGAAGAATCAATAAAATGGTTAAAAATATGTTGGATGCGTTTTGTCAGAAATGAACCGTATAAAATTTTCTATAAGACATCAATGAACGAGAATGAAAATGTTAAAGTCCTAGATTTATTACCACGTCGGGGTAGACCAAGAAAGTTCGAAAATATTGTATTGACATCACTGTATAAAAATATCAGACAAATTACAACAGCAAAATTCAAGGATATAATGGACCTACTACGATATATACCACCGGAACATCATTATTTCTTCAAGTCCCCTTCACACACCCAAAATGTAGATGAGTAGTAAATTGTTTTGTAATTTATATAGTTAAAAAATGTTTTGAATCGCATAAATTATGTTTTTGAAGTGTTGTAAAGATATATAAAATAAATTGAGTATTATTCTTTTCAATTTGAACCATCTTAAATTATGTTAAATGGACTTGGGCTCCTTCAAATTTTATAACGAATCTAGTTGTCAATTTTGAAAGTGGCCTAACTCCATTCTTGGTAAAAAACGCATATTATTCGCTTAATAATTGTTATTATTTTAATAGGAACTATTTTAATTCCTTTAGATACACCTAAGCAGTATGACTCAGTTGTATCCTGTACGTATATTTTTAATTGCATTGAAACACAAACCCTTAAATATCTCAATTTAAGTATAAATGGACTTAGGCCACTTTCAAAATAAACGGGTCATATGATCCTAAACAAATATATTTCGATTAGAAAGATCTACTGTTCGAGTGTGCAACAATGGTTAAAGTAAAAGTAACTCCTGAAATACCAATTTTTGCGGATATTTTTCAATTTATTTACAAAATTGTGCATGTGGAACGAAATCTAATTACATCACACGATAGAGTAAACCTTGGACTGACGGACTGCGTGAATAATAATTACAAATCACGTGTCGCTTTCAAAATACAAACGAAATAGTTTCGCAAGACGGGTCACGTAGGGTTACGTCGTAGACAGTAGCACTCGACGCTGGAACAGTATTTTAAAAATGAAACGTGATTTAGCTTCTCATAAAACTAACTCCGTCCGTAAGTCAAAGGTCTGCTCTAAATTAATTTCGTCCTATATGTTCAATTTTAGAAATAAATTTAAAAAAGTTTGTAAAAAATTTCTCACATCTTTGAGGTCATTATCACTTTAAGCATTGTTGAAACATGTTTCCGTGCTTATAATGAAGTATTAAACTATAATACCATTTTTTCAAATTTTTTCTCGATTTTCTCAAAAACTATACGTGAGTATTAAGATAAATTCATCATTATTATTCTGTTATTAAAGAGATTTTCTTTAATGGAGGCTGTATTAAAAATGTTAGTGATAGAACCAGAATCTTAAAAACTTTGTTTTGGAAGTAATTTGCAAAGTATCTTCGTAAACTATTATAGCCGAACTATACGTAATATATTTGTTAAAATAGCGGTTTTGTTTTCGAATTTTTGGTATTATATCTTTTTTTACTAAACGTCTGGTTTAGGTTGTAGTTGTCAACGGTTCCTACAGTTACCTTAGAGCACCGACTTTCAAGAATATCTAGTTTCTGTACACTGTCGTTCACTGGAAAGTTGTCTCTTTTATCTTTGATAAATACTAATCAACTGGTTATCATTTAGCTTGTTTGAGGTTCATGAGTTATTACATCTATTACAAGCTTCTTACATTTACCCAAATATTTGATCTATTTTTGGGAGCATTTTAATTTCACCACCTGAACTTTGATTTTCAGATTGTGAACAATCGTTTTGTCTGCTTCTACTTTTATCTTTCTTAGCACATCATCTTCTTAGCGCGTGAATTGTATTATACACGCAATTTGGGTCGCGTATGTATTGGATGGTCCGACTTCCCATGAACTTCCGATTCTACATAAAATAGATATTGTATTTATCTTCCTATTTGATAACTGTTTCATCTTCTAGTTTTCACGTATTTGTCAATTGAATAGATAACCTTTAGGTATCGTCGATATATGCTTTAAATGTTTCATAAATTATGAACAACTTCTGACTCTATTGTTTTGCCTATTTTGTTATCAGCCATTTTTTAATTACAGGGATGATTCTTTTCTCAATTCCTCCTTTTTTTGTTGCAATATAATCGAATGTGTCTATTAAAAGTAACATTTTGTATCTTTCTTCTAGTTTTATTGTCCACCAAAACAGTTGCTCATGTATGTGATCTTATCTATCTTAGTACATATTATCTTAATTATCACGATATACATATAACGACGATGCTAAAAAAATGTAGCAAAATTTGATAATGTTATTATTATTTGACTGTCAGTATTCTTTTATTACAATATGTATAGTATTTAGTAATAATGTACTATCTTTTCGTGTATAACAATTTATTGTGTAAAAAGTTCATAACCAAACACACAATAGTAAATTATGTATAATTAAGTATCTTTTGTGTTGTATTACGTATTATTAGAACTGATAGTAAATAAAATGAGCATGGAAGGCGTACGCGTAGAAACTGCGTAGTCATTACATAGACATCGTTGTTATCCAGCAAGGTTATTTAAACAAGTATTGTGCATAGGCCAGCAGGTGCAGCTAATCATAGACCACATTTGTGTGAATTTCTCCTCCTTATATTCTGTAATATTTAATTTCTTACACCTCATATACATTCTGTATGATTTTATTTCAAACATACGACTGATACACGAGTGCTTGTTGTACCTTCGAAAACTAAGATTTTATATTTTGAGATCTTACGTGTGTCTTCTAATAACTCATTAAATTTCGTTTCAATTCAATTTTGCGGCTCTCTGCCATAGAAGACATATCTAATGGGCGTTGTATTTTGCATGAATACATGATAATTTCCGGGTCAAAAATATACACAATGTATTCCAATTTTGATGTAAGCTGAAATTGTATTTCATCGTCTCAATCTAAATGTTTTATACGGAAATAGATTAAACATTTACCTTCGTAATATAATTTATAGACAACGGTATATATTTCATTTATAGAAAAGAAATTATTATGATTAACATGGATTATTATAAAAATGATAAGAGGAACTTACAAGCGAAAATTCCCAACTTGGAAATTCAGAAAATTATGAAATTTTGTGAATGTGTAAAACACATAGTATATGTAGTTTACGTATTATACATTATGTAATTAATTAATTATTATATAATTATTATGTAGTGAATTCGGTCATTTTTAAATTTCATTTTATAACTCGTATATTGAAAAATATGGGAGAAATGTTTTAAGAAAACTTTTGTATTCATTTACAGAAGCATCTTCTCGAAAACGATTGCTCATTGTGCATTTTACACATGACACAGCAAAAGTTGTATTTGTATTAAACATAAGCTTATACTGTTTTATAATTATTTAAATTGCCGATCAAAGTTTCAAATGAATATGCATTCTTCTAATCGTTAAAAAATTGATGAATTATCTGTTGCATCTAATTACAAGAAGTACTATTTTTTTCAAACCTTCTTTTTATTTAGTAGTTCATGTGTTACAAAATGAATGGAAGAAATCTCTCTTTATTAGGTTCAAATCGTGTCGATGAAACATTACTTTTTCATCATTCAAACTAGTTTATGATGTACACATTGCTTTTTGCAATGATAAAAGATGGTCACCATGTATTTTCCCATGATGGACTATAATTGGTCACCATGTATCAATTAGTAAATGCGTGTACAATAAATTCTAGATGTTCACATTACTTTTTGATCATGGCATTTATCTCAATTTACGAAACACGCGATCGCCTCGAGCGTTCCGGAGTTCAAGAACTTTCAGTTCTTCAAGGTTGTTTCCTCTGTAAATCACAGAATTGTTAAAGTTCACTCTGAATATCATCCAAATAGTAACTATTCATTACATTTTTATTCATTGAAATGCAAAATTATACTTATGTATACTTTCTGGCTACATTTAACATGTTCTTCTGACAGTTTGAAAAACGATCTTCACTTTTCACCTTCAACCCTTGCACTTTGGTTACTGGGTCGTTTTAATTAAATTAAATAAATCACTGTTACACTAGGAACAGTAGGAAGGCTAATAAGTCTACAAGAAGTACCTTCAAAAATATGGTATGAAACATTGACGAATTAAGCTGAGAATGGTCATAAACAGTGACAATTGTATAAAATAAGTTACTTGCGATGAAAAAATGCTTTGTCATTATAAACTTTGATTAAGTTACATGATTTGATAATTTTTCGTCTTTATTGTGCTCTGTTCGTTTACGGCGCTATTTAGTAACAATTTGACAGCAAAAATGCCTTTATTTATAACGGAAATTATTTTAGGTACGTAGTTTCAATTTCATGAGTCAAAAAAAAGGGTGATATTTAAATTGTCTGTCGATCCAGATAAGTTTACAACGAATAACAATTAACACGTGGTGTATAAGCCGATAGAGTTAAGAATATTATGGTTAGTTGATCTGGGTGAGTACTATCTTATGTCATTGCTTATTGATAAACTCAGCAATTTTAGAACTGTTACGTAACTCAGTATACGTTATCTGAACATTTTATCAGAAAAATTGATTAGATTCTGTAGTTACGAATTATTTTCCTGGAATAGTTAAAATTTCTCAGTATTATTTATTAGTAAACCTATAAATCGTCCATATAAATCCGAATTTCCTTTCGTAGATATAGTATCTAAATAATATTGAGAGTAAATAATTCTTTATTGTGAACATCAAATATGCATATTTCATTGGCGTTTATGGGATTTATATTTTTCATTAGGTTTTTTAATTTTTAATTTTAATTCCACTCGCAGTTTAACTTGAAAATATAAAATTGAACTTGAATAGCCATGTAACACTGTATTAACACCGTATCTACGGATGACGCCAAATGGCGTCAAATTGAATTCTGTCATCGCTAAGCCCGTCGATAAGGTCTTAATCTAATAACTATTACATTGTATATTAAATTTATTACATTCTATTTAAATTTATTATATTGTACATTTATACGTTTGAAAAGGTAAAATAAAATTATACTGAAAAGTTTTTGATATAAAGCTGATCCTTTCTTATTATACATAAACATTTAAAGACTTTCTACTAGTCTGTCTACCTTGTCTAGAGGTAAATAATTCAGACATGTTATGATAAGAGTATAAATACTTATGAAGATCTTTCACAAAATTTGTACTACTTTTACTCGGATCAAATTGGCCCCGACGATTTTACTGTAACAAAAACACAGAGACTGTATAAATCACAACCAAGCGAAATATTGTTACAATTTATAATTTTCGTAAATGCCAAGGTTATGTCAAGGTAAAATATATAAAAATGTATGGAAACGTATAGTATAATAAAATGTTGTACGGTACAATAAAATAAAATTTGATATTACAATTTAGTTAAACTATTATTTTGTATAACTATTAAAATCGCTAGAACATTCAACGAATTTTTAAAAATAAGTTATTTCATCATTCGTTCTTATGTTATTATGAGACACTGTTATGATTAGTTGACATAATCCCTGTACGATAATAAAATTACATACACCGTTACAACACACACTGAACGAGAACACGATAGGAAAGTAAACGCAGAAAACGTATATTCAAAACTTAAACACATCTATTTCACATTATCCTTCCACATCACAATTTAGTTGTTTTACACTTCGTTGTCGGTCGCATTATGAACTTTCATCAACAAGTTATAACGATTTCACGTACTTCGTCGTTAACTTGTTTCTTATTCACTTTACTGTATACAAAATACAGATCTATAATATTTTTGCGTTCGAACTGTGTAGTTTTTAAAGTTGAATACATAACGTAATATTATATTATGATATCATGTAATAAAATAATATAGTTCAATATTTTTGACACTCACGTATCGAACATGTTGTCGGACACTGGAATAAAGCCAACACGGTTAACAAAAGCCGACAGAAGAACTGTCAAACGCAACCGCAACTCCCGCAATAGCGTAATGCTCTGGCAGATAAGCAAACATTTCAAGCAATCATGATTCGTAGTCTTTCGACATATTTCGTCAAACATACATACGTTCTCTGTATACCAAAGTCCTTTGATTTGTGCAGTCACGCAAATGAAAGGGAAGGGGCCGTCATTGAATAATGATGTCTTATTGGTCATTTGATATGCATATAGCATATGTAATGTATCATCTTCGTTATATTCTATCGCATCGTTATTTTAGATTAGTATTATAATTAGAATATAACACTTGTATGTGCGTAGAAAACAAAATAGGTAGAGAATAATTCAGTGTAAAATATTTATAGATCATCTTAAATGATACCAATTAGGTATTCAAACATTTATGAATATATAAATGATAAAATCTTTATAATTACATTCGATCAGCATACGTTTCATATCAGCATATTTGACTATATTACGTTACACGTAATTATATTATAATTATACTTATTATTTGTCGGATCATGTATAACAGACAAAATGAATAAACACGCATGTGTGTCCATGTATGTTGATGGGCGTGATAATGCCCTGGGTTTTCGACCTGCGAGTGCCCAGTTCCGAACTCACATTCGACACAGTAAGCCGCGATATAAATTCAAATAAATCATTACATACAGAGCACACGGAATCTATTCCATTGTCATATCCTACCTGACTCTGCTGATTATAACCAACATTATTTTATATATTTAAGCATATTTCAATAATCTGTATATAATGTATATAAATGAATAATATTAAATAAAGAACATCGATTGAATTTTATTTTGCATGTGATAAAAGTAAGACGCTGTGTATTATATATTTTAAGCTAATATATCGAAAGATACTTCATCCATTCCCATTTGTTATTTGTCGTATATAATGATTTATATGAGTATTTATACCTTTAAAGATTTAATAGACTTAGTTTATAGTTTATGCGACATGCGCCATGTTAAAGCATTTGCATAACTCACTTCAGCTACACGGAAATCATGGGTCCGAGATTATTTATTTATATAGTATTATTATCTTGTTTCATAAGTACAAATACATCGAATTATTTGCAAATTATACAGAATTTTTCACAATTGATATCATTAAAATAATGATTTGTTTACAAGAAAAAGAAGGGCATGAACATAATAGGTAACATAACGTTGCAAAAATCGTTAGTAGACACAAGTGCTCTAATACTCATGTAAATTAAAATTGAATACAAGCTTTTACTTCCTGTCATAATTTTAGCAATTATAATAACGATGATATACAATAATACAATCAACATTAGAACCGGTAATTATTATTATGCCAACGGCGACAGAACTAACGAGAACTTAATAGAAATTCTTTTCTATTAAACATTACCAAATAAAAAATTATACAACTCGTAGGGACCAGCGTACACTCAATAATTTCATCTTCTCGTAAACGGTCAACGAATTAAGATGAATAATTGTTTTCTAGAGATTATTTGTTTTTATACAGTAGTCAATTTGAAGATAAATTCAACGGTCGAACCAGTAAATCTTACCTACAGATAGTACGTGAAGGACAACAAGTAGAAAAAAAGGATGGTATACAGGTTGTCTTTGACATGATTCTATATGCAAAAATAGGTAGAAAAAAGGAAGAAACACTTTTTTGTTTAAAGCCTCAGTTTTGAGAAAATCGAGTCCGAAAGTTCTGTGAATGCGAGTTCTATTAAATAGAAATCAGATGACGCATCTGACCTGCCGGTTTTACTTCTTGTAAAGATTATAGCACGCATACCTGACGGGATTCCAAACTTCTTCTCAAGAACAAAGTCTTAAACAAAGAAGTGTTATCGTCTTTTTATGACTGGTTTCTGCACGAAGTAGTACAATTTCGAAGACACGTAGCACTATCGTTTTCCTTTAATGGTTTTTCAGCAAATTACAGCAGTGACCAAGTACTCTGGAATCTAAATAAATTACACTTTGCAACAAATAAAAATATTTTAGATTCGGAATAGGCCGTCAGACCGGCTAAATTACGCCTGCCATGTTCTATACTTCGCATGGATTTTTGTATGTATGTTTTCCATCCCCTCATGTACCTAATCCTAACTGTATAATGTGGACTGTAGGACTACTAACATTCATGTGTAAGCAGGAAATATTGCAAACTATATGTAAAATGTATTTTTGTAAATATCTCGAAGAGTAGAAGTGTCCGGCGGTAACACTGTACAGGAAAAAGTTGATCAGATGTTCAACATCAACCTTGATAACCCTATTCTGAATAATTGCCTTAGTTTTTATTGTTAAGTTTTTAATAGATTTAATTTGAGCATATTGTAAATGTTATTATATGTAATTATGTTATTATTATGTAATTACTGACATGATTAGGACTTTAATATCGTCTTCCAAGAGAACGATTGAAGTTTGACTCGTGATATCTTTGAAACTTTTTATCATTACGATGAGTGCAATTATGATGCACTCAAAAATCTGACCTCGAAATTCAAAGTCCAAAAAAATATTTTGGTGATGTATCATTCAATCTCGATCGATCATTATTAATCTGATGGTGCATATAATGTGTTTATGATGCGCCAATGTGCAGAGTATTCTTTTTAAGTCGAAATTGCGAATGTTTAAGATACTTTCGCTACTATTACAGCTGGAAAGATTGATTGGAATAGTTTCACAGCATGAATCTAATAATAGTCAGAAAAAATTTTGGATAATTAAGTATAAGTGACCATCAATAACCCGAACGCGCGACAGGAAAATCTTCGTTTGTAATCTGAAAATATAAAAATTAAACACGTTCGCACGACGTGATTAAACAATGAAACAAAGGAAAACGAAATCCTCGAATGTGGCTTGATTCGTGTTCGTATCTACCCGATGGCAGAAACACATAAAAACGCACGCTCGCATGACGTGTACGAGAGAACAATTCTTTGCAGTTAAATCCACAATGTTCTATTCTCGACATAGCAGATAAAAATTAGAACACACGCTGTATTTATAAAATTGGATTTTCAACGCATGATCATCTTTGTCCAACATCGCAACCAATGCCGTTTTTTTTATACCTTTTATCTTTGTATAGGTTTGTTTTTTATACAGAGCGTTTTACACTTGTAATAACGATTTCTTTTAAATATCACGATAACAAACATATTTTTGAGAATATTTTACAATATTAATGTGCACATATACAGGATGGTTCCAAAATCGTGGTACAACCGGCTAAGAGATGATTCTACAAGTAAAATAAGTCGAAAAAGGTTGAAAACAGTAGAAAACAAATTAGAAAACAGTTGAAAGATATATCAAGTTCGCGTGGCTTGTAATATAACGAAGAGTAGAATTGGTATGTCATGGCCAGACGCGACACTTCACTCCTATTGTATAGAATTACTTTTTTCAACCTATTTTTTCTAAAAAACGAAGCCTTAAATGGAAGAATGTTATTCTTTCTTTCGACTTATTTTTGTATGTAGAATCATCCTCTCTGGCCATTTGTATTACAATTTTTGTCCCACCCTGTATAAAAAAGAGTCTGACAGACAACATTAAAAATTGTTACCTTCTTTAAACAACTACATTCGTAAAATTGAACGAACGAGGCAAATGAAATATAATGATTAAAGAAACAAACTTATTCATGAGAGACGCCAACTTCTCTCTAAACGTACCTCTGGAAAGTAGCGCAGGCAATACGATATCTTCCGAACAAAGCTTCTTCAAATAATTGCGACCGAACTTTACTTACAAGTTCGTTTAATTGTTCAAATTTAATTGTTAAGCCATTAATTCTGATTTTCCCTGCATTTCTCAGTGCGTCACAATCAAGAACTATACTTAGGTCTTAGTATATCAAGTTAATTCAATTCTTTCAATTCACATCCTCTTGTCGATTCCAGTCGTTAGCATAAAGTCCGCCACGGTGTACTTTTACCGCTCCTAACAATTCTAAAATAGTATAAATTCTAAAGTCTAAAAGTAACCTTCCTGTGGATCCTGACGGTAAAACAAACGCCGGTTCGTCGGTAAATCTCACCTTTCCACCCCTTGTGGATCGTCACGGTGAGACAAACGTCGACTCGTCCACAACTAACAAATTCTTACATTCTCTCAATAAAACGAATCCTCGGTCTTTAATTAGATAACGAAATAAATTTCAGCTAAGGAAATCCATAATTTGGTTCCTTGTTTGTTTTTTATTTGAATAAAACCTAGATACAAAATAGTCGATAGAAACAGTAGTGTGAACATTTTTGCTATTATATCGAAGACTTATTAAGAGCTTAAATAAATACCATGTGTTGCTAAAAGAATGATTAGCGGAACGAAGCAGAGACAAGAAAAAACTCTACCTACTTTATGAAGAAGTTAATTACTTTATTTTTTAATTTTTATCATATCTTAAAATAATTTCGAATTACTTCAAATTGTATATACTTTTAAGATAGAGAATTATCCAAGCAAGTGATTTATTGTTGCACTAAGATCTGTGTTATCAAAGAAGACTAAGTTTATGTAGATAGTATAAGATAGTATAAGATAGTACGTATAAGCAATACTTTATTACTTAAAACTAAAAGAATATTTGCAACATCTAAGAAGTTTCTTCGTCACTTCCTGAAGAGTTGATATATTTTGCAATCCAGATTGTGCCATAGGAGGTATCTTGTTTCACCACTGCATATTTTTCTGCTTGAAATTCTGAAAATTTGTAAAAAGGAAACGAGAAATTAATTGAAAAAGATAAAATTTAAAAGTATTTACTGCAAGAAGAAAAATGTTTCGAAAATCAGAATACAAAACTTTGTATTTTTAACGTTAAATTCATTCAGTTAAAGAAACCTACCTAAACAGTAAGAAAACGCGCGTGCAACATCAATTTTGGTATAACTGTTTGGAGGAATTAATTCATGAAATTTTACATTTACTTCATTGCGCCAACGAATCTCCAACAATGCTTTCAATTCTGATTTTATTAAAGTTGTTTTGGGACTGTAATGAAAATAAAATAAAGAATTTGTATAGAAAACAATTAATTGCAGGTAAATAAGACTCACAATTAAAAAGTATGAAAACTGACCTTAAAGAACTGGCTATGTATCTTTCTCTATGAGGTGATCTCTTTGACGATTCAATAAGTTTTCTAAAAAAATTAATTAGACTTCGATCATAAAAACGTATTTACCTAAAAAGTAAAATGTTTAAATTCGTCATACACTGTTGCGTATTCGGAGCCATTAATTTCTGGAACAGCTGGCAAAGACACTTCAACTTGTTTTTCTGAGTCTTCCATTTGCATTTCAATCAAGGTTTGTTGCATGGTGTGCTCAATTGGTTGTTTCTTTTCTACCGTCTTTGAATGTTCACTTATATCGGTAGTAGCTAAATCAATTTTACTTGCCATTTCACCCGTTCTTTCATGTATTTTACTTGTCATCCCTTCACGTACAATTTCTTCCTCTATGCAATTAAAGTAAAAGTAAATGGAAATGAACTATCCTGATGTATTATGAATATAAAGGAATTTAATATTACCGTCTATATCTGGAAGCACAGTTTCTGTTACAAATCGTGTGATCATATGTTTGGAGAAAAGCTTATTTAATTTGTTTCCCAAAACTCTGTGTGAAATTTTTGAGCACGGTTGTTGTAAATAATAATCTGCTGAATGAATACGTTTAGATATACAAAGTTCCTACAAAAGAAGATTGAAATTAACTGCCAATATTCTCGTGTAACATTCATTTCTTCCATATACATATACATATAGTAATAATTATTATAATATAGTGTTCTTTCACTAATTGATGAAACTATTTATCATCTTTTAATGTAAATCTACATTCAATTATTATTTTAAATTTTATGTACAGTTACAATTTTTAATATGAAAATTCTTACTGTGGTGTGAGCTTTAACATTCGAAATCATCTTTCTCATCTGATTATCAGATAATGCAATTTCATTATCGATAAATTTTCTTCCTCGCCTCCTTTGTAATGGTTGTTCTACCAATTCGATCTCATCGATTTGAACTTGTTGATTTAGAAGTTCCTGTATAACAATAGGCTCTGCGATTGAAGGTTCTGTAGGGTGCTCAACAGATTCTTGCATGGGCCGTTTTTCACTTGGGGCGACTACTATTGAAGGCACATCACCAGATGTTGATGGCACGTCTACAGACACGTCTCTTACTACTTCTTCCGTGCTTGTCTGTAAAATCTGGAATTACACATAATAAATATTTTTAATAAATAACAAAAATATTACTGTCAAGAAAATAACATTAATACTAGGAAACACAGTAAATTCTCGCCAATTGTCCTTCAGCTTGTAAGCAAAACTAGATAATTTAGAAAGAAGAGATACGATTATTTGAGCCTTGCTCCTCGTTTTTATAGTTGTTAACAATCGGCAACTTACTGTATTAGTAATTAATGTTTACAGATCAACCGATATATTTCTAAAATATATTGTAAAGAAATGTTTGAAAAATAATGATAAGTAATAATGTTAAAAGCCTAACTGATATTTAAAAATGAATGTTAAAAGAAATGTTAAAAATAACGAAAACAGAACAATTTTTCTGGTTTTAAACTACTTCTAATAAAAATTATTTTTGAGTTGTATTTTATTAAAAGATTCAAAATTTTTCTTAAGTCGTACTTTTCTTTTTTTCGCAGGTGTTTCCATAAGTGACTCCGTAGGTTTTCTTTTTGATGTTGAAGGTTTCTTGAACTGAACACCTAACAAACATTATCGAAAAAATTAAGAATACTTTTATATATCCTTTTACAATATTATTTATTTTATAATTCGACAACCTTCAACATCTTCAATCTCGATTGTTTCGCCATTAAGGTTATCAAGATTTGCTTCCGCAACAGATTTTTCAATAATTTCCTGCGGCTGAGTCCAGATCTTCCGTAAGTAAGAAACTACGGTTGTATCTCTTCGACATTTTTCGATTATTTCCTGCGGCTGATTCCTAGGAAACGTTCGTATATCGTTCCTAAATAATAGATACAAAGCAGTTAAATGACAAGAAAACGATGTAGCCTAACAGGTTATTTATATAAGTGCGTATTAGTGTTTCAAAGCACATTCACTTTCTCTTTCATACTCTTAAACAAATAATTTAGAACTTATAATAAAACGGAAAGGAATGGAAGTGATGGAAATATAGAGAACTAACGGGAACTGCTCTTCTGCTTGGGGTAAGAGGAACTCTTCCATTTCATAATCGGTTAACATTCCGAAACTCAGTGCACCTTGCATCTACATTCACAACAAAATTATTAAAAATTTTAATAATTGTGGACAAAGTTAAGGGAATGTAGATTTATTAACTGTAGTTACCATGTACTCGGAAAGGAAAGGGACGTCCTCGATCAAATTCCTGTCTCTATCTTCACGGAAAGATATTTCGATAGCAGCATCATGGAACCTCAGTTTCCGACTAAAAAATTGCATTTTCTACATTTTATAGATATTTGTATATCTATAAATATATATATTCATAGCCTATATAGACATTAATGGGGGTACCGGAAAGTCTTCTTGTATTTTATACCCTCCAATTATAATACGTTTTTACATACTGTACATAAACATACTATGTACATACATACTATAAACGTACTTATTGAACGTTTTTAAAAAAAGGTGAAAGAGACTAGTTAAAATATGAAAGCGATTACATCAAAATTAAATATACTTCATTTTATCGTTTTCCTACGTAATTTTGTAGTATAGATGGAAATACTTCCCAGTAACCCCAATATTTTTGTTTAATTATTAATGCTATTTATTTAATAACTAAAATGCAAAGTCTGAGTAAATTATTGAAAAATATTTAAGAATATATCTGTTTACATTATTATTACCTGTTCTCTATATTAGACTTTCTCAAGTTTATTGTAAATAGATTATCTATAATAAAAAAGAATACATATATTTATTGCTTATATAGATGAGTAATGAAAAGTAAAAGTTGCCATTTAAACATTGAAATTTGTATAAAATAATCGTTCATATAATGGTAACATCTATGAGAAACCACAACATTCAAGATGTGATTTTGACGTTTTCATAATTTATGATGAAAATACCTTGAAGTTGCTTCGCTTGATAAAAAAGTAATTTCGTGACACCGTACAATAATTGCGAGGAAAGATAAAGGCTGAATCTGACAGAGACCGTGCTACTGCTTGTTTGAACCGCTGATATTATTTCTTCGCTGGAAAATAAATAAATAATTATATTTCGATCATAATATTATCATAATATTCGATGTTTTTTATTTTTCTGTACGATAAGGAACAATAGTATACTAAAGATGATTTTCACTTTTTCCACTTTACTGTTACTGCGTGATATGAAATAAATGCGTAAATTATAGCCCGTTTATGTTTATCTGAGAAATGCTGACGGTTATTCCGTTATTATAAGGATGATGTCTTCTCACAGTATACAGTCATCGATGATAGAAAAAATTAAAGAATGGAGATTACGATTTTATAAATTAAATATATGGACAACTGAACAGTGTAGTTTAAAATATTATTTCTCGGACAGCCGCGGTCAGATTCACTTTTACCCACAGTTAGTGGATAATAATTCAGTTTTACAGTAATTCTCCGCATATTAAGATGAATTGATTGAACATTCACACAAGTTTTTATTTTTTTTCCAAAACTCATTATAACCGATTTTTGTTTAATCTGTTTGTATGTACTGAAATTAATAACAATTAGGTATACATAGAGATACCAAGCAGTGCGTTTTCAACAATTGCATTTGGCAAAACGTTACAAATAAGAAACAAATTCAAAAGCGTTTAAAAAAATAAGCGTTTCAGTAAATAAATTCGTTCGGGAATGAACGACATATCTGATTAAACGTAAACGCATTTCTTTTAAAAGGACAAAGGTCACTTCGAAAACTCAGTATTAACTTTATTTAGGGGAATTTTGCGTTCAGAATAAGAAATCCTGCCCAAAACAGAATAAGTTTTATTTAAAACAATTTTTTTCATAATGAATAGTTCAAAAACTAATTATGTGAATAAATTCAAATAGGACACCGTATATATGATCGACGAATAAATTATATTATATGATATTTATATATCGTTTCTTCTATTAGTATTAAAGGTCATTTCTACTTATTCGAATCACATTTTTATAATTTTTTGTATGCCATAATGGATACTAAATTGAAATAAATTCAATTGCATAAAAAAGCATACATTTATCAATAACTAATATGTATTTGCATCAACGTAGCAAGCCCCATGGACCATGAATTAATATACAGTGACGGAATAAAGTATTCATACATCTTTTAAAACGCTCTAACTTTTTTAAAATTGAACTAAATGACTTGAATTTTTTTTAATTAATAAAAGGACTAGTCTGCTATACAATGACTAAA
This sequence comes from Augochlorella aurata, assembly GCA_028455555.1. Lineage (NCBI taxonomy): Eukaryota > Metazoa > Arthropoda > Insecta > Hymenoptera > Halictidae > Augochlorella > Augochlorella aurata. The sequence continues at coordinate 13,018,011 of CM052150.1, read as the reverse complement.
ATGCTTCCTTCTAATTTTGCTATTACTTGAAATGACAAAATAAATAAAAAACTCAAGTTTTTTTTAGTTTTTTATCTGAACCTATAACGAAAATTTAAAAAATTCGTTTTGTAGATCTTAATAACATATTTACATCCTGAAAATTTCGTCGAAATCGGTTAACCCAAAGACCAGTTACAAGCGTTAAAAAAATTAGAAACTGCGTTTTAAAATGTGTATGAATACTTTATTCCGTCACTGTATTTGGTTAAGGAAACAAAACTCTTGCGTAACACCGTGATGATTTTAACCATTACCTACAGTTCTTTAAAAGTCACTAATTATTGAAATTGAAAGTTTATATGTATCGTAATATTTGATTATTATTGAGTGACATTCGTTTAAAACTTCAATGCACAAGCAGAGCCCTCTATGCATCTCACTTAAAAATAATTGATCGGGATAAACTATTTCAGTGTGAGAGCACAGAAGGTGAGACAGAACTCTTCTATTGCTCCATTATTTCTTAAACAATTTAACCATATAATTCAGAGAATATTGATGCATTTTCGTTTATAACATTTTTTCGTAAACTATCTGTATAATTGATTGCTTCTTGTTTCTCAAACCATACTACATGTAGTAAAACGCGAGAATTTAAAATGTGAATTTCTATTGAGTGTCAAAAATGTTGCGATCACTGATTTAAAATGCAAACAGCGACTCTTGTACAACGCATTAAAACGTAAGTTTAATGTTTCGGATAGTGAGTAATGATCAACGCTACAAATGTGTTTTCCAATTTTGTTTAACTAATTATAACCGCATAATAAATTTATTGAATTATTTCTTTCAGTGAATGTATATGGAACAAAATATTTCATTCGTACACATTAGCAATATTTTTCATATTATGAGAGGAAAACTTTCGTTTGACATGGTTTCCTATAACACGAATTCGAGCAACGCGTAATCGTAACGTATTACCGCGATATGCAAGAGTCTACTATATGTCGATTTCATCTCAAAAAGAGAATTAGATGTAATCGATAAACTTCGGAAGCAAGTGGGTAAAAGAACAGAAATAGACTTTACCAGAGTATAGATATGTCAATACATTGAACTGTCGACTGTTTGACTTTCTTTTTAAACATTTGCTCGCTGAGAGTAGCGGCTAACCAGCATCGAGCTAGTTTTCCTCTGCGTCGGAGAGAAAGAAGTTCCGGAACGTAAAACATATTGGAAAGAGATGATATTATACTCGCACACGACAATTAAATTCAACAATGATATCAACTGCAAATCGTCACTCGATCCTGTTTTGTTCCTTTCAGATATGATCAAAATGGAAAAAACGATCTATGAACGGACAGTCGATTTTTGTATCTTATGAACAGCTTCAGAATGCCACAATATTGAGGGCGCATGCGTAACGTATGTTCCATGAACATAGCTTCACAATCTTGTAACTGGAGCGAAATTCAAAAGTGTCATCTATATTGTGAAACAAAATAATATAAATCACATATCTCTATTTTAAAGATTTTGTTACTTAAAGTTTCAAACATTACTTTGTTATCGTTATCGAATGAAATATAAAATAAATCATTTATAAACACATAGATTAAAGTTAACAGATACTTTAACAGATTATTAACTAACTATTAATAGATTTTGTTTAAATCAATGCAACTAAATACAATAATATAGCAATAATGCTTTTAATGATGGAGTAGATTAACAACAATTAGTAAAAAAGATTATGAAGAAATGCAGACTTTTAATATATTAAACAAATGATTTTTTTCTGAAATGTACCCTCTGGTTTCAGAGATATTTGAAAATGGGTTTCGAAGAGTAAATAATAGCGAATAAACAGGGAACACATTTGTAAGAAATAAAAGAATTTTATTTTAAATAAAGTACAAGTAATCAGTGTATAGACATAAATTAAATTTGTACTGAATGACTGAAATTGTTTTTTATTCTTTTCTATTTTGAACAAAATAAAAAGTGATGATGATTGCGACGATTTCTTACTGCACAAAACAAACAATTACGCTTCCAGGAGGACAGAATTGTTAGAGATAAACAATAATAATTTATGCGTCCATTTTTACATAAACCTTCGGTTTTGAAAAGACTTTAATGCCTTCTTCTAATTTATTTAGTTGCTTCTCTATTTCCGCCTTTCGCTGTTGCGCCCTAAGTGTATCTGATTTTATAGGCATCAGGTTCAATTCATTTACATAATCTTGATAACCTAAAATATTAAAATGAAGACACTCGTTAACATCATTATATAAAGGTAAGTTGTGAATCATCGCCTAATTACATACTTTTCTTTAGTATATGCAGAGTTTCCTTGCGTTCACTCTCTAGTAATGGAACATGTCCATGTGGACAATCAGGATCAGTTGCTTCTATTTTGGCTTTTTCTTCTTTTTTCTGAGCTTCCTTCCTTTCTCTGATATACCTAACAAATTTAAAGCACACAAAAACATAATACAAAGTATTTAATTAAGATTATATTGATGGAATATAAGTGTTATTTATATCATACTTAGGAACAACACCCTTCTTATAATTAGATGGAGGAGTGTTCTTTTTATTACAGTTGCTATTGTTAGTATTATGTATTCGACTCTTATTATTCGTGAATGTACATTCCTTATTTAATTTAGTATTTAATTCTTCTTTAGTCGGAGACAACTCAGAATTTTCTTGCAATTGTTTGGGTGATGAATTTGTTCTATCTTTTAAAATAGTATCACCCTGTTCAATCTTCAATTCTGTAAATTTCTTTGATGGATATCTGTAGCAAAGATTTCACTAATTTTAGATATGGAAAACTAAAATTATTCTTAATACTATAAACATAAATACCTTATAACTCCCTCAGAATACAAATTATTGATTTGGTTTGTATCTAATGTTTGGGTACCTTGAGTCATGAGTTTATTTTCCAATTTTGTATTTTTGTCATTACTAATATCTTTAGTAGATTCATGTAATAATGAAGGATCCGAAGAAATATTTTCGTGTAACTTTACAACAGATTTATGTAAATTTTTGCACTCTTTTCTTTTTTGCTTTGTATGTGAATTGTTATTTGTAGCTGAAATTGATGTCTTTTTTGCAGTTGCACTATTTTTATTCATAACTGGCATGCTTGATTTTCTACATAATTTTTCTTGATTTTCTGCACAATGCCTGTTTATCTTATCATGTTCATTTAAATTTACATTGTGGCTTTCGACTTGCTTCGTATGGTGATTTGTACACAGTTTGGATGCAATATTTTGATATTTATTATTAAGCTTTTTTCGCTCATGTAACCGTGCATTCTGCATTCCTTCCAATTCTTTCATGTGCATATTTTGTTCCATATGACGAAGATTTTTTACATTTTCATGTATAAAATTTTTTCGTCTTACTGGTTCTATTAAAATATTATCTTAAATGAATAAACTTATTTGTAATTAATTATAAAATAAGAAATCTAAAATCTATCATTCTGCATAGTCTGGTAGTTTTAGTGTTAAAATAGTCATAAGTTAATTTCGTAGATAGATTTCATAGATATAATAACAATAATAATAACAATAATAATAATAATAATAACAACAATAATAATTTAGATATTATTACTTACTTGTTTCAGGAAAAATACCTTTCAATGTTGTCATATTTATACGATATTTCGGAAATAATAGCAGTATTTGATATCAACGTCCAAAGAAATCCAATACTTCCTTCGTTAATTGTATTAAGGCAACAGTCAAATTTACATCTCTATGCCAATATTAGTTCATACTATTATATTAAATAAGAAAAATAATTCATAACCGCATAATTTTTAATGAACAATTTCAATTTTCTCATTATCATCGTTACCAAATAAACAATGTTGTTTACAAATTGCAACTTGTACCACACATAATTATGTATGAAATTATGGCATCTGTCAATGTTCAGATTGTTTCTAACTTCTGACTAGTTTTGACGTTCTGATCACCGTGGTTAACCTGGTCAGAGTTAAAAGTTCTGACATGACTCTGACCACGGTGTCTTATGTACTGTGACCATTCCGTAAATATGACATCTGGTAACGTATACAGTATACCTCAACTCATGCAAACCTCTTTGGCCGCGGCTCGCTCCGTATAGGAGCAGAAATTGCTTTGCTTTGATTGGCTAATTCACTGAGGATTGAATGTGGAGTAAAATGGTGGGGATACAAGCGCTGCCTTAGAGAAGAAGAAAACTGTGCAGAAATTGAGCTATCACTGTAGAGTACAAAACTCTTCAAGCTTAAAACACGTATACATATATGGGCTTCTTCTAGGTGTGTCTAATAACACTGTATTAGTTTGTTTCTGAATCGCAGTTCAGAGACAATATTACACCGTGCTCTGAATTTTACGTCAATTCAAATTTCAAGTGTAGTTTCCCAATTCAAAAACAGGTACCAGCACTACAGTACCATACAAAGATGGCGAATAGTGTTATGTTTTTACTGGTGCCAAAATTTCGCAATTCAATCATTTTGCAATCATGTCACCTACAGGTGACATGACCGGTCAAGATTCTGATAAACTCGCGGCAAAAATTCAAACGCTTGTTTCAGTTTACCGTCTTGCGGTCTCATTCTTTTCGCACATCCGTACTCTTGGCACTTCATCTGCAAAACGCGGCACGATATTCGACTCGTATGTTTGACCTCGTAGATTTATCGACCCCATTTGTCAGCGAATTTGCGAACGATGCTCAATGCCTGTTGAGATATGTTTCGAATGTATGTATTTGTAGGCAATATTTCGACAAATTGAACAGGATAAGATCCAGCTAATTATTGCATTGCCTTGAATGTTAGCGCGAGAGAATGAAAGAATGTTGCAAATAAATACTGTAAACTTCATATATTTTTTCCTGAAAGATAATTGTTTGTTCGAAATGCGGCCCACTTTAATGTATAAAGGTTGCAAGTACTCGAAAAATTACTTTGTATTTCTGATTCTATCAGTTATTGTCACTAACAAATTAAATGGCAAATTAGCAAGCGGGTGCTTGACCATATTTCTAATAAACGGAATTGTTATAAATATTAAGAAGTTAAAAATAATAAATTTATTAATGAAAGAAATTCGATTTAATAATTCACGATAATTCGTCGATAACAACGATCAACGTTGATCGAAGCTATTATTCAGTCAGCTGGTGCGTGCTTGCCGGTGAAAACAGTTGGGTTCCAGGGGGTCCTCTTCCAGAAGTGCTCTGACCCAGGATGGACCTCTATGGATCGCTACTGACCTTTGGTCCACTCTTGTGGTTAGTAGTGGTCATCCTAGTGGTTATTTTTGGTCAGTTTTCCAAATATATACTTTTATTTAAAATTTTTTTTTGTATTTTTGCTGTTTAAAGTCGCAATGTTGACTTCAACCTATGTTATCTTTTCCTAATTTCAACGAATTTTCTTTTCAATTCTAATCTAAATTTACTCTACTTTCTCCTAAAATCAAATTTTAATTTTCTTCTTAATTTGAATTTAATTTTATTTTATTTTCTCCTTATTTCACAAAAGTTTATCTTCTTTTTTTTCGATAGAAATTAATAATTTTGTTTGAAATCTTAAATCAGATCTGATGTCTGAGTTATGGAAACTTCTGCATTTTCTGCTGCTGCTTCTTCTCTTCTTCTGTTGCTGCTTCTTCTCTTGTGTTACTGCTGCTTCTTATCTGCTTCTTATTTACTATTCGAATAACGCGCGCTATCATGGCTATGGGAATTATTCAGATTTTCTTATTTCCTAAGATGGCGCACACATTTCCACTATTTTATTGCTTATGCAACCCACAGTGGATTCTGTTTCAACAGTGAATTTTCAGCCAATGGGAGCAAAAAAATGTCTATATAATCTCTCGCTAACAGATCAAACTGTGACCTGGAGTTTGCAGAAGTAGAACCCATTACTGATAAGTCAAGCACTGTCCTTATGACCGTGTTGGGGACATTCTCGTATCTTCTCTGGTAGTATTTTATTCAAGGTTCTATGACAGTCTGATTATAGTTGGTAAGCGTGAAACTAACATGGTGGATTTTAAGCGCATGTCAAACCGAGTGCTTATTGTTAGTTCTAGTTCTCGTAAAGAGGAATATTTTTTCTTGTTTAAAATGAAAGAATTAAATTGATGTGGTTATTAAACGATACGCCATATGTAAATTTTACCTAACAAACATTATTAAAATATGGCAGAATCTGTTGGACCAATACTTCATGTGATTGTCGTCGGATTTCATCACAAAAAAGGATGTCAAGTAAGCCGCTATCATTATTTCATCTTCACAACAAACTTTCGTATTGTCAATTTTTTTTAATGTCATGTTTAAAGAATATAGTTGCCTATATCTTATAATTAATGGCTACAATTGCTAAATAGATAAATATATCTATATATATAAATATCATCTATAACATATTTAAACTATGAGAACTCATAAAATATGCAATAATATGAAGTTTGATAGAGAACATTCATTTTCTTGATCAGTAAAAATGTAGCATAAATATATAAACAATAAATATATAATCTGTTACAGTGGATAGTAAATTTATATTTATAATTTTTTATTAGGTAGAATATTCATTTCCTCCTTTGGTGCCAGGAGCTCCAAACGAATGTCCGCTAGGTTGGAAATATTTGCCAACTCTTGCTTTACCAGATGGATCTCACAATTACGATGAAGATACAGTTTACTTTCATTTACCTAGCTTAAATGATACAAAACGCACAATATATGGTATTTCGTGCTTTAGACAAATCCCAGTGGAGGTAATAAGATTCTTAATGAATAACATTTCAGCGTAGTCCCATTTTTCTGAATTTATTTTCTTATATGATATTAAACCTTGTGATGTAACTTGTAATTTTAAAATAATTGCGATTTTAGTCACTACAAATGCACAATCCAAAAATTATCATTGATTTTGATGAATAAAATATAATTCATTTTATAAATAACGGCTATATTTTTCAAAAATTAAATTTAATATTTAAATATAACATATCAATTTACCTATTACAAATATCCATGTTTTTTTTCATTAGCTATTAGATTGTATCATTACTACTTTAAAACAGTTATATAGCTACATTTATATTTTTCAAATATATTATGTGCTTTACATTTAGGTATAGAAATTTGTGAATTAATGTTGGCACAGAATAAAATCACCAATTAATACTGCTTCAAAAAATGTAAACTAATCTGCATGTCTTCAGCCAAATTGAATTATCAGTTTTATTTTGATAGAAAGCTAAATTAAAAATTATGACATGTTTTTATTCATTAATATGCTATCCCTGGACATATTACATAATTCTCATCAATTTTTAAAATTAGTTCAACATTGGAGATGAAGCTTAGAATGAATCATAATTTTATATATGCTCAATAGTGAATTGTATCTCCAACTGATTGCTTAAATCTTAATTCTTTACTGATTAAGATTTTTTACTTTATATATAGAGATACATGTAAGAAATATACTGCTATAACATTAAAATTGTACACATGTTACATTTTAAAAATGAAAGAACTCTTTGTTGAAAAATAATTTTTGAATTTAGCTTTAATTCATTAAATAATTATATTTAATTCATTAACATATAGTTTATAAATTTTGTATTATTTATGAATAAACAATATGTGAATTTAGCAAATCATATCTCGAATAAAGTAAATATATTTTTGCTACTAGCACATTCTCTGCTATCTATTCAACATGATTCTATTTTTGTAATTGATAAATATTTTACAAAGTGTCTGGTATCAGTGTATGAAATTGATTATTTCAGAAACTATTGGAGATATAAAAAGCTTTTTATGAAAATAAAATATAATTTCTTTAAAATATTATCTTTTTACAAAGGTAAACATTATAAAATACTGATCACAAACTTCAAAACATTTAATTGGAGATAATCTTACTACAAATATTTTTTATATATTTAAAATGAATTTGATAATAATTATCAAACTGCAAAGTTGGGAAAATATATATCTATATGTGTGTATTATAATAATAAGTGAAATACCAAAAGATTGGTAAAAAGCACAGATATTGTAAGCTAAATATTTAATGTTAAATGAAAATCTATGAAACATGAAAATTGACATGTTTACATGCTCTTATCATAAAAAAATAAAATAGTTACAAAATAATTATACTTATAGATTGAATGCAATTTACACAGTAATCATGTAACTGAAAAATATGATATTATCAATTAAAGCCACCCTGAATAAGTAATTAAAAAACGAGGGTTTAATGGGTTAATACTTTACCAACCACATTACACTTATATTTTATATGCTAAATCTAAAAATTTTAAGTTCTGATGTTGTGAAAAATTGAAGACAGTTACTGACAATAAGAATAAGGTAGTTTATAAGAACTAAAGTTTTGTTATAACAGTTATACACGAGAATATATCAGTTTCTCACTTATAGTTCTACAGCCAGTTGTTATTATATTATATTCTATCAATTCTGTACTGTTTGTAGAAGAATATCTGCTTTATATTATTTATTTGATACTAATATTTATTAATGTTAATCCATTAATACAATGACCATATGTGTGTTAAGTAATTTATATCTTTTATCATGTTTTTGTTAGTAGAATTTTATTATAACTATAATTATACATTTATAACTACAATTATAAACCAATCAATTATAACTACATTTAGCTCTAAACAATATAATGGCAAAATATAGTTTAATGTTGAAATTAATCATTTGGTTTTGCAAATTAAAATTTTCTTTTAAATTGAAATTACTTATGGGTTAGCAGTAATACTTAGTGCTCAAGAAACCTAATGTTAAATTTCATTCATGTCTTCACTTTAGTAAAATAATATTATGAGAACTTATTTTTTTCATCAGTATGTATTAGATATGCTAAAATTATTAAATAATTACATATATTAGTTTATTTCAGTTAAAAAGTACATTGTAAAGTGAGAAAATAAAGAATATTAATTATTTAAAAATTTAACAATGATAAATTTTCAGAAATTAAAAAATCGTACATCTGATATAACAAGAGGAACTGTTCAGAAATCTGTGTGTGTACTAAGTACATTACCACTCTATGGCCACATTCAAGTTAAAATGGCATTAATAACACATGCTTACTTTGAAGAAGGTGACTTCAGTAAAGTGTCATTATTAGAAGATACGTATCATCATCTCAATTCCTGTATGAGTAGTGAAAGTCAAATACCACCTCAAGTCTTTGTCGGTAATTACAATAAAAAAATAACGTATATAATTTTTGTAAATGTTGAAGATTAGAAAATAAGATGCAAATAAATATTGTTTACTACAAATATTATTTGTAGGATTGTCTGCAAGGGATTTTATTTTACAATTTCGTCACAAAGTTCTTTTATTATTTAAATTACTTCTATTAGAAAAGAAAATAGTCTTTTATCAGTCGCCAGTGCAACCATTATGTGCAGCAATATTGACATTGCTTTCTCTATTTCCAAGTATGATTGAAAGTGGTTTACAGCAAGCTGCTTATGTTAGGTAATTAATTATTAATTGAACATTGCATCTGAATTTCTTCTTTAACTGTCTTCTTACAGAATTTATTTTGTTTCTATTAGACCATCTAGACCAATGTCACCTATACCTACATTCGAGGAAGAAGAAATAGTACACAGTATTGATAACAATATATCTTCAATAAATTCTGTGAAAGATAACATGTCAGACACAGAGAAAGAACATGTTAATGGTAATTCTAATAAACATTCAGTATGTATAAATGATAATAAAGCTGTTGAAACCATGGAAGGTAAATGTATGGATGAATTTAATAACTTGAGTCTACAGAAAAATAATAATGAAAATGAAAATTTAAATATGAAAGTTATTGAAGTTGAAGCCGCACAAGAATGTACTGAGTCATATGCAGAACAAGATAATACCATGTATTCTAGAAAACCAAATGATTATGTACACAGAGTACAAAGTGTAAATACAATTACGTTAGGTGCAACGGATACAGACAATACTTTACCGCGTGACACAAGTAACGATGCGCTTTCGGATGCTCGTTTAACAAATAATATCACTCAAATTGCTCATATAAATCCAGAACTTTGTGGTTTGCCTTTAAGTCTGTTCACAAAGGTATGTAAATATGGTGTACTACCATATTATCGTTATAAGTAGGTACATGATATGTATATGATCTATTTTTTAACAATTTGAATTTTCTGAAGGGTTATCTGTGTTTACCATATTTATCGTTACCATATCTGGATCTCTTGGCAGATGTTAATGTAAGAGGATACATAGTGGGAGTTACAAATGTTTTATTTAAGCAAAAGAAGCAACTTATTGATGTATTAGTAGAGGTATGTTCATATCAAGATACTGATATTTTAGTAATATATGAGACACAGACGATCAGTGTGTTTATGTAATATTATATGTATATAGGTTGAAAATACACGGATAGAAACAAGTGATCCTGAATTAAGAAGACAGTTACACCTTACAACAGAGGATCTTAGATTTGCTGATTATATAGTTCGGCACGTAGCGGAGCCACGCAAAGATATTTTCTTGGATGGCGTGGGATGGGAAGGTGGAGATGAATGGATCAGAACTCAATTTCGTGTTTACTTACTAAGTATGTTGCGAACATCTATGCAACAAGATACTCGTCAATCTGATCATTATAATTCTGCATTCATTGCTGCTTGGCGTACTACAAATAATTACAAAATGTGGAGTAATTCTAATAAGCCAGAAATAAATAATATAGAACCTGGTCACCCATTTGCAGGACAATTATCAGTCCAAGATATGAAATTACGGTTGTCACAGTAAGTAATATCTTAAGATATACTCATTACAGTAATAACAATTATGAAAATAATGGAGTGACATATGCATAAGTATAAATAATATGTATATTACAGTACAATGCAAAATACAGAAAGTGGTAGAAAGTTAAATCAAGCAATGGCATCAACTGGGAGAGCTGTTGCAACAACAGGAAAAGCTGTTGGTGAGTTGTACTATTATTCATTAAAGAGTCGAACAGATAAAACACTATTGAAATATATTAGTGATGATATTTTCCATGAATTAGGTGGTGCACTTTCGCAAGCGAAAGGTGCTTTTTCCAACTGGTGGAGCACATTAACTACCGTTCAACCAGTTGAAGAAGGAAAACCTGACAATCAAACTTCAAATCTACATCAAACACTCTCAAATATGACTCATAAAACTACTATACAAGACGAAGAAATGAACGTACCTACTAATGACACAAGTTTAGAAGTTGTTATTGATTAATATAGAAGACAGCAAAGTTTTAATCGCTTGTTACAGTGATTAGAAGAAATTTTTTAAGATATGTAAAAAAGTGATACTATATCTACCACAATAATAAATAGGTTTGGTAGAGAATGAATAATTTATTCATGCAATGTAAGATGTTGATGTATAAAACAGGAAAGTTAAATACATCTAAAAAAAACAGTTCAGGTAAGAAAATAAGAAATAATTGCAAAATGATTAGTATTCTTAAATTAGTGCTTCAACAATTAATATATTAATGTGATAGCATGGGAAAGAAATAATATAAACTCTCTAGTAACGTTTCCCATTAATAATTTACATGTAATATGTTCTGATTCTTTCATTTTCAAATTAGAAATTTTATTTAATTAACCCTTTTGCTATGGATATATAGTTTAATAAATCACTCACTAATTGCGAATAAAAAAGTATATGTTATACATGTACAAAACAGCGTTAAAACAGAAAACATTTGTGTACATGTCATTAATAAGAATTTGATAAAATCCATGGAATTAGTTCTTTTTGTAAAATATATGCCAAGTATTACAATATTTAATTATCAGCGCAGTGAGGACGATTTTTGTTTATTTTATACACAACCACAGCAAAAGGATTATACACGTTATTATTAATGAATTATAATTATTATTGATCATGTATATACAATATGTGTCTATATCAAAAAATATTCTTATACGGAAAGTACCTGCAATTTCAGATTTATAATTCTTTTAATCGTTTTGAAAGTCAGTAGCATGTCCAAGCCATGTGCTTAATATAATTTGTACATTCTATTTGTATCCATATACACTTGTATATACTTGTTACATCTTCTACAAGAATCAAACCTACTAAACATGTGAACTATGATATTAAACCTTTTCTATATTGTCACAAATTATTATTATTGTTATTGTTATACAATTAACATTCAAGTTCTCAAGATCTTCATGTTTGCGGAATTTAAGTTTAAAAATATTACATACTCCTAATAATTTGGTTAAATATACATGAATAATACAATGTTTGTATTTGTGGCACAAATTACAAGAATCTGGTACTATTAATGATATTTGTATTAATACTATAAATAATCTTATTGATATCCTATTAATATTTTTTACATTGCAAATGGCTATTGTTTATAGTATTAATAATATTTACAAAAAGTAATGGAAGTAAATATTTAAAAAACGTCAGTATTTTTAATTTTTAATTGCATTAGAATTAAGGTTTTTGAAGTAAATTTAATGACTTAATATTTCTCGATTTTTGAATAAAATAAAATTGTTTTAAAACATTGATAACATATATGGAAGACCGGAAATCTCCAGTATCGTTATCTAATATTTCACTGCCGCTGCTACAAACATTTATTGTTGTTGTATATTTAGCCCAGTTACTAAAAGTATATAAAATTTTGAACTTAAATCTGTTAAAATAAAGACTTATTCTGGTGAGCATCATAAAGGTTATGCAACATTAGATACACTGGATGTTAAGGAATTCATGGTACAATATGAATGGTGTAATTCTAATGTAGATTACAAGTTTTTCATACATAATTTCGTTACCGAAAAAAATGTATTAACGAATAGTGAGTGTCCAGGTAATTAGGAAATTATGAATATACATGTCAGCCAATTCCTATTCAATAGCACGTGTATTCACCGATTTTTCACTCATTTTTCTGGGTAATTCTATGTATACTCTCGACATAGTTTTTCATGCAGAATCTTTTCTGTATTCATATTACAACTTATAATTAGCATCATGAATTTTAGATTTATGTTACATTATCTTGTGACATGTTACTTACAAGGAAAGTTACCTAAGCGAAACACCGATTTTAAGGAGCTTTTTATTGCTTTTAGGAATTTGCCAATTTTCCAGTTTTTTTTTTTGCTGGTAATCCCATTTTTTATTTCATATCCATACTTCGTTTACTCTCTAGGATTTGTAACTTTTGTGAGTTAAATTTTTTCAGTTGTAAAATACTGAGTTTCTCTTGACAAGATGTAATACAATTTGTAATTGCCTTTTTAGTTTCCTTAGAGATTTTAATTTTATAACTATCTAGGTAAATACAAGTCATTCTTATAAATTGTGGTACAATGAACACGAATCTTAAAGTCGTTTTTCTTTATCACCCTCAGTTCTTGAAAAATTTTATTTTCAATAAAGTCAAACAAATACAACGGTATATATTTACAAACAATATTTAAGTTGAGTGAGACATCTTTGTTATACTAATTTTCTTCAATATTTTTCCATTTTTTTAATTTTCAATCTGAGTCAAAATCTATACCGCGTGATAGATTAGACATTCTTCTTACATAAATTGTCATAAAAAATTATAACGTAGATTTTGTTTGTAACTGACAAATTAAAATAAATAGTTCCTCACTCTTGTAAAACTTTGTGTTCGTAAGACATTTCTTAATTTTTATTACAACATTTATTGTTATAACCTTCAGTAGTTGTTAGCAGAAATATTTAGTATTGTGTATGTAAACAGCTACGTTGTATTACGGTAAACGTAGGAATATCTTAACTGACGTAAAAATTGACTGACAATAGTCATTTCATTCATAGCTATTTTATTTTCTCAGTGGAAAACAAAATTTAAATTGTAACTTTGTTTGACCGTTATTGAAGGAAAAAAATCTCTATCACGTTATTTTTTAAAATAAATTTAAGTGTTTATTTTTATAAAAAAATATAGCTTTGTAAATTCGACTTTTATTTAAAAATTAACCCCGTTAAAAACTCAGAGTAATACACCACTCATACAAAACTTGGCACTAGCAACATATCATAATAAGTTAGCTTGGCTACATACTTACTTGACACCTCCAGATCAAAAACATCTTTGTCTTTAGATGGATCTGTTGTTTTACATTTTGCATTTAGTTAAGTTATAATTAAGTTTCTACTTGTTTTTGTTTTGTAGGAACAAGTCTGCATTACCAATTTTCAGTTAGAAATTATCCTATACCAAACAGCAGTTATCTTTTTCTAAGAGAAAATTCCTCCTTTTCTGAGGTTTTCTAAGGATTTATCACAGTTTGCAATACTCAAATATATTATAATCTTTTCAACAAGCCGGAACTGATCACAGAACCATAGTGATTATACAAATAAATTGAATGTGAAATTTATATTGTACACATTCTCTTTCATTACTTTTATCCATATCAACTGACAACTAGTGAACTGACTGGAAGTTTGTCACAGGAATGTATTTTGACCCACCTTAACTATTGTGGTAAAGCTGGTTATGTTGGAATGTGTTCTCGTTAATATAATCTATGTTTAGATCTTCTAAAATATTCCTCAACTACTACGTGTGCCATGCGACTCAATTTGGAGTGATGTTAACGTCCTTTGTCAGAGTCACCAAGCACACAAAAACTGCCTAAGCAACTACAGCTTGTACAGTTGATTTAGTCTGGAAAATCCATGGCCAGTCCATCATGCGAGGAAACCATCCTGCAATTGGGAGTTTAACTCTGCTAAATCCACGTGATGTGCATCAATGTTGCTTAAGTTGTGATACATTTTTTAAGATGCTACATCGACATATAAGCTTGCAGAAGTGTGCATGCCCGCCGTACACATAGAACGCTAGGAGTTGGTCTAAAATAGCATCCTCTATCACTGCTGAAATAATATTTGCCATATCTTTTATCAACACATACCCCAGTAAATACAAGGTAATTTGCTACCGGATCTGTGACCCAACTCCAAACGTTGTTGGTAGATGTGGCATACAGGCAAAATAATTGCAAGTATTATGCTTGCTGCATCACGGTCTTCCAAGCTTTCTTAGCACTCATAGCTCATAGCATCTGTGAGCTCAATGTATGTACCATGCCCAGATTATATCTTCATCATACACACTTTCTATTATTGTCCATCGCTATGCAATCATTTTGGTTATGAATGGCCAGGCGATGATACATAGAAGCGTAAATGTTCCCCAAAATCTCGTTACTAGAGAGATCTACACAGCTTCAAGCAGGATTAGGGAATCCACTCTATTTCTGGTTTTTAATAGTGATGTACAATACATTACTATTTTCGTTACTGTTTTTACTTGCAGTTTTTTTCTTAATGTACACTTCTCCAATCAATCACAGTCTTTAAATAGTTTCCGTATCAATGCCAGTTTTACAATTCTTTATATAATGTGCTCTGCCAGAGAAGAAAACTGTCTTTATTGAACATCTTGAAGGCCTAACTTGATCTTCTTCACAAAAAATTTATTCATTAGTGCCAAAATTTTATAAGTATCATTCTGGAAGGCATTTAACGAAATTAAACTCTTTTGTTTGATCAGGATTACAAGCTATTTACAAAAATATTAGCGTTACAGGCTACAAACTTCAAACGTTAATTTGTCAGTGTTTGTCAATAATTCCACATTTATAATGACAATTGTAGGGATCTTTTTTATATTCATCAAAAACTACGACTAAATATTCTAATAATCTGACTAATTATCATCTTTCTGATCATTTACTAATACTTTTCTATTTAACGTATTACTTTACTATGAGAATGTTCATTGACATACTGATTTTACTCATTACAACCACTCCTAAAATATATAATTATTAATATAATAATAATAGGATTTTGTTAACACGATAAATATGAATAAAATACAAATTGTTATTACAGATACATTAATCATGTTATTATACCACAGAAATCAGAACGTATTACAAATGTATTATCGCAATGGTTTTTTTTTAGAAAATATTTAATACAATACAAGGAAATTTTATAACTTTAAAAACAGATGATCGTAATGTATTATTTACAATTTACTATAAACTTAGATTCAGGTATTATACTTATATTCATAATATTCTAGAATAGTAAATGTTAATATAGAATAAAATGTGTATTTAATTGAAGTAGGAAATGCATTTTTAAACACATTTTTTTTCTTGGGCTATTGAAATACTAAATTAATAATTTTCTTACAAAAAATTGCAAGTTTATACCTTAAATTTAAAAACATGGACTGTCATTGATGTGATATAGTTTTTTAATGCAACCAAAATGCATTACCTACTAATAGATTTTATTTATTAATATAAATTTATTATATGACATAAGCATGAAAATTATTCAAGTAGTAAGAATAATGTGCAGTGAACAAGTTCATTTATTTAAAAGTATAAATGAATTAATAATTGTGATATTTTATGTGTAATTATTAGGTTGCGAATGTTTATGAACAATATCATCATATGAAAATTAATTTGCAAAATAGAACATTTTTTTTAGAACAACTTTTAAACCAACAGGAATGTGGAAATTATGAAATTTTATCTTTATATTTAATTTCATTGTTGCTATATTCATTTATATGACACAAATTCGTAAACATTTGTAATTTAATAATCATTAACATTATAAATGTTTTTATTTCATTATGTACACCAAATTAATTTATATAAATCTTTTGATTTACGATAGTATTGAAAATAAATTTATGCAAGTTCCGTTCTTGCAGAAATATTTAATTTTTTATAAATTTTAAGATTTTATTGTATAATTACGTTGTACTAGTCACAAATATTTACTATATAGTTTTAATATATCGATCCAAATTTTCTTCATAAGCAAAGTAATAAAATATACCACTTTGTGTAAGAGTATTAGCAATGTGTAGAATAAAAATTAATTCTCATTACGTATAATCTAGGTATAAAACAGGGTTCTATACATGTGTTGACATACTATTATTTCAGATAAATTCTATTTTTATTTACATTAGATTGATTACAAATGTTAATTAATATGTTATATTTGTTGTTTTCTTATATTATTTTTTCCGACCATTCTTCTATTATTTATTAATCCTGTTGGTAACAACGAAAGTAGTACTTTTATATCCGAAAACGGTTATTATTTAAAGTTGTTTAATAGTATTGAATACATACACTAGCATATTCTTTCATATTTTCAAATATTTTTGGTAATGTTATTATACTATGTCAAATATTTACGTCAAATTAGATATATATAAATTTAATAGCTTTATTTTATAAGCTTCCAAATGTGATTATATAAATGTGTAATATTAGTAGTTGCCTAATTAAATTATTCTCTTTATGCCTAATTTATTACACATTATAAAATATTTAATTGCAATTGTTTCAAGTGAAAACAATACTCGGTTTTGTAAAATTTTGAGATAATATTTCCTTTCTCGAAAGATTAATAAAATTTTTTAATAAATTATTAAATATTTTTAATTATTTATTAAAAAAATTTTATAACAATAAACGGACTGCTTGTACCATGACATTTCTCTGATTAACTGTTGGAATTATTTCAATCATTGTATAACGTTCATATGTAATTATCATAAGAAAGAGTGTTTATACTTTAAGGTAATATATTAAGAAAAAGAGTACAATAGAATGATGTAAAAACTTAATATTGATTATAAGTTGTATTAATAAAAAAATTTTATATATCGTTTTTGTTGTTTTATTCTACTATATTATTTTATTTATACTTTCAAATGTAACATTTATCTATAATTTTACAATTCGAATTGAAATTCTAAATTTATATTGTAAAAAATTTAATTATAGTTTAAAACAATAATATACAGTGCTATACATAAATGAATTGTAAGGTATGAATTATGCTGGACCATACATTATATTGACATTGATAGACTGTGTTTATTATATACTATAAATAGTATTCAACATATGTAATTAAGGCCATCTCTGAATAATAAGTAATTCAATACACTATACAATAAAATACATATACAAAAATGTTACTTCTTTTACTTTTGAGACTGATCTTTCTATTAAGTTTAGTATATGAACAAAATTTATACAATATTAATTAATATTATAACTATTGTGTTATGAACATTATAATAATGTGTTATGATTACTTAATGAAAACAATTATTCATATAGATGTACGTTATTATTATAAAAATGTTGCAGAACATTGTATACATTACACATATGTATAATGTGCAAATTTAGAATGTACACATATAATAAGTTGACTAGCAACCTATATATCATTATAATCAGTTCTATTCTTTCATTTAATAAAAATCTATGCATGCATAAAGAATATAACTATATAATTTTTAAAAGTCATATGAATCTTAGAAAATAGTAGAAAATCTTCCAAATTGTCAATTATACATTGTAAAATAATATTTTACAAGCTATTATTATAGCTTCTATTAACTCATGAAAATATTATTTTGTTGTTCCATTCCGTATTATTTAATATTTATTATATTTTAAATATGAACTTATAGTAAATACATTTGTGTACATTGAATTTTGTATAAAATCAGTGTATTTTGAGACCTTTTTATTTAAATTAAATGTATATGACAAAAATGACCACAATAAAATATTTTGATGTGTAGAGACTTTGCAAATCTTTGCAAATACATACATATCAATTAGAAATAACAATTAATTACGAAATTTATTTCTTCGATAAATTTTGTATACATAAAATTGTGTTACCTAATACAATACTTGTTATATGTTGACCTATGTAACATGTATTAAATATATACTACGTATACATACGTACATATGTATGTATACAGGAGTTTAGCAAAACTCTGTTGACAGATAACCAAAGAAAATCAATGAAGACATTGTAGGCAAAAATGGATTTGGAAGATATTAAGAATTATTCCCTACGCATAACCTTCTAGACATTAACCATAATCTTACAAATGACTAACAACTTACAGATTTATTCAAATGAAAATTTTTGTGATGGAATTTCTGTTTATAGAAATTAAGAAACACACGTAGATATGTTTATAAACTGTACCGAATAAGGGAGAAAACGATGTTTACATCAGAATTCGTTGAAATTTGTTTCTTTTTTATGCACTAGACGGTTGTGTCTACTATAAACATACAGAATCCGCAGTTTAATGATTAAGGTATACATAACCACCGGTAACCGCATCTACCGTCTGGAAGTAGCAATGCAGTATGTAAACGAAGAGGAGCAGCAGCAACGATCTCAGTGTGAACCATGACTGGTCAGTTGATGTACCGAATAAACATCGTAGTTCACCGATAATAGCCGAAGTCGTAAGGTGGCGAGCGGAACTATTGACGCGAGCGAGACAGAAACTCGAGCGTGTGCTATGGTGAAGCGACGTCATTGTCGTCGAGAGTACGTGCGAAAGAAAATCGTATGACTTTTAAGACGCTGACGGTCCGTTCTCGTTGCAGTGATTGTTTGCTTAATAAATCGTGGTGTTAAACAAGTGCTGTGTTCCATCCTTTCACACGTGAACGCGCGACAAATGGAAGAGGTGCCGTACAATTCGCGAATTAAAAAACTAATACGTATACTCTTTCGTAGTAGCAAGTAGTGCGATTATTACGTATGTGTGCCGGCGTCTAGAATATACGTTTTCGACATCGCGTAATCTGTGTTCTCATCATAATCACGACCTATTGGCTCGAATACAGGAAGCATTAGCATTGTTTGTGTTTTCACGCTCGTTACCGTGCACATTGAGAGTAGCCATGCAAGAAGGGGATAAATCGGTAACAAGCGGGCGGCGGCCATTTTCCAGATGAGTTTTTCCCCTTTCTTTCAATAAGCAAAGTGCGCTATGTCATGAAAGAGAAAGAAAGAAAAAGGTAGCTAGATAGGGGAAAAGAAAGACAGACGTGAAGAAATAAGAGGAAAGACGGTGTCCTATTATGCGTTGCGAGGTACGTTGAATAATTAGGGCACTTGGTGATTGCCCACAAAAATTCACAAACGCGGTAGCTTGTGCCGTTTCGTGTTGATGAACGTTTAACCTTGTATTGGCCGGTGTGAAGAAGATAGAATTATCTAGGGAAGTAACGAAGAGCAGTGCGAGCAAGCGAGCCAACGAATGTTCAACCAAGAGAGAGGGAGGAGGAGAATGTGTGCGTGCATGTACATGTAAGAGAGGACAGACGGAAAGAGACAAACAGACAGACGGACAGAGACACGGATAATACAGAGACCCCCTATTGCCGTGCGTTTGGTCGTCCGTTCGTCATCACGTTTCACGATCGTTTCTGTCTTTGTCATGATGTCAGGCCTAGTTTATGAGAGGCCTGGTCTTCGATTTCTGCGCTCGCAAAACAGTGCCTCGCGATTTTTCCAGAATACCAGATTCTTGTTGAATTGACGTAGTAACCTTAAAGGCGTCAAACTAATTCGACGTTTTCTATATAGGCACCTTTGAGAAAACTTCAGGTGAAACTTGTCGACCTGGTCGTGCAACGAGAATACAGCTTGTATCCCGTTTCCAATTTGAAGTTGATTGTTGTGCTTGTATTACGGCATATCACCGCACAACAGGTACATGATCGTGTTTCAAGTGTCTTGAATCTTTTTTGATTCTCATAAATAACCTCACTCAGCAGTTCGATAGACAGTATTCTCCTTTGGGTGTACAATTTTATTTATTTACACCGTTCATAACCTCGCCTCGATAGTCATGAGACTGTTCCCGTTTATGCAAATTATTGCTATTACGAAATTCGTTCCGAATCAAGTTACGAGTGATTAATTTTTATTCCGTGACACCTTCCAACCAATCATTCCTTATTTAGATGTGTTCTTGTTTGTTCCCTGTATCCTTGGGGTTAATGTGACAGTCGCCTTTTTAAATACTCTTGTTGAACATCTGAGACTATAAGTTGAAACATTTTAAAACTAAGGAAAGAATAAGAATGAAAAATAGATTTTAATGTTAATTCTGCAAGCCTAAAAGTAAAGAAAATTCAAGTGTTGTTTTATACAGGTACACATTTTATTTCAAATTTTGTATACATACATATGCATGTATGTTCTACTCACAATGTCTACAATTTTCCTAAGTGTTGTATAATTAAATAGCTGTATAAATCAAAATTAGCATTTTTAATTCATCAGATACTTTATGTAAAAAATGAAAAATTCAGAACTTATTTAAAGGTATCTTTGC
This sequence comes from Augochlorella aurata, assembly GCA_028455555.1. NCBI lineage: Eukaryota > Metazoa > Arthropoda > Insecta > Hymenoptera > Halictidae > Augochlorella > Augochlorella aurata. The sequence goes on along the minus strand of CM052150.1, from coordinate 12,996,626 downwards.
AGTTAATTGTAAAGCAGAATAAATTTCAGTTATGTAATAAATAAATTAATGTTCAATTTAAATACAAAGAAGACACATGCAACACGAAATGTCACTAGCACGAAACAAGTACTATTCGTTGACTTTCTTAAATTGAGGAATAAATTGAAAAAATTTACATGTGTAAATACTAAGTTCAAAATAACAACTAATGTATTTTTATAGATGTGTTTAATGAAGTGTTATATCATCCGCTAGTTCTATGTAAACATCTTCCATTTATAAAGAAACTTTTTAAATATAATTGCAAGTATGTAATCGCATTATTGCTCATACATATTTGATACTCTATGATCAAGACAGTGTTGTGAGAGCTATAATAAAACAGGTGTCTTCTCATTGGTGCAGTACGTTTTAACGAAGATAAAAGTTTACTTATCGGATACAAAGAGTTCATGAAAAGTGCATTGAGGGTGTATATTCCTGCCAAAGACATCTGTGATGTGACATAATTGAACAAGTTGGATATCAGTGTAATAATGTAGTGCCAACTTTGCAGATGGATAAACAGGGATGACTGATAATTGTTGGAACTCTGGTGGTGGTAAGTTTTCAAGTCTTTCTTCTGCATGAACAAATTTTTTGTCTTCAGATTTGGGTACGATTAATATGGTTACATCGCACAAATATATTCCAATTGAGTATTATTTGAAGTGACTTAAAACATCAAGTATCATGAAATTTGTAATGATATACAGGATATTAACGGTACAACCAAGTATAAATGAACAGTTAATTCAAATAACTTCTGCATTGCAATTTGCTATGCTGTTTATATATTATTCCCATATGTCTACATCAGAGTAGCAGTGATAGGTATATTTGTATATTTATCTCAAATGTTACAAGTCACAATGAATATTATTTCTTGATATTGCAAATTTTAAAAGCTAATTTATTATAATGCATAGCAGTAGAATGCTCATATGTGCTTTTATGTAACGTGTTATAATTTACTAACATCAAAGTATTAAGAATTAGAATTGGCAAAAGATTTGTTTTCGTAAGATACATGTATAAAACTACTAATGCATGCACATAATTGTACTAGTCTTTATAGACACCTAGTCCTTAGTTATCAGGATAGTAGTTACAAAAACATCAATTTCCACTTTTTCTTTCACAATAAATGCTACATTATTTTCTGGCATGTTCATTTAAAATGATATGAAAAAATATCATTTCACTAAGAAATACACTTCATTTCTTGTATGCTTCTATTGAAGTTGCTTTTCATCCATTGTACACTGAGATATAACATTAAAGGTCTCAGTCAAAATTTATAGAAGCTTTTAGGAAGAAATCATTTAAAAATGAAGGATGACATTAGGACCTAAGAATGAGCATAAAATAATCGATTTATGAAATCTCACTGTAGGTTCACAAGTATCGAATCTATAAATGCGGAAAAATATCATTACGATGTTTTCTGCGTAGTAATAATATTCTATATTCATTACGTATAGTTATAATAATTCAATTTAGTGTATCGCAATGAAATCTGCGGTCTTTACGTTACGGAATCGATCGAACGACTGTATGTGCTTCCTGGTCAACGATGCTTAATAAATTATAGTTTAAAGAGTGTCACATCACTGCACCACCAATTGGATTACCCACGTAAGGTTTAATCAAGTGAACAACATTTATTGGTAAGCCTTACCAATGAAACTAGCTTGCAACCGATCGGCAAAATCGTTCGCGTATTGCCAGCGCCGGTAAATAGACCGAACTTATAAAATAATTGTGATCGGTTAAATTTCTCACCTACTTATTCGGTAATCAACAATTCGTTGTTACAGTCGTAAGTTTGCTTTGGTCTTGCTAGGACGAAACTAAGGTTTCAATTAATAATCGGTCAGCGGGACGAAAAATGGGACCGGGTCGTTTCTGACACCTATTAAATTTATCTTTCCACGCATTGGGGAATGAACGTTTTAACACTAGGTCAACGAGGTCCATTTGGACCCAAAGTATAAATACTGTTACTTGACTATCAAGTTTTTGACAATTGATTGAAATTTTCGTTTATTAATTGAAGTTAATTGAAAAATTAACATGTCTAGAGGGACTACTTTAATAATTTTCTTGAAAAAATTGATAAATAAACTGATAGATTAACCCAAGCATACTCGGTCATATTTTTGTCAAAAGAGATACGTCGTTTGAGTATCAATGAATTAAGTAGCCGCTATTTCGTCTACAGTTTCGTCCACTATTTAAAATAATTCTTTCGAGACCGTTATTTTCAATAGTACTATTTGAAAACAAAAGAAATATCGATTCATTTGAGATAAAACGATTTCAAATAGCAAATTATTTTGTTATTTCTTTATCTTAAATCGGCTAAAAGAAATAATACTGAAAATAATAATGAATTTATTTTATTTGCGTAAAGCAAAAAGATGTAGGCCAACCCTAAACATTAAATTTAACTTCATAATTATTTGAAATAATATTTTAAATAATATTATTTTAGAAGGGATCGTAAGCATGAAAATAACTGTGAAACATTTTGAAATGATACTTAAAATAATGTCATTTCAAATGTTCTCAGGTCTGCGCAAAGTTATATTGTTATATAATTGCAACTTATACTATCATTATTGTCTGATAATAGTCAAATTTCAACTATTAACTCTAGAGACTAATTAGCTGTGTACAAGTCCATTTCGTGATAAAGAAAAATGGCTTTACGTTCATTTATCTTCGTTAGTGGATTCTTCAAATTTTCTCTTCACAGACATATGTAGTTTTTGATAGTATTTCAGCAAAAATCTCGCATTTGTTCTTGTTGTTTGTAGATTTGCATTTATAGACTTGTAGGTTTGTAGATTCCTACATGTTTTAATACTCTCAAACAGATGATCTCACATCATATTGGAGATATCCTGAACGAATGCTTCTGGTAAAATACTTTCCTTCCTTCCTGTTTGCCTTCCTTCCTTCCTTTCTACCTCCCCCTTTCGTCCTTTCTTCTGATTGGTTGCTCCATGTTTTCGCGGAACGAAGAGCGCGAAACATAAATTGAACGTGTTGCGCATAGAAACATCTCTTTCAAAAATTCGTTGGAAACTTTGTCGAATCTAAAGGTTTAGTGAAATATTTACCATAGGCAGAAGGATTCTCAATGAATAAAACAGGGACGCAAAATGACAGTTATTTAAGACATTTTTGTGAAAAATATCAGTAACATATCGTGTACATATACATTGTATAGTAATATCAGTAAAATATCAGTAAGAAAATATCAGTATTTGCTCGTTATTCAATTTTTGAGTACAGATTACAATTAGCCAAAAACTTGTTGCGTTGCCAGTAATAATTATCGATTGCGGAAATTATATTATACATATACATTTATGACGAAATTGAGTGAGTAATATTTGAAGCAGTAGCAAGAATAAAAGATTTTAAGGATGTCAATACATCATTTTTGATTTACAGGAAGAAATAGCTTTCGAATTGGTTTCTATTTCTTTCAATAATGCAAACAATTCTTATTTCACATAGAAATCTGCAGTATATTCGTAATAGTTGTCGGCACAGGAAATTCTGTTTTGGTCACTTATATAGTTACCAATGGGAAAAACTTTATTTCAACCACCAATGACAGTTATCGACGAGAAAATTGTTTCGTCTTCGACCAAAGTAGTGTTTTTGTTGCTCTAAGAAACGAGACTGCAAGAAGAAACACAACAGTATTGTGGTAACATATGTTCGCTTCTGCGTAATGATTTGTTGTGGGATTGAAACAATTTACAACTAATACACTCTTTTTTTCTGTGACACTGAACTGTATTAACGCGAAATAAACCTTTTTAAATTGAATTAATTGAATTCAATGAATTTATAATAACATAAAACAAAAGGTGTGACTCATGCAATGCATGCTCGCACATATTACGTTCATGTGACGTTTTTCACTTGTTTTGCTGCGTAGATTTACTACCTGAAATATTGACATGCATTTATGAAACACCCTGTATAATATGTGATAGAAATAAAATTTTTCTTATCTGTAACTATTATGATCGATTGAAATAGAATTTTCTTCTCCGATAACCGTTAAAAGTAGACCACGGATCTTTATGTTAAATACGAAAATAAGGAGGCGGAATACAAAACGGGAACACTAAACTTATCGAAACAGGAAATAACTTCCAGAAACATTTTATTTTTAATAATTATCCGCAGTCTAATATAATGTTTATGGATAACCAAAACATATTTTCGGTCACATGGAATTATTACCAGACCGTGGTTTTTTATGAAATATAAAAATCGTTGGCATCAATTACATGAAACAGAAACTAAATAGCAGGTGCCTTTTTTCTGTAATAATTTTAGTAGACCGAAAATAATATATTGACATTTGCCAATTCCTTTAATCTTTCTATTATCTTAAATTGCAACCAGCCAATATTACTACAGATGCATAAGATCCACAGTTTAATTATTACTTACAACTAAACAAAGATGACGATTTCTTTGTATTGAATATAACAGGTATGGTCCTTGGAATTAAATACATATTTTACATTTCGAAATATTGTGTGAATGTTTATCGTTTGACGGAAGTTCTCGTCGATAAGAATTGTTGATTACTTTTAATTACGTAGTGCAAAACGTTTGGCTCAACATTCCGTTATACAGTCGTATTGCAATTTTAACGGCGATAAGGATCGACATAATGATTCGATATCGGCTCGGCTGATAGACAAAAGCTTTGCTACAGAATACGAACATTTCTGGGCATACATGTTACGTAAAGTTAATTGTACTCGCTTATTTCCGTTTTGTAACGTCCCATTAAAATTGTATTCATGTAGGATCTCTTTTATCAATGATTGCTTAAGGTAACAGAAATAATTCGAAAGTTTGTTTGCACTGACTCATGAACGGTGTTTCGATGCACCTTTTATTCACGTTCGTACTAAAACATTTCTTCCGGCCTATATGCTTCCACTTTGTATGATCTTTTAATTTTTTGTATGTAGAATATTATAATATATAGTATTATAATGTGTATGGTATTATAATATACTGGTTTTGCATTTCAAGTTGATCCTTTTTTCGATAATGTTCTCCTATTTGTTTCTCGATGACCTTTCTGCAAATAAAATTCATATCAAATTTAAGAATTGAAGGAAATAGATTCATTTTTAAATAAATTTATTTTAATATTTATTTTAAATTTATTTTAATAAATAAGTATATAAATTCATATTATACTTATCCAACGGCCACATCACGTTGTAAAAAACTGATAAAGTTTAATTAGATTTTATAAGTAAATATTGATGTGAATTTGATTTGCAAAAGTTTTAGTTTAAGTTGCAAAAATGTGAATACAATCTTATAGAAGAATTAATTTGAAGTATAAAACTTGTATGCTGAACTAAAGAAGTTTGCCTACACATTTTTAATAAAAACATTTTTATAATAGCAGAAATTGTAAAAAAAATCCGGAATCAATCATTTTGATTCGATAGTTCTAGGGTTAATCCAACCATGGGCCAACAGCCTTAATATCATGTACATAAAATACATTAAGTAATATCAAATAAGAATATTGTAGGTCGGGCAGAATGTCTTGAATTTAGAGTTTAAACAGCTTTAAAATAGTATAGCAATTATTAGTAGTCGCTGTTTGAGTGCAAAAGGTTTAAATGTGTTCGAATTCTCAACGCACCGTTTAGAGATCCTCAATTTTGAGATCTTAGATTCGTTTCCTTCGATTTCGTGAAAATAGGTGTGTTTCAATCTTTTCTTCACTTTGATATGCAAATCATTATTTAGCTGTACAATCGCTCTGATCCGCGCGAGGATGACAAATATCATGCGTGCGAGAAGTGCTTAATTTCTAATTAGATCCGCCATGTTTTCCTTGAACATGCAGCGGGAATCCTAAATATTGTGCAAAGCGCAGGTTTGCGAAAAAAACAAATGAGAATCGTAACTGCTTAGCGTGTATCAGTACTAGACTGCTAATGTTTTTAGTGATTTAAATTATTACTTTCGTGATTTAAAGAAAGAGAAAGTTGCAGTTCAAATGGGATAAATGATTGGTTATGGTATTAGTATGTAGGAGGGTATAAGGAAACAATTACTAAGTTTATCCATATTAAAGTGAATAGTATAATAAACGTAGACATCGGCAACAAAGAATTATGAAAACTGAAGTTTACATTTCAACTTGGTAAAGCACCGTTTTATAAAACAAAAATATTAAAGCTAATTTCAAAAGCAACAAAAATAGATATTTTACCGTGACTCGTGAGATCCGATTATGGAAATATTATGGAACTGTTGAGGGATGCTGGGTAGCGGCGTATACTCTAAAGGAAAGAAGTTTTAATGTGAAGTAATTAAAAATGTGGTTTTGTTATTTACTGTGTTCTCCATTGACATTAAATGAGACCCTTTATTATTATTACACACCCTTCTTATAGCTTTATCGCGACTTAAAAAATTATTTTCATTGTTACTAGTTTTATTTTTATAATTATTAGAGTGTAGACAATACAGGGTAAGTTAGGTAAGTTGCATTCTTCGACTAACTTTTAAATTATGTATTTCATGAAAAATTGTTAAATACAGAAGTTGATACGTCGTCATGATCTTCCTTTGAAACCAATGAACTGCTGTATTTAACTTTTTATGATCCGAATCTTTATACAGATATATAAAAATATATACAACTCGAAACGAGCAAATATCAATCCGTATGTAGACATAAATTCAATGACAATTCTGTAAAAAATTGAATTTACCTTGATGTGTGCGATAACAGTTGTAAATTACGAGAAGTTGGAAAATTAGAGAACAAAATACACTTGCATATTGTGGTTAAAAATGAAATTATGTTGAAAAAGATGATAACAATTTTCCGCATAATTTATATATTATCGGAGATGCGCAAGTTATTTGGAATGTACAAGTTACGTGTCTAACAGGTAGCACAAATTATTTTTCATAACACAAATTGTCATAGTTCTGTGTTAGTGTTTCATGGTATTGTCAGGGAGCGTATTAGAAAATACGTAGGCTTTAAGTTGGCTTCACAGGGAGTTGAAGACCGCGTCGCGTAGTTAGAATCGCACATAGGTACAGGTAGGGGTTAAAATGGGGTTGCCGAGCGAGTTTTGCATGTCTTTCCGTTTGCATCGAGCGCCGCAGAGGCGTGCCGAGCGTTCTTGCTCCATTCCCACATGCTGCCCTAAAGCAGCACGATTATTTAGCAATACGCGTCACTGGTTAATCAAAAAGGTTCCCTGAAACAAATAATTAATACGAAGATTACCCAAAGAATCAACTAGTAGAAATCGACTAAAAAGAATTAAAAAGAATTTAATTTCATTATATTATTTATAATTCGTCAAAATGACTCAAGACGGGAATAAATGTCGATGCAGTTCTTCTTTCTTGCAATCGATACACTCGTAATTATCGATTCTTAAACCGACACTCGATTCTTAAATTATATTCTTAAATTCTACTACATACGTTGCGAAGTTTTCACGTGAGAATACTACGGATGTTTATGCATTTATGTCCTAACCATTTTATATTATTTCAACACTAAGTAATTTTTTAGTTAATAAAAGGAACTTTTCAATCCTAATTTTTGTGAACTAATGCATGAAAGTGAGAATTTGCACAAAGATCGGCGGTATAGTTATAAAAAATTCTGAAATAAGAAGGAGGCAACCTTTCGAACGTCAAAAATTAGAATTTTTAAATTGAATAATAACATTTATGTGAACTGTAACTGAATATTCAGCCGAAATCGCGAAACGCGTGTGTACAGACCGAGTTCAGAAACAGAAGCATTTTTTCTTGTCGTTTTCATCTTTGATTGCTGTTACAATTTCCTTGCTTTTGAAACATTCGATAATTATTGTAGTATCACATAATTATTTACAGAAATTACTGAAATTACTCTATTACATTTGTTTAACTAGTCCGGTAAAAGGCACAAACAGTCATTAACGAGCGTTATCATTTAGTTCTATGAAATCAATATTTTATCAGTTCAGTAATTGCTTCAGCTTACAATCATGACGTGTCGCCATTGTAAAATCATGCTAGGCGAGCAATCTTTTTACTACATTCGTATAATGTAGTAAATTAAACAATAAGGTTACTTCACACTAAACTAATACAAGTCGTGTGATAACGCAACAATATCTGTTATTGTTCGTGCAATTTTCACAGGAGAACAAGCGCGATATTCAACTGTTCTGTCAACAGTATGCTTGCGTTATTGCAGCGTTTACGTTAAAACGTTATGCTCAGTTAATTGTAAAATGAACGCAGTATTTCAACCGTAATTCTACGTTTAAAAATCTGTGGACATTTTTTACCCTCCCTTAAGCTTTCCAGGGTCAATACTTAATAAGATTTAATGTTAATCTCTTGCACTCTGATTTCTCTCATAGTTACGTTAATTAGCGCCTCTTCACCCTTAATAATTTCCCTAATCGACAAAGACAATGTTCGTTTCTTGTATATTTTTATTTACTTTCATTTCTAGTCTCTGATAACAGAAAAATTAAATTTTGTTTCGATTTAAAAGAAATGAATAACGTTTATATTTAGTAGATTGCCTATAAGATCTCGATCATCCGATCAATAATAGTTACTAGTTCTATTAGGGAAATTGTAACTTTTACAATTTTAATTATAAATTGTTTCTTTGACCTATCGAAATGCTATTTTATTAATTTTAATTCGTTTCAAGGGTTAAAATTTCTATATTGCATTAAAACTATATTGTCTAAACATCAGTTAATATCAAACGTTTATTAACAGTAACGTACAGATTGCTTTATTTTATTATAAAGTTCTCTGGATAGAAATAAACTTTGAAAGTTGTGGATAGCAGTTCGAAATTTCTTCGATAAAATTGAGTAGAATTCTCATTGATTTTTAGCGATTTATTTGGGACATATCAATAATATACTTTACATATTTCATTGATTCTAGAATAATTTAGAATTATTATATAGAGAAATCATAATCCATAATTCCTCAATGTGGAAATGAGATACATCTTACACCTAATCTACTAAATATGAATGTGACTAATGTCTTCTAAATTGACACATTTTATTTTGTAAAAAATTTTGTAATAGTAATTTTGAAAAATTGATTTTTAATATGAAATTTTAAATCTAGAAAAATTGTCTCGTTCTGTTAGAGAAATTGTGAAAGAAAAAATTGCCTGTTTTATAGCAAAAACTATACATATTGTTAACATCTTCATAGTCATCTTCAATATCTTCATCTTCAACATCTATCAACATCTTCATCTTCTTAGATTCAACTATACTTGTATCTTCATTATTGAATCTTTAGTTATTATATACCCTATATGGTGTCTGATTTAAAACAGAACGAGCGAATATCTCGAAAACTATGAATAATACGGAAAAATGTTTCAGATGAAATTAGTGTGATATGGAGAAGTATACGGATCATTTCATATTAAGTGACCACAACGAAAAAGTAAAAATGTAGACGATTTGAAAATATTGATCTGGATGAATGAAACTCGGATTAGTTGATAGGAGGTGGGACACTATAGCTTCTAATCGTCAGTTTTTCAAAACTAATTCGACATGTGGGAAACCTCCCTTATCATATTTCATGGCTGTGGTACATGATTGGCTTGCGATTTAATAATTTCCCGGTGAAATTTATATTAGAAAATTGGATGTATTAGACGATAACGCAGCAGAGCAGCAATTGCACAACGCACTTGCTAATCATCTAAAAGCACGATACACTAAATGCTTATGACTACACGAACTGTAACGCTCGCCCCGGCTAAGAGGTTTGTCAATGTTTGTTGAACAAGAGTTCGACGGCCAAATGCTGTTGATAGAATGTTTTGTACAAATATATTTGAGACGACGAAATGTATACGTCACAATGTATATATGTACTAGGTGTTTATTTAATCCTGCACATTGAAATAGCTTTGTTATTTCTGTTTATAAAGAAAAATGTGTTTAATAACTTTGTTTAGTTCAAAGCGAAGAATATTATGATTCATCTTTTTTTTTCTCTCAAGGTTATATTTTTCAAGTATTGAATGTCGTCGCTATTTTCTGCACATTAATTGACCTATGACACTATGGCCTTTAAATGACCTTGAATAAAAAATTTAATAATGTAGGTTAGAGTAGACTAGCTGTTCGAAATACATCTTTTCTCGGTAATGCAAGAGTTTGTACAACATTAAGAAGAAACATTTAAACATTCAAGGTCATTTAGAGGTTATAGTGTAACAGGTCGTGGAATTCGTCTTGACATGCACCACTATTCTACGTTCTAAAGAGTAGGGGATGTTGTGAAAAATATTGTGATAACCTTAGATAATGAAAAAAATATGACATTAAAAGGAAAAAGACATATATCATAATATTCGTAGCTTTGAATTAAACAAAGTTGAACGGACACAATCTTTTTATATCAGCAAAAATAACGAAGATATTTGAATCAAATGTCGAACTTTTTAATGAATATATGTTGCTGCGATACACTTTTCCCAACAAGATTTCTTCTGAAAAAGTTCCAGTCTTTTCAATGAATGTACTAAGCTTATTAAAAAATTACACGCATATCTGCAGCATTCATACGTACACAAAATTCAAAATAAATGACAAAAATACGGAATTTCAAAAAATTTCTTAAGACTTAAAGTAACTTCTACATTTTTAATGAAATTTAAACAAGAAGTTTAACAAAGTATCATATTTGTATATTTCTATATTGGAAATAATGGAAAATAGAAACATACAAATATATTTTATTAAGTTTTCTTTTGTTTCTCTTCTGATTAAGTTCATTTGTATGTCATCTTATAGTAAAAATTATACTTTGCGCGGTTAGTGACATTGTCGTTCTTTCTACAGCTAATTTGTAAAATCCTTATTTATCTTAGTTTTGAGGTTAGTGAACTTACACTGATTGGCTTCTGAGTTGTCCATATACAGTGATGTGCATAACTGTAGCCTGAAAGTGATTTTTACATTGTTAATTATATTTAAACGAAAACTTACCAAGATATCGTTCTTGTATATTTCTATATTAGACTTAATAGAAAATATAATTAATAAGGATACATGCCATTAGTAATACAAAGCATAATTTTTATTGTAAGATGGTATACAAATGAATTTAACTAGAAGAGAACCGAAAGAAAAGCGTCAACATCTTTCTAGAAAAAACGATTCTCTCTGAACGATCCTGGTTAGTCATTCTGTGGTCAATGTAAGTGCTGCTATCTACTGTTTATTTATGAAGAAATCAACTATATTGATTTATCGACCGAAAGATCCTATGATAAAGTTGTTTTTACACTGCACAACTCGTATTCAATGAAAAATGGACTTACACTTGCGAGTTCCACTTTGTTATGTATTACCGACGTGACACTTGAAGTGTTAATTCGTACGTAAATGTGATTTTCAGGATCGATAGTCATAATTAGACTGCGGATTTTATGCCTCTGTGGTAAAAGTGAGTTGGTGGAATGCAAAACTTTAAATGTGGGAGATAGGTTAAAAAATGTCGTTAGCTTATTTTCAACTTATTCGATATATTAAAAATGAAACTGAATTTTTAGTTAATTCCTGCTTGTTGCAATCGAGGTAAAGGATTTTCATTTTGTACAAAGATCTGCAGTCAGTCCAGTCATGATACATATTGGAAAATGGAGCGAAACAATTTTTGTTTCTTGTATGTCTTCATTTATTTTCGTTTCTAAAGTTTGAAAACAGAAGGACCAAATCTTGTTTCGATTCAGAATATTTTAGAAGAAATGAAGAATATTCAAATCTTTCTATTTAAGTCCTCATTATTCTATTAAAAATCTACTAAAATCAAATTTTATATTAAAATTCCACTATAATAAATTTAACCCCTATTAAAAATTAATTGCAATCTAAATTTCTATCGAAAATCTTCTATCTAAATTCTTATAAAAATCTATTACAATTTAAATTTTTGTTAGAAATCTATTGTATATTATCTAAAGGTAATATTTATCCTTTTTTCTCGTAACGTTATATGAGGTACTGTTACTTTCGATTGAGTTTTTATTTACCGCATTCTATCAGGTATTTCTTCAAGAATGTTCACATACAGCAAGTCTTTTTTCACCATAATAATTAAACAAGTTAAATTTTTAATATTGTCACCAAGTTTATATATAGGGCACGCAGAACATTATAGGTCTATAGTAAATGGGTAAATGAAACATGCGGCATAAAAGGTGCCATATACTTTGTTTACTTACTATGTTATTATATTTATATTATGTTATTATATTTTTATCAAAAGGATTATTTGTTACCATAAAATATTAAAATGTGGCATTCACTCAAGGATGTAAAGAAGATTTATGTAATTTAAAATTAGTATATACACTTACAATGAATGAAAAAACAGTACTTACAAGATTAATAACAATAATACTTCATTTTCTTTCGTTGTCCCATTCAGTGCAACCAATCGATGAATGGGGTGAAATGCTCTTCTTAAAAAATATTAGAAACGAAGCATTGTTATGGTGAAAAAACTAATCTCTGGAATGTTTCAAACTATATTTAGATAGGTCTTTTAGTTTTTTCTGTTATGTTGTTATAAACAAAAGTGTTCCATTCATAGGGGAGCAGTGCTCCCCTAATTCTTCTTACATTTCCTCCAAGTGGTTTCTAATAGTTCAAAATGTTCCACGTTGCGATAATACTTGTAATATCCGAAAATTATATTTAATATATAGGGGATTTTGATAGTTAATGTATATAGAAATTTGATGGGTTGCCATCAACCAGCCGCAGCCACTGCCACAAGTACGGTCACTCCATCGTTCATTCGATCGACACTGACGCTGCTGTTACTGCTGCTGGTGCTGCTGCCGCCGCCGCCGCAACCGCAGGCTAACGGTTCTACTATAGCTACCGTATTTGCACTGTGAAATTGATCGTATAATTTCTAATAAATGCATAGAAAGCGTACCTAAATATCAAGCGGACGCAATCGGCAGAGTCTCCATGCTGTTCAAATTGTGCAAGGCTTCGAAAATGTCGAGCGGAAACGAGACGAGTTCTCGAAAGCATCTCGACAGTCGAGAATGTCGTGATTCTCAAAAATTTTCAAGATTCTTTGACATTTTCAAGACTCCCGACAATTTTCAAGAATCTCCAAATTATCATAATTCTTTAAAATTTCGAGATTTTCGAGAAATCTTGATTTTGTTTTAGTTAGGTTGGTTAGCTAGTTTAAGTTAGCTAGGTTAAATTTTGTCGGAAGTTTTAATTATATACAGTCTAAAATAACGAAACGACCGTCACTCTAATCTCAAGGGCATGGAGACGAAACAAATTAATTTGTTTTAAATTAATTGTTTTCGATCCATGTGAAATCGATCTCCAAACGGTAAATTTAAATTAAGGACGAATGTCTTTTTGTAGATAATCATTGTTAATAAGATGATACTCAGTAATATGTAAAACATTCAGAACTTCTAAATTAATAGGATTTAGGCAATTATTTGAGTCATTATTTAAAGCGAAGTAATCGGAAAAGAGTAGAGACCGAAAAAAAAAATGACGCGTAAGAAAACACCTGTGTGTTTTCAAAAAAATACTAAAAACACAAAGCTGTGTTTTTTACGCTACGATCATATATTAAAGATTCAATGAGGTTACGGTACAAAAAGGTCGACAATAAAGTTTAGTCAACGATGTCCAAGAAAATAAGTGTTTTGTTCCACTTCGGATCAAGAATAAAGCCACAAAATGTCGATACCTTCATTTTTGAAAATAAAAGCCATTGGTTGTTGCCATAACTTGTAAAGTCTATTGTAGATATTTTTATTATATTGCATTTTATTATTGTATTTTTATTACATTATAGAAAGAATATACTGTAAACATTTGATATTTTGCAAACATTATGGCATCTTCAAGTTTTTGTGTCCCCGAAACTTTATATTATATGTATTTCTCATGGCACTTCTGAAGATAGAGAACTATCGATAGTACTATTGATGGTAGATAGTCATCTATGGTGTTTGTAAACTAGTTGAAATCATCGATAGCGTCGACTATCGATAGTTCTCCGCCTCTAAGTGACAGTGCAATGACGAGCAAGTTCGCCGTAACGAAAGGGTTAAACGCACATTAGGATCGCCTCCCATTCATACGCATTAGTCACACGCGCACGCGCACCCTACACTGTCACTCATTGTCAGTATGGCTACGCTACCCTTATGTTTGGCCACTGAGAAGGTAAACAGACGAACAGCAGCGAACGCGAGTGCGTGTGTGATTGATCGGTCGATAAATAGTCGGCACCTGAAAACTGCCCTGGCACAAGTACTCGCGTTGCACAATTCAAATAAAACATTTTCATTACTGTAAAAAATGATTGTTTTCACATTTCAATTGTTTGATTGTTTCGAAACAGAAAATCATTTTTTAATGACTCAAATTTTATAAAGAGAAACCGATACATTTGACCGTACCCATCCGGTGTAGACACTCAATCAATAGAAATTTGAATTACAATTGATTTTTATAGAAGATTAAATTATAATATGTAGATTTTTATCGTAAAGAGTGATTAATTTTAATATGATTAATCAATTATATTGAATTTTTATTAGATATTTCAATTACAATAGATTGGCACAGAAATTTAAGTTGTAATTAATTTTAAATAGAAATAAAATTGAGTATAATATATTTTTCATATAAAATTTAATTACAATACGCAGAGAAATACTCTCAATATGCAGAGAATGATATTGAGCCCTTGGGTTGTGTGAGAAATACGCTTGCTTGTCTCTATTTACATTTTATTAATGATATGCTGTACCATGATGGTGTCTGCGATTTATGTGAATTGATGCGAGTTCTGCGATTTTTTCTGTGTGACTTCTTGGCGATTTCTTTACGATTTCTGGCCGATTTCTGGTCGTCACTTCGGTTTTTTGGTGATTGGTCAAGGGTAGTTTTTGGGGGAGGAATAAAGTGTTTTTGATTGGAGGTGGATGTGTCTGAAGGAGCTTGAAATGAGGAGCGGGAAGCTGTTAGAAAGTTTTGTTTTCTATTGTCTTCGTTCATCAATGATGTGATTTATAAATGAATGTCCGTTCAACGTTTCGGCGGGTCTGTCGCACATGTTGTCCGTTCATCAGGTCGAATTTGTCGGCGTGCGGTGGTCGTAAAGTAATTCAGTCGGTTCGGAGTCGCCCGAATGATTTTTTACCTATTGTACCGATTTTTAGCAGGTCTAATGATTAATTCGCTGAAGGGATTAGCGAGGCACGTTCGACCTTAGGTGTTGCCGTTGCAACAATATATTTAATTTGAATAAAAGGTGAATACGATCAGTAAAAGAAAGAACTTGATTTAAAAAAATATGAATATGATCTATGAAAGAATTAATTTGTAGTACAAAATCTATATTTTTCATAATCTAATGTTCTCATGATCATTGTACCTATAGCACATAGACAAAGTCACCTTGATATGAGGAAATAGACCATTCACATTTAAAAAAATCGAAGGTTTCTCGAAAAATGTTGAAAATATAAAAAATGCATATTACACTTGTTTATTAACCTGATGTCAATGTGATATGAAAATGTTCAAAAAACTAATTTTAATAAGGATTTTTTAAATTCAACTAGTACATTTGTCTGTAATATTATAAAAAATACAAGGATGTAGGTTCTGTATCATTATTATTATATACTCCGTACTTTTCCACATTTCGCGCAGGTGTTGAAAGTATAAAAGTATGTTATAACTCTTTACACCGACGACGGGTTAATTGTAAGAAGCAGTACAGTATTTTCCTCTTGCATTTGTCTTTTAACCCTTGCCATTTAAAACAGAAACGTTCGTTAACAGAGTCGAGACTGATACGAGATTTCTGTACGTTCCCAAACCATGAAAGTGCATAATTATTGGACAGAAATTGTATATGCAGTATTTTGTAGTTACGTAAATGCAATGTGTAAAATAGTACGAGTGTATTCTCCACTGCGGTGTCCACGACACTGAAAGAGGTCACCACTTTCACTTCTTTATGCACTTTTTATATATCGTATGTAATGCTTTTGTTCAGTGGGTTACAATAAATATCAACCAAGAACGCCGCCGGTATTATCACTGCATAGAAGCAAAAGAAGTATACGTATATGCACTTACCGTCAAAAATTATTAAACATGTCATACAGATACATCTATGTGGACGTAGTAAACCTTCTTAACATAGGATAAAAATTTGTACGGTGTCAACGAAAATATTAATTTCATTTCTTTATAATTTTTTAATTTTTATTTCCTTTTTTTATTTTGGACTCTAAAAAATATTTGTTTAGCTTTTATTTTATCTTTTTATTTGTTGCATGCACTAAATAAAACAATATTGCAATATAAACAATGTGTTATATGCTTCAGTATAATACGTATTTTTAATTTACTGAGACGTATATTTGTTAAAATATCGAATTTTATTCAAATGTTAATGATACATAAAGTTTCTTATTTTTGGAGGGTAAATGTATCTGTGTGTCAGTAAAGAGAAATGCTACATGTCACGATTTCAACAAATTTTGATTTACGCGTTCATTGAGCTAAAGAAAATGGATTTTATGCATTTATTGGAAGAACAATCATGAAAACAAATTCGATGAGTTCAAGAAAAAAGTAATGGTGTTTAAAGTAGTACTAACCCCACTTCAAGCAACAATATCGCTAAAGTGCAAACGTTGAACATACAGCTTTCGTCCTTGCAACCGCGAATACAGGGTTTTGATCGTATCTATCATGATATAATAATATAAATATATAATCTTATTTAAAAAAAAAACATCGATAACCTTAAAATCTCAAAAAATATGACCTTCAAGATCTATACCTCCAGCATTTTTGTTTATCGTTAACGATAACAGAGCTTGCTTTGTAACAGCTTCAGTGAATCACCTTGTAGATAATACAAGACAGGCAAAATAAATTGTCATAAGTATACTGCGAATTTTTACACATATTACGAAAATGAAGATTGGAGAAAAGTTTCATTCGTCAATTAAGGGAGATTACTCACTGGAAAGAGAAAATGAGCACGCTATTAGACCACGTTAATTCAAAACCATAGTAAATACGAACTATATTCGCGTCACCACCGATTATTTCTGAGTCGACGGCTAAAATTTGATTCGCATTATAGGTATACCCGTGCTGCACCGACGCAGCACTCATGTTAAAAGACACAAATGATTACATTGATTTAAAAGAGAATGAGTACGCTAGAGGTGACACTCAACGCATACTGTACTCGCGAGAGTGCGTGCAATCACATCGCAAAATGTTTTGCGTGCCCGTGCTCTGAGTGAACCGACAATATGGACAAACGACGGTGTAGTTAGGCTTGTTCGGTAGAGGTTTGTCATCTATTAGCAACACACAGTGGACGTAAATGCTGTTCAATTTGTAAAGTGAAACGTTAGAATTTCCGATGCGTAAATCGCAAGATATTGTGACAATGTACATGATGTCATAATCGATGTCGAAGTTTGGAAAACTGTGAAACAAATTGTTAAGAAAAAACATCGATGATGCAGTTTTTATAATATCATCGAAATTTATTTTCTGTTTTGCTTTTCTCTAATGTGTTTCATTGTTTATTCATATTTGTGCAATGGTACCGATCCCATTTTTGTTTATAAGTTGAGGAACAATATATATATAAAATTTAGTTAATATAATATATTATATTATATAAATATAAATATTAAGATACAAAAAGATTGTGTGTAATTCGAAACCAGCAAACATCAACAAATGTAATAGTGAATTAACGACGAACCCGCAATTAAAACGAAAAGTTAAGCTTAAAGTCGAAGGTATACAAATCAAGACTAAAGGGAAAAAACTGCCTGTAATTTATTAAATATACATACAGACATGAGATGAACTCCAAGCACTAAAATAGTTGTCGATAATGACCAAGTTTTTGATGTAATAATTTTTGAGATAAAATAGCAGAGTGCTTATATAAACGAATCTAATATAACACGTATGAATACAATACATGCATAAATCATGAGATTCTAAATAGTAACTAGCAATGAGTATGCACATTCGGAGATCTCTTGACATCGCTCACAAAATACGTAGTATACACGTTATGGCGTGTATGTTATAAAATGCAAGAAGAATAATTTAATCCGATGTGTGAAGTAAGATTTTTAAATCGCAACTCGATTAAGATAGAGAAATAAGCGAACAAGATAATTTTACCAGATTATGAATAAAAATGAAATTAGATCAAGAAACATAATGTCGGATCGAGCTATAAACTGTAAGTTAAAAAGGAAGATCTATACTTATCGATAATTACAATTATTAGACTGGGATGAATAGGATGCATTTACGAGAACAATGAGTAACTAAAATATAAAACAATGAAAATATCAAAAGAATTCGAGAACACTTTCGTATTATTCTGAGTTCAGTGAAATTATTTAAGGAGGAAATAAATTCAACTTTCATTCTTTGCAATTGTAATGATTCTAAATGTCTAGTGATTTCTTCATTTCAATTTCAAATTTTGAAAATATTTGGCATGTATTAAAAATAGGGCTGTTTTCAGATAAATTAATTAAATGGTTAAAATTGTAATTATAGTGTATGTTTGAATGTTAGTTAAGTTAATAAGTAATGAAATTTAAGGTGAGATCGATTCCCACTGGATCAAAAATTTATCTTCCTTAAATTTTATTATGTTTTAGATAACTGGATGTAAGCTGCATTACATATTGTATAACGTATTCGAATCATTTTACTGCACCAAAGTGCACCAACAAAGTTATAACTTATGATTTGTATGAGAATTCTGATATTGAGACAGTCCTTTCCAATGCGAATTCAGTGGTTGTAAAGATAAAGTGATAAACTCTATACCTCAAATTTTCTATCTTGTATACAAAAATTCCTGTGGAACGCAAAACCAGAGAATATCATGCTCCAGATATAAATCTACAACGAATTCGCAACTAAAAACAAAATAAAATTTACTCGAGTGCGTAAAAATAGCGGCGTACAATCTTTTTAATTACTGCTAAGGTTTTGTGATGGAACAGCAGAGTACTCCTGTATAAATGAATTTTATATTACACGTAAACGTGCAATGTAGTAAGGCAGAAAGTCAATAAGCATGCAGATGGACATTCACAGTTCATGAGATCTTAATACTTTACCGACCGGTAGCCTATAAATCGACTTTTTACGCTGACCGGTAGCCTATGAGTCGTTTGTCAGGCAACCAATAATTTGTTATCTATTATTGAGATATTATATAATTTTTTAAATATTAGATACCTTTCGCGATGAGTAAAATAAATATTGTTTAATACTAATGTTATAAAAATATAAAGTGTTTATGTTTATGTAAAAATGTGAAGTGTTAACAACTGAAAATAAACATTTGAAGCACTCTCTTCAGATCGTACATAGAATACATACAAGTTCTGTCAACTATTTTCCATCAATTACGAATGAAAAACAACGAAATTCCTTCCCCGCTGCAAAATCATAACCCTGTAGCTTGCCTTGGAGGGTAGTTACAGGGTAAATTAGAATGTGCGTTTTTCCGCTCAATTTTCGCCTTCGGTGGTTTCTTAAAATTTTGAAAACATCTAATCTATTTCGAATTGTA
This sequence comes from Augochlorella aurata, assembly GCA_028455555.1. Lineage (NCBI taxonomy): Eukaryota > Metazoa > Arthropoda > Insecta > Hymenoptera > Halictidae > Augochlorella > Augochlorella aurata. The sequence continues at coordinate 12,976,841 of CM052150.1, read as the reverse complement.
AATCGCATGTTAAAGCAACTACAGATCCAAAACAGAGAGATACTTAAATGTCGACCATTTTATACAACTACGATCTTCACCTTGAAACGAACATATGCATAAACCATTGAAAATAGCTTTCTGTAAATTCGAAGCGACAGTTGCCATCATTCCAGTTTCTGGTATCGCCAGTTCCTCGATCGCATTCCTGCAAGCTGAAGCAAATTTCGTATCGTGGAAAAGGTGTTCCAAAGTTTAACCCACGTCGACCGAATCATTCTGTAACTAATCGCTGTTTCGCAATGTTACTCTTCCGGCTATTATTTTGATCGGTGCTGGACACCGTTGCTGGTCTCTTTGCTCGATGCTCCACGACACCGCGTTCACGCCGAAACTGGGACTCCTATCAGACGAAGAAACGCGTGTGGACGGTTTCTTTGATAGTGACCAGACGTATCAGTTGGGCGGGACAGAGTTTAATCGGTTGTGACTTGTTGTTCCAGGCGCTGGCGTCAAGATGGAGCACTTTCAGGCCACCCTGGACCCAAGGAAGCAGGAGTTATTGGAGGCCCGCTTTCTCGGAGCAAGGGTGAGCTACATTTTCGGGCGCGCACGCGCGCGCGTTTATGTATGCGCTCTCTTCGCTATCATATTCTCTCCTTTTCTCTCTTCTTACGCTCTCTTTTTAGTACCCGTTTGCTCGCCGTGCGCATACAATCATCATTTCTACGGCATTCTCTCCGTAACCGCTAAACACGATCTCTACCGTAACTGCTAAAAATGATCTCTACCGTAACTGGATAAATTTGATCTTCGCCATTGAAGGTTGATCGTCCCTTGAACCAATATAACCAATATAAGACAAATTCTATCCCCATCACTGCACAGTGATCCGGGAACTCGTTTTCTGTGGCTTGAATTATTTTAGAATTGTTTCAAGGTTTAATGTAGAGTCTACGATTTTCAACGTATACTGAAGGGGAACATCTATACACGGAATCCGAGTACCGTGTATTCGCGAGTTAAGTATCCGTGTTCTTAATACATGTGTAATTATGGATTTTATTACTCGTGTATTTTCGTACACAGATCCCTTACGTACGTGTTCGAATTACGTGGCGACTGCACCGATGCGTTTTTCTTTTCCAATCGGACCCTTGTCGACTATTGATCACGCTTCGCTATGCAGCATTATATGAACGTGTATTAAAATATACGTGTACCCGTGTATTTAATATTACACGCGAAATAGGTACCTCCAGCTTTATGGTTATAGTATAGTAGGTCATTGAATTCGCCTCGGTGCCAGCTATAATATGTACACTGCGTCTCGTAACTAGTCTGCAGAAATGCGCGCAAATGCATGTTTTAGAAAAATGAATTAAACAAATGAAACTTTGACTAAAATATGTTTCATCATTAGAGGAAGCATTTTTTTCTTGCATATTTTGCATATTGCATATTCTTTGCATATCTTGCATAAAAGTTGCAAATTCTGCACATTACAGGCATACACACAATTTCTTTACAAGTTAGCTTTGATTTTGTTGTGTCCTCGTCTATCACATTCTCGTAACGGCAGAGAAAAAATATGAAGAGTTTAAAAAATTTTGACTGCCGATGGAACACGCATACCATGTTGCAAAATGCCACTAGAGTCAATTTAAATATGCTACACTATGTGATGTTAAAAAGTCATTTTCTTGGTTTAAATTAATTTTCTTCCGACAGAAGGCACCAATTTTCAATTCAGAATTTAGAAAAAATATTGTAGATCATTGCCACTTAAATTATGCATGGAACCTAATACGTGGTAGTATTATGTATACTGCAATATTAATAATCAAATACTTCCACATTTTATAAAGTTAGTGGAGTTGAATATAGATGTAAACGTGTACAAATATTTGTATAACATGTGCAATATTATATTTTGTGTCTAATGTCAGAAAGTTAATATTTGAGTAATAGGCCTCATATGTATATTATAATTATTTTTTAAAATAGTTCGTGTAATATTAAATACATTTTTATGAACATCACATTATATATAATATTAAATACATTGATTAAACGCAATTTTACGAATTCTTTAGCATCTACGTAAGCGCATATTTACCAAATCTATGCTGCATATACTTTATATATACATATATATCTTGCATATAGTCTGCGTATTCACGAGGTCCAAATCGCAAGTGCGTAGACTTTCGCAATCTACTCATAACTATAAAATTACCAAAAAATTTATCAACTTTTCTACATTGTGATTAGCATAATAATAAAGTATGCCATATTTGAGTATGTACCGAAAAACGATATTTTTCTAAAAATGGATACATTTTATTCAGAAAAAATATAGGAAAAACAAAATAAAACCAATTTATTCTTATTTTGTAACTACAGAACCAACAGAATAGAATACTTTGTTACACAAAAACTCAAAGCAAAATGAAATAAAATTAAGTTATACCTAAAGTTTCTTCTATTTTCAATGAGTTCAAATATTCGATTTTCTATACTTCCAATCAGACTTTGGTGTATTGTTTCTTGTATCTATTCATGTAAAACGAACTTCACAGACGTAGTTCTATAATTATGAGACACTAATGAATCAGTGTTTTGTTTTCTAAAAAGATACTTTGTTTCTCAATATGATTTCACATACAGCGTATTTCATTCATTATTATATTAACTCCTATATGTATATGTAAAAACTGGAAATTTTTGAGTAGTTTTATGGTTACGACATGCGGTGTATTATGAAGTCAAAAATGTATATTAATATTCAAAATATCAAAATAATTTGTTTTGAAATTATTTATAACAAAAATTTTGTTTCTGAAATTTAATGTCTTGTTATCAAATGATCGGAAATGTCTTAAAAATCGTTCTAAGTTTCAGTCTAGTACTGCGAACGTCTACTTGTTAAAATACACGTAGAATTAAAATTTATATGTGCACATCGTTGAAGGTCTGAGCTACCACAAAAAGCAACTCTCAAAGCTAACTTTTTAAAGTATCTTTTCTAACCCTTCGACAAGCTGACAATGTACTTAAATTTATATTCTTAGCACATTGATTGAAACATGTTTATATCGCCATGAAATAACTGAAATACATCTGCCCACGTTATATGAAAATATAACTAGAACTAGCATTTCAGCATTGTCTAAGGTATAATTGAACTATTTAATTGCAATTCCAATTTCATAGTTTCGCTCTTAAATTATCTACGACAAAGGAATCTGCACGGAAAGTTATCTGCAAGATTTAATATTTTAAATTTCGAGGTTCTAAAGGATCCTTCTTTGATATAAAAAAATTTTGTACAAACATAAAAGTCTAAAAATTCAATTTGGGTCATAAATTACCGCTTTCCGGATCACTGTGCACTTGGGGGATACATACCCCTTAGAGCCAATTAAGCATTGAACACGCTCGACGACCGAGTAAAGAAGTGATTACTGACTAAACTTAAGGATATATCGATGGTATCAGATAAGTAAACTACGAATTTGTATGCAAAATAAAAATTGTCTGTGCCAATTGTACAGAGCAGGAGTTACACAGAAATGTACTTCTTCTTTTAATAGTTTCGATAGATTAAAAATAGTGTAAGTAGATTCTTAAATTCTTTTGATCAGAAAGCAGTAATCGATATCTATAAGTAACGTTTTGTTTTCATACTTCTGACTATCGTCTATTATTATTACCATTGCTAGAGCGTGAATTGTATGTAAAATCATGGTCATCAAATCTGCACAGTTTCAAAAAAACTTGAAATTTTCTAGATGCCGAACTCTCGTTATAAGCAGTAAAACTGTTTACATTACATTCCTTAGTACATTACTCACTTCTTCTCAGAGAGTTATCGCATGACCATGAAGCATGCTAAGTTGATATTATAAACATAATTTATTATCTGTAACAGAAAACAATTTTCCTCATTTATTATGGTTATTGGTAACCAGAACACATAAGAGTACATTTTTCCTAATCATTATATTTTTAAAAATTTCTTTCAAAATTTATTGTCTATCCTTTACGTGAATAAAAATCAATTTTTTTCATAATTGTTATTTTTGGACCATGCTTCTGATGTCTTCGTTGCTCTGTAATTAACTTACCCAATTTTACTATAAACTCTGCAGTTTACTGGTTATACAATGTTATCAAGAATCAGTATACGTATTTTTAACTTTTAATTATATATTATACACTGTTTTATGAAAGGTCGATGATACGGATAAGATATCGCGAAGACGAATGGGAACTTCGAAGCTTAGGCGATCGAAGTAAAGTATGATGAATTTATTATTAGGTAAATGTTTTTATTTTTGTCTGTATTGATTACTGACAATATCTTGATAAAACTATACACTCTTATACACAATTATATCTTATCGATAGGATCGAACATAAAGCAGTGTGAATTGGTTATTATTATTTTATTAATTAAATGGACTCAATTATTCTCTGAATTATGGAACATAATACAAACTAATAACTTAGTGAGAGACACAACAAAAAAATTTACATTTCTAATAATTCTGTTGATACGAAATGGTTACAGTGTACACATATTTGTGTTTGTGATATATATAATTTAAAATTAATAATAACAATATATCAGATCATGGGTGACACATTGATATTGCGCTTGAAACATCGAATCCAGTTTGAATTATTTTTTCATCCATATACAAATAGCGTCAAATTTATAACAATTCAAATTTTGAGGAGAATTTTAAAAAGCTGTTAAGAGGGTTAGCACGAGGCTTTCTTTTATATAAAAACTTAAACAATTTCTAAGAAGAGTTTATCAAGTTTAAAAATATAAGCCAAGAGTATTTCGAGGTTTGGGTCACTATGCTCGTCGTATCCAATTTTAAAACAACCGTTTTCAACAAATTAGGATATAAAAACTTGCAAAACTATGTTTTCGTAAGAAATGCTGATCGCCACGATTTTTCAAATGTTAATACATATTTTTGCTTGATAATATTCTAATCGGTGTCGAGACGAAATTAACGACTTATAACTGTACTATACTTAAAACTTGGAATGATGCTAAAATCATTTTGGTCATAGAAAGCAAATTCCTAGGCCGCTATGCACTCATGCGACGCGTTTCTCTTCTGTTCATGGTCTTTGCGAATTTTTGGCACTATGTAGTGGTAACGGTAATGATACCAGCAGGCTACCTGCAGAACGAAAGGGATGATCCCGTTTCAAAACGGAGCGTTATCCGTCTATCTTCTACCCCGATCTTGAGACGCTCTTCCACTTTTCCGAGTTCGGTCGACGATGCCAAGGCAACTTTTATTCACGGGTGTAAACCGTCCGAAACTAGCCTAAACTATCTCCCCGAAACCTAAAAAGCAGCATGGCTCTGCTATTTATAGTCGCGGACAAAAGATCAGGACGAAAAGAAAGAGAGTGAAGAAATTGGTAAAATGCACCGTGGTCGCAAATCTTCTTCAAAGCGACGTCTCACGTAGTATAAACCATTGGAAAAAACACGATTGAACTTCGATTCGTCAGAGAGCGATTCGCCAATCCTGACTTGTCTAATGTTTACGGGATTTAGCAAATGCGCAACCGCATTTTTAGAATTTTGGTACTCGGTGTTGGTTTCTTGTCTTGCTTCGAGATCTTAATTGAAAATGTTACCGCCATTTTCTACCTGTTCCAAGCATCGATTTGGACGCCATTGTATAAATTTATATTCAGCAGTATTATACATTTACATATACATTCTTACACATAATTACATATACATATACATTACATATACATTTTGTCAGCGCAGTCTGTCGATTTTAACATAGGATGATCCCCGACATGGAAATTCAAAACATTCCGAGACTTTGGGAATACGTAAAACGTGTGTAGGCATGTGTTAAGCAATTCTTTTTATTGTACCGAGTACAAATACTCGGCTATATTATTTATTTTATTGCAATAATTCGCAAACTCTGCAAGATAGAGAAGAGTCTTCCGACAAAAGTTACTTCTTTTGTCCAAATCTATCATGCGATATACGATTTGTTGATTGTTATAATTAATAATTTCTTCCAGTTGTTTAAATAATTGTGTTTTCCCGCGTTCGTTGTAGAATTTTTATCTAATGAAAAAAATTCTTCGCTGTAGCATTAGTTCGTCGTAGGATAGTCCATCGTACATGGAATGACAAAGAAAATAAAAAACTCATGTTTTTTACTAAGTTATACGTAAGCTGGAAATTTCATTGAAATTGGATGACGTACAGTCAAGCTACAGACGTTGTAAGATATCAAAATCTCTAGATTGAACGAATTATTATACACGAATTTCGATACTTGTACATCGATAGGTGCGAAACGACGATATTTTCGGATCGCAAAATCGACTGGGCCATAAAGCAATCATGTTCAGGAGACAGAACAAGGGAATTCTACAAAGAAATCTTGCACCCAAATCAATTTCAAATCAAAGTCCATTGTCCCGGCTACCGCACTACGATTACTTTATAGGACGACCGATTTTACGATCACCAAATTTCGTGTCTGCGACTATTACTAAATTACAGAAACGAATTCAACAAGTGTCTAGCTAAGCAGTATTACTTATTTGATGAGAACTAGGGTAAATTACTGTCTAATTGACAGACAAATTAAATAGTTTCTTTCGTCTATATCGTACTTTTTAGAAGATTTAAATTATATACTGATGTGTTTCATATAATTATGGATTTCTTCATCATTGAAATATATAAAGAACACAAAGTATTTAACAAAATTGATAAAGTAGTTCTTGAGTGAGTTCCTGTGCCCTTAAAATGATGAAAAGTTAATTTATGAGCGTCAGTTTAGCGTAAAACTTATGTGAATTATTCTGAAACAATTTAGAATATACTGATTTTCTCCATTTTAAATCATTACATCACATATAGACTGTTGCAAAAATTTACCGTCTAAAAAAGTCGAAAAGAAAAACAGATTTTGCATCTTTTGCAGACATTGATAGCTTTGAACATTTTTAGTTAAATGAAGAAACATTTTGAAAAATCTCGATGCTAAAAAATCTCGGCGGTAATTAAATTCAGCAAATAATGGATACTAAAATTGTACAAAATAAAAATTTTTAGCTCGAATTTCGAGAAACGTGAGTTGACCAAAAATTTATTTCCTTTTTAATAATTTAATAAGATTGAAATTATTATAACAAGAACTATTAATTTTTCTTAGGTTTCTATTGTTTTCTATCTTACTTATTCACTTTTGTCATAAATGCTTAAGGTCTGTAGTTCAGATCAGTATTCGAATTTAATTTAAAGAATTATTTAGCTTTTCTAGAAGCAAATCTAGAAGAAGAAGAATATTTTTCAGGAACTAAATTGAAGCAATAAATGAATTACTGTCTCTGTACATTCATATATTCATTTATGCTTCCTTGTTTCGGCTGTTTACAATTTTTGTAGACACGTGGAAACTTTTGTCGTCGATTACAATTATTCGTAGCTAATTAATTCGTCCCTCCTTCGAGTTAATGAACGAAATGATCGAATGCAAGCGAGGTAGAATGACAGGAAGAAGCACGTTGTCATTGACTTGTAAGAAGTCAGTAACGCGCAAACTAAATGATTTCCTAGCGGTTATCAGTTTTCCATTTTTCCCATTCTAGTCGAATTCTTTCAATATCTGCATTGTTGTAAACAATATGTTAAATAATGCCATATTTAATCCCGTTTTCTTTGGAGGAGTATACATTATTGGTAGGAACATGCATTTGCGTAGAATTACATTTGAATTACTGAAGTAATTAGAATTACAATGTAATTCAATCACATTGTAATTTGTAATTCAGATCTCGACTCAATTACATTACAATGTAAATCGTAATTGCAATTGGAGTACAATTACAAAATACTAAGTAATTAAATTAGGTGCATTAACTATGAATTACGATATAAGTTAATTAAAATGATGAATTAAAAATAATAACCTAATTTGTTATGTAACATTATGATATTATGTATAAACTAATATTATACTACTCTTACTAGAAAGTATTCTTACTTAGAAAAGCTCTAATCGAAACATAATATCGACAACAAACTGCTGCTACATTTCAGCAAATTCAGTATAAATATAATGTCTAATGTATATATTAAAGCATTTTTCATTTAGAATAATGTGGTTCCGAACAATGGCAAAACTGAGTAGTTGCAATTTAAAATAGCAGATAGATTAAAAGAATTTACAAATGTCAACGCATACTAACGTTATAATAATATTATATATAATATTATAATATTATGTATATTTATAAAGTAGCAACAAATATGATCTGTTTAGAAATCAAGTAACCATATATACAACGGTAATTGAAACTCTATCTACACTTTCAATGTGTAGAAAATGTAAGCGGGCATGGTTAAGTTTTTATTGCTGGTTACGATTCTCTGTGCTTCTTTTGTAGTATTCAGGCATAATTGAGGGACCTTAAGTGGCAAACAAGTCAACTTAGACAGAGTACAAACAGCGACTAATTATTAGGCACCTAGACACATAAACATGCATGTGTAATAGTATTTGTTCGTTTTCAGTTTACAAGTGACTTTCACTTAGAGTTTTGTACAAGAAAGTCTGTGGACAATGAAACGTTTACATGCTACCAGTTTTCTACATGCAATCGTTTTTGTAGACGTTTAACTTGTAACAACATTTCAATTTTCTAATTCTTTTTCTATATATTTTTTTATATTTATTAATAGCATGTCAAATCCATAAAGGATTATTTAGCTACATTTTAGTTACTCAAAGTAACTTCTACATTGTTACTGATGTCTAAACGAAAACTTACTAAATAATCATGCTTGTATATTTCTATTTTCTATTATTTCGAATATAGAAATATACACATTTAAAGGAGGGACGTTTAATTTTTTCACCATTTCAAATTATACCTAGACATTTTTGTGATAAATTGCATAAAATCTGAAGTCTACTTATAATTAAGAACATTTTTTCATATTGTTTGTAACAGCTATGGTCCTCGCTCTTTTGTTTTGCCTTGAGCATTCAATTATTTAGGAGGCAGGCTCGCTTTAAGGTAGTATCGCATTAGGCGGGTAAATTTGTAATGTTAATTATAGTGCGAAAAAATGATGAAAATGAGGTCGTTCTACAAAAAGTAGTGTTGACCTCGGAATGCGTCACAGAATATTTGTTACACTAGAGATTCATGGAAAGAGGAAATCCATATTAAACAAATCAGAATTAATCTAATTTTGTAAAGAGAAATATGAATCTCCATTTCAACTTTTGTTCTCTATATTGTTTCAGTAAAATAAAGGTGTATATTGCGTGTAATATTCTGTAAGAATCGATGAAAATCGTGTGATTGGTTTTTCAACAAAATAATGGTTCAGGGTAATATTTTGTATGTTCATAATATGTGGCCGATTATAATTCGAACACCATTTCAAACAATAAAGTTTTATTTGAATAGTTCGACATATTTAATTCAAATAACATTTCGAATATTTATGAATAACATTTGATTCGCAGAATTTATTCGAGACGTTATTTAAATAAAATTTCATTCAAAGAATATTTTCGAAATTATGTTCGAATAATGTTTCGAATACATTCTACGAATAAAATCTGATTAATCAAATTACTCGAATAAAATATGTTGAACTCTGAAGATTGGTGGTTGGATATAGTCGATGTAAACGATCACCATTGATCAGTGAATTGATTGTTGAAGTGATTAGCTGTACAATTGAAAATTATATTCTATATATTTATCGGAAACGCGTTGTTAAATCTGCATACGGTGCCGTGATATAGTTCGGTACGGTAAAATGTGTATAAGACAACTTTTCCTTGTTTCTGAATGAACCTGTGAACTCGTGGGATCATTCATGCGATGCGACCTATTATTTTGAAAGAATTACCATTTCGGAGCGAACACTTATACAACTGCATAAGAGAATTCTGAGTGGATTATAGCCTTCGGCTGGTCGAATATGTTGACATGAATCATCGATAGGAAGTGCAGCACAGCTTGAAGTTCACTTATGGGCTTGTGAAAACGCACAATAAACGAGTCTTCTGTATTAAATGATTAGAACTACCAATGAGTCTTTCGATTCGTATTATGAAAAATGTGCCGTATTAAGTTTTGAATAGCTATACCAATTTTTAGTATTTTTCTCATTCAATCGCGAAGCATTTCTTTATTTCTAAATTAAGAAACCTGATTTGTGATAACTGTAAAATGGAATAAATTTCGAAAAATGCTAAGATATGACACTACAATGTAAAAGAAATATTTATATTTTTACAATAACGGTGCGATGTTGCAATTATTACCCTTGAATTTTCAGAGTTTTCGGTAAGGTAACACTAGCTCAAAAAGCGATAATAATTCGAAATTAAAGGAAACTAAATTCACCAACTTTTCTGTCGCATACTTGTCTTCATAGATTTATAAAAAAGTTAGAATAGATAACAAAGTTTAAAGACAAGCATTCTTTATCTTTCTGTTTTCATTCCAAGTAATAGCAAAATCAAAAGAAGCATTTTCGACATCATGACGACTAGACTCTCTACATCTAAGAAAAAATTTGAGTCATTTGGACGAATTTTAAAAAAGCTATTGTGCTTTTAAAGGTGTACAAACATTTTTACCAACCATCGTAGCTACGAAAGTAATCAAAGCGAAACTGTTTTAACAAAAATAAAGTTTAATATAAAGTTGTTCCGAAGTTCTCAATTTCATTGTTTGATCTATTGTATTGAATGAACTTAACGAGTTGTGTCACATGACAGGCTGCATGTTAATGATTGACGCGCTGATACATATACTTACGGCATCGACTTTTTGTTATAGTCGATTCATTATTTCACTTGTTCTCGATCGCTGGTCCCAGCAAGTTATCCAACTATCTGACTTTCGCCGTCGTTCAGTGTTGACTAATCCGATTCGCGGACGTTATCATTTCGACCAATGGTATATGTAGATACGTTTCACTTACTGTTGAAAGTGCAACGTAGTTTTCCTTCCGTAAGTAATACCGCAGCGTTCGAGGGACACTGACAGTGACACGCTTGAAAGCAGTGAAAGCTGCAATTCTATCTCTCTCTTTCTCTCTTTTAACGTCATGCAACTAACTCGAGAGACGCAGCGAAACAGTAACTTTTTTTTTGTTGACGTCGCGTGATTCGGAGGACAGCGGGACGCTATCAAGCGGTAGACACTGTATAGTAATATCCGCATAATTGTGGCGTTTCTTACTTTGTTCAACCGCTGCATTTTAGCTTCGCCACGTGCTAGAACCGGTTGGCCTCCCGCAGTACACCTTCGTCTTCTACCTCACGAAAACTGAACATAGACCATTAACATGATTAGTGCCGCGTCGCAACACTTTATGTAAAATCACGTTTTGTAATTGATACATAGACCAGGGGGGGCACATTTGAAATGACATTATTTGAAATAACTACGAAGTTAAATTTAATGTTTAGAGCTGGCTTACACCTTTCTGTTTTAAAGTAATCGTTGTAAAGATTTCATAAAATAAAATCTTTTTGTTTATTATTATTTCAGCATTACTTCTCTGGG
>CM052150.1:12787393-12965143 GCA_028455555.1 Augochlorella aurata | reverse complement strand
CTCTTTTAAACTTAATCTTTTGCACTAACCATAAAATATCAATCTAACCGAATCCGGAACTAGTTCTTTTTAATTGCGGTTGTAAATTACAGTAAACGAATTAAAGAACTAATGTAAATGAGACACTTTATCATAATTTTACTTTTACAGTTTCTATTTTATATAAAGACGCACAGTGAAATAATAACATTTAAGAACACTTCATTTCACAATTCATTTTCTTCTCGAACATAATCGTAATTTGTTGTTTCATGTATATTGTTAAACGTTCTCATCTGAAACAGAATGCTTTAGATGAATAATGATGAGTAGACTGCGGATTTTTATGCAGAATACAAATTTTCCAAGACGATTGTCAAAACCAGAAATTAAATAAAAATACATTGTTTCTTTTAATAATTTTGATAAGCTGAAAATATTATATTCTATTTATTATTATTCGAAATATTACTCGAATAATATTTAATTCGAAGAATTTATTCGAAACATTTTTCAAATAAAATTTTATATGGAAATATTATTTGAATAATACCTAAATCTGTTAATGATGAGCTTTATATTTTACTTCTAAATACTACAAACAAAACCTCTAACTTCGACTTGCAACGAATTCTTAACTTGAGACAAAGACGAATTTTCTCTGATGTGCGAAGCAACATTTATAAATTGCAATGCATGAGCTATTTAAGTAAGAAAGATGAAACAACAGAAGAAGATACTACATTGTGGCTAAAAATGTAATGAAATTAAAAAATATTAAAATTAAATTAAATTAAAATTAAAAAATCACCGTGTAATTTAAAGTTTCGATGTGCTATAGAAATGCTACCATGCCAATTTTTCATCTCGAAACTCTCTAAAGGTGACGAGGTGCACCTTTTTCTTTAGCGAAAAAGTTCACGAGAAGATGACGCATCGCGTAACCACTTAACACATTGACTGTTGTGTGCTCGTCACCGATGCGTCGACCACGCCGTAATTAATTAGAGCACCTGATTCAGGTAAACTCGGGTATTTGTAAACTAAATGTTAATGTTATTGTGACGCAGATTAGTCCGCTACGTCAATATGTGTACAGAGAGATACAATAACGGAGGGCAATTCAATAACTCTATTTAATGTTTTGATAGCATTCGATACTTCGTATATGAATATTGCTTAGCAGTCAACGTGTTAAATGCGTTTGCCTTCTCTTTTCCTACAAAACGTTCTTATAAATCCATTTTCTGGGTATACAGGTTTTGCATTCGAAATTAACCCTTTGGTACATCATATTCACCTTTTTGCACTACAAATTGATCCTTTTGTGGATCATATTCATCTTTTTGCACTACAAATTGATCCTTTTGTGGATCATAATCATCTTTTTGCACTACAAATTGATCCTTTTGTGGATCATAACCATCTTTTTGCAAATGAAATACAGTTGTTTGTAGTAAAATTCATATAAAATTTAAAAATTTAATGGCATTTTAGAAATAATTATTGAAGATTAATGAAGATTACATTGATCTGTGAAAGAGTAAATTTTATTTGCAAAAAGGTGAATATGGTTTACGAAAGGATGAAATTATCGATTTCAAGAAACGAAGATCAAATTCTGTAAGTCGTCTTGCATATTATTTTTGTATTATAAAGGGAGCAATAAAACGTCGTTGTTCTTGTTAAATAATACAATGTACAATAGTATAAAGAAATAACAAATTAGAAAACCGTGTATATTTTGTTAGTTTGTTTTGTAGTGTATTCAGTAATTTCTTTTTCTGTCCATTTGTATTTATTAAACTGTTTATTGTTGTGTGCATTTTTTTCAACTATTCAGTCGAAATACTTTCTGTTATATTTAGGTCAGATGAATGGGCAGAACATTCCAGACCTAGTATTTTTTTGGAAACAAATATATTCAACACTAATTTCGAGGTGGGTACTTTTGCAGCATTTTCATTGAGACAAAAATTATGTCACTACTAATAATACTTCACGTTATTCAGATAACTCGATATTAAATTTATTTTCAATCTGTTAGTGCTATCAATTCGCCGGCTATTTTGGAGAATATTATTTCTTAACGAATAACGAGAAATGGAAATTCTAAAATAATTTGATTCGTTCATTAAGTAACAGGAAATTTCGCTTGACTAGAAATTTCTCTTTCGTCAGAATAATACTGTTTTATCAATATCTTTGTCACCTTCGAAATAAATTTAAGCAACTTTTAAATCTTAAATAACTAATAGAATATTGTAAAAGACATCCGATTAAAATAAGTGGGTTGCGTCAAAACGACAAGCGCATAAAATATGCAATTGCAGTAACACGTATTAATAGTTTAACTCGAAATTTAGCATTTTTCTCGAAATTTTATGAGTCCAATTCGATATTTCGGCTGAATAGATTAAACGATCATTCACTGTGTATGTATACTGAACATGATTCTCGTGACTTTACTCTTCAAAGATCAATACCAAATCTGTAATGTGCGACTGGACTGTGGAGTTTCTGTGTTTCTGATCAAAATCAGAATATCAAATGTATAACAGTGAAAACGTTTGAGGAATTTAAAATCAACTCATTAAAATCATTAAGCCGAAAAATAAATGTCTATGCAACTCATACATTTTGTAATTGATACAAACAGTTTTTATATTGCATACGAATCCGCAGTTTGTATATGACACAATATTTTTACTTAAAATAATGTGAATAAAATAACAGGTTATAATAAAGTTATAATAAAGTTAGCAGGTTAACTATTCAATAAAAGTTGCTACGACTCCCTATTCACACGGTGTGGCACGTAGTTAACATTGTTTAATAAAACATTCCAATTAATTTGCAATTAAAACGTTTTAAGTAGGTGTCCTAAAACAAATAGCAATGCTATAGTATACGCAAAATAATAATAGAAAAATAATAATATAGGTTATCTGTGGATTGAGGCTTGTTATTTTATTTTCTTGAATTTCTTTATATTGTTTTAATCTCCAATTATCTTTCTTCTTTTTGAATATAATCACTCGTTCACTTTGATGTGTTTGTTGTTCGTCTGTTATCAACTGATTTTACTTGCTTGCCGCGTCTATTTCTTGAATTTTGCGCAGTTCGTCTCCTATTCAACGAAAATGTTGTAAAGTAACTGAAATGATTTAAGTGGTAATTTAAAAAGAAAATGCGTATATTTTGCAGGTTGTGATAAACTAGATTGAATTGATACTAGAGCTGGCCAAATTTCATTTGAAATAAAAATAAGAAATAACTATTTGAAATTATCTATTTTCGATCGTTATTTTCAGTATTGTTATCTGAAAATTCAAGTAATAGCAATTCATTCGAGATAATGGGATTTTAAATAATAAGTTATTACATTATTGCTTTATTTCAAGCAACAGTTGCACTTCGTACAGTTTTTAAAACATAAACAAACTCGATGATGTTAAAATTATTTTGAAACGTGATATAACAATTTTTGATTTGGCCATTCGAGAGCAATTCGAGTGGTTTCTTGAGATTTTGCGATTTTATAAACGAGGACTTCGTTGTTCCTCTGAAACGTGGAGGCGGAAAGCCCCTTCACCAAAATTTATTATGTAGCGGGGCACTCGACCACTAATTAAAGAAAGCCTATTGAGGTTAAAACAGTGGGAGTGGTTCGATGATCTGACGCCAAGAACGGTGACGTGGGAACAATGATGTCCGTTGTACCCCATAGAAATTCCAGAAAATAATCTACCTAGCTCCCTTTGCACCCTGTGTGACCCTAGACCATGTCAAGTGTCATTGAGAACAGTGTGGTTACACTGACCTTCCCAGAAAAGCCAGCCGATACTCTTCGGTCGTAATCGAGTCATAAACTAATAAATTTGTCAAAGAGACACTAATAGGACAATGAAAAATGGCATTGTCCAAATCGACCGCAGCGTAAACCCAAACAGTAAGATGAGATGCTGCGACAAGATACGCGTCGATGAACTAACAGACGTCGAATATATTTTGCCAGGTAGTTGCCCAAACATTCTTCACTGTTTATGTCATGTCATCTATTCATTTCGTCAGCTAGAGAGTTACACTTTTTATTAGGAAATGATATAATGTTGGAACGTCCCATTGATGCGTCATTATTATAACAATGAGGTCATACAGCGGAAGACGTGAACAAATACGAATATCAATTTTCTTAAAATTGAAATTATTCAGTAGAGGATTATGACGCGTGTGATTCACTTGTGCTAGAACTTGAAGGTCAAGCTGAATGTCGTTCATCATTAATAAATGTGACACCGACAAAGACATTTCATTCCGCTTCTGGTACGAAGCTCCATCGATTTTGTTTTCGTTCAATTTGTCGTCATGCTTAAACTAGGCTATTTCCTTGGACTACTATTTAATTTATTAAACTTTCGCTAGAGCATACATCCGGTTATGCAATGCCGATAATGATGAAGGACAAATCCACTTGGGTGGCCTAATCCTCTCATCTAGTTACAGCACACCATTCAAAAGAAAGAATGTAGTTTTTCCTGTCGACATAAAATTACAAAAATCTAATCCTAACATTTACTCGCATACGAGACCACGAATCGTAAACCTAAGAATTCCAATTTAATTAATATGCTACACCAACGAGTTAACCAGAATCATATTTCTGTCGTAAGAAAAAATGTTGTGTACACTCTCCCGTAAAGGTATTAAAACATCCACAGAAAATTAAATAAATGTGAGAATCCGATTGGAAATTGTTACCATTTCTTCAATGTACTCCAAAGTTAATTGTACTAAACTGTAACAAATACATATACATATATCTATATTTTTTTACATTATGATACAAATAACGTCAATTTTCTAAAAGAAAATTAAATTTTCTTTTCGACGATATAATCACCACGTTTTTTAATTAGTTCTTAGACTAACTTCGGCATCCGTTTTGTTAGTTTGTCTATTATTTCTGATTCTATTTGGTTGCATACATGCATGATGTAGTATGTTCCACATATTTAGAAAACATATCGTACGAAATGAACTTGGCATACGTTTTCACTGGTCAAAATGCAATAAATTGGTAAACTAATTGCGTAAGTGACAGACACTTCTAACTTAATGTGTACTTTCGACAATACGATGTCATAAAACTTAATACTAGACTAACACTTTTGGAGGAGCGTGTACACGACTAGTTGTTAACTGCGAATCTTTATGCAAAATAAAAACGTGCTAAAACGATTCCAAGAAATGGAAATTAAATACAAATAAATTGTTTCTTTTAACAATGTTGCTAAGCTGAAAATAGTTTAACAATATTACTAAATTCTTCTTATGTCTTTACAATGTTTTATTTTAGTTACGTATTTTTACTATGAATGCATAAAATCCTCAGTCTACTAATAATATGTAGGTATATACATTCACGCATTAATTATTAAGAGTCTACAAAATTCGTTTCTGACGATCACTGCACGATTAGATACGTTTCAAGCCGAACTCGTAGTAACAATAGCATAAACTGACAATTAGTGGCATCACGTATTTATATCAGAAAGTTTACAGTATGGTCAACGGGCACGGCCAAGCAAAACAACGTAACTTCATTGGGCTAACGTTGTTTTGCCTGAAGTAATCTTGCACCCTCGTTATTCTGTTGAATATACTGATTTATCGTTACGCCAATTGAAACAGTTGGAAAAATTATGTAAACTCAGATAAGACATACCATTTATACTGTGCTTCTCTTGGTAACGATAACAAATTGATATTTAACACTTTAAACGGTTATGCCCCCCAAATAGGAACATGTGATATATGTTGTTTCACTTTACAGTCACAGATGTGTACATCCCCAATACTGTTTTTATACGGTAGATATGTAACAGAAAAAACCATGCAAAATGTACATCGTATACACTAGGAGATCGATTCCATAACCTTAAAACTTGAAAAATATAGCCAAAATCAGAGGGGTCATACAGAAAACTTTATTAAGGGTCTTTATAAAAGGCCAAATTTTATTTGTACGTGCATTCGTGCAGTTTATTTTATAAAAACAAAAGGTAATTCAATTCTTCACATAGACCGGTACGGTCGTTAAAAGTGATTCGTCTGTGTTGCCTTACACAAATTACAGTATTGAATTTATTTAGATTTTTTCCAATTTTTATATTAATATATGTTGGAATGAACAAATTTGTTAAATGGTTTCCGGTGTATTTGTCTTTATAATTTCAATAATCGGAGAATAATGATTAGTACGGTTAGTGTTAAAGTAAAAGTAACATATGTAATCACAAATGATCACAAATTAAAAATTAAAAATAGTGATAGTGATGGAAACAACATAATTTTATTCGCTATTGTTTAACCGTGCTAAATCGAATAAAATCGTGTAAAAAGGAAATTGAATTTATTTGCAAAAACTGTGGTGAATTGAAATCATGTAAAAGTGTACCGTGTAAAAACAGAATCGGATGTATAATACTTATTCGATATTTGTATTTATTTATATGTAAGAAAAACTTGTCTGCATTAATCGCAAGAAAGGGCAGCTAAATACAAATATACTTTTTCTCTTAATAATTTATTAAGTTCAGACTAATACGAAAGCCTAAAAATCCTTTAAATGCTTCTATTGTTCTGCACTTCGTCTAACAATTTTTGTCATAAATTTAAAAAAATGCATAAAATATGTAGTTCGAAATTAAATAAAAGCCGATATTTTCATATTCTCAATATAACCCTCATCGATACCAATTTGTTAATATGGTGCTAGTCTTTTTGTGGTGTTTGGATTCCATATAACCCAGACCTTAGGCTTTTGTAACATTTTTAATTACCACGTTATTGGAGTCAAATTTATCGACCTCGCTTGTTTTTCAACCATCCTATTACAGTGCAGTGTGCAAAAATCTGCACGCAGTTTTTTAGTCGGACCTATCTGACTCAAGCTTCGTTAGTGTAAGTTTTGTGAACACAATATGAGGGTAGAGAACATTTAATTTAACTAAAAAAAATCTATAATCTATAATCGATAAATCTAAAAGAAAAACTATAAAGATGTCAACCTCCAGATATAAATTAACAAGAAATGCACAATTTAAAGAAATATTGAATTTACTTTGACGAGTGAAGCAAGAGTTGAATAATGCATAACCCACGCATAATCTCTTTGATTACGAAGGAAAGACAACGGAACGAGACACGTTCGCAATGTGGCTAAAAATAAAATCAGATTAAAAAAACATTGATAAATCAACGTGTGACTTGAAATCGCACTGAGCTGCAGAGAGTCGAGATAGTAATACTTTCGCTGCATATAAGATTTTCACGTCCGCGATACAACTTTATTATAAAGTGTAGGCTAACGCATGCACACATAACTCCTCATATTAAACATTTATGCAGAACTAACAAAAATTGTTCTAATTGTTTTCAATAAATTCTATTAACACTAGAATTGCGAAACGTGCCAAAATAACTGGTTTCTGATTTTTGTTTACAATTTACTGAAATATATTATAACGCATATTATTAACATACGATATAATAACATAAATAATATAATATAATAATAACATATATTATAATAGAAATCGTACGAAGTTTGAATAAATGCAAACCTTATTATTACTGTAAAAAGCTGTATAATAATCATTAAACTGTGATTTTGATGCGCTTATGTCAAAATTGACTAGGTAAAATTTGAAACAACGAAGGCACCAGAAGAATATAAGAACATTCGTAAATTCGTCTCAATTTATTGAAAATAAATATATTTAATATAAATACAATTCATTGTGAAAACTTTGATTTTGCAAAACATAAGAAATAATCGCTGTTTCAATCAAATGTATTAGGTGTTACGCATCGAGTTTACAAAGCAAATTTATTGTCGATACCCTAGATAGAGTTTAATTAAAACGATAACTATCTTTCGCTTTGTCGGAATAATTCGATTCTCTATAATCAAACTGCATCTAATTGTAAATATATAACGTTAACTGAATTACCTTGATTAGAGATCAGAATACGGGCAAATCGTGTACAAGAGACACGCTCTAACACATATTAACGCCATTTCTGTCTCACTGGTACAAGATTCGTAACAGACGTGGATGTGAGTTTCGGATTATTGATTATTTTGCACTTAGAAGGTTGGACTGAAAGTTTCGTCGACCTACAAGAACACAACTCCTTTAAAATTCCATAAAGCCAATGTGTCTGTTTAAGAAAACTTTAGTATATTTCTATAATAATGATCATTTTGTGAATAATATCGTATTCTTTATCATTAAATAAAACGTATTTTTTAATAGCAGCACTAATACCAACGAAACATAGTACAATAATATAATCATATTTATATAATTTAAGATTTAACTTTAGTTTTCGAAACAATTATAATAATTAACTGTAGTTATAATAAGTGTAATAATTAATACTACTAACACAATATACATTGCAAATTTCTATAAAGCCACATCGATCGTTAAATAATTATATCAAAAATGAACAATTGTCTGTTTCTTATTTTTAAATCCGTATGTCTTATTCACATTTAAATGAAATTCAATATTCTGCCAATTAAATTCACTTATTTGTAATAACATTATAATTATTTGCAAGAAAATTTGTATTATTTTATAAATAAGTATATATATACATATTAAATTAAATTATTTAATGCGAGACGATCAATTTTTATCAGTGAAGGGGTTAATTTTATTTACAAGAATATTAACAATTTTTTGAACGGAATAACTTTTTTAAGATGAGATGTTAGACTGATTAATTTTTTAGAGAATCAGTATACAATAATTTTTTTAGATCGCAAGTGGTTGGTACGACAAAAAAATAAAAAAAAAATGTTCTTTTACGGAAAATTTGTTCACAGATTTCAAGATTGAAACTTTCATTTTACAATGACTCCTTAAACTTTGATGTACACTTTTTAAAGTCATTCTGTCTACAAGGTTCACGAAGACTACACGGTCGAACTTGTTCCTTGTTTCTGTTTCATCAAACGCCTAGAAACACTCGTACACCAATTTTTGATAGGTCATCGTAAAGACGAAGCTCCAGTCTTCAGACCCGTAGTAGATTCGTTCGTGAAAAGAATGTTGCAATGATTTTGGAGACGTTTCAATTTGTAACATTTCCGAGTAAACCTATGTCTTCAGTTTTCCGTTTTCTACGTGTTGTAAAAGCATAGTAGGACAAACTGATCAATGAATTGCGAAAGTAGAGACTCCAAATTTCAAAATGAGTTTAGATTTTTATTCTGATACGACTTCTTCTTACGAAATTATAACAGTTCGAATATCGGCAATTTGCCAAAAGTTCGGAAATGTACGGATACTCTTCACACTGACTGTATGTCAATACCCAGCAAACCGAGGGTGTAGGATCACGTTATGCCGGTCCCGACACACAATTCTGTGACACTCTACACATGCAATATGTATACAGTGAACCCTCCTGTAATGCGGTTAATTTGTTCCGTGTCGTATCGAAACCGTGTTAAGCGAGACCTGTGCCGGCAAAAACACTGTCATGGAAACATTCATTTTCTATGAGGGTTGTTCAAATTTATGAAGCCGGTGCTACATGGAAACCGTGTTATAAGAGGTGAATCACAATTTTTGTGTTAGATCGGAATCGTGTTACCAGACTGACGCGTTGTTAAAGGGTTGAGTGTATACAGTAAGTGACAAAAATATTTGACTACTGTATAATTTTGGTATTGTTGCACTGTAATTTTATTTCGAAAAAGGAGACAAATTTTCTGGCTGCATAAATATAATACAATGAGACACGAATTATTCGGAGATGGGAATTCACGCTATAGCCTTGTACAGTGAGTAAAGAAAGTATTCGTATACCTTTTAAAATACAATTTTCGCGATCATTAATTGCTCACAGCTCTTGTCAAGGTCAACCGATTTCGATGAAATTTCAGCATGCAAATAAGTAATTGAGATCTACAAAATGCATTTTTTAAATTTTCGTTATGGGCTCACGTAAAAAAGTTAAAAAAACAGCATTTTAATTCTTTTAACATGCCAATCAATTGCAATTTTCTAAACAATTTTTTAGTCATTGTCTAGTAAACTAATTTCTCTAAGATCCCAAAAAAATTTAGATCGCTTGGCCCCATTATAAAATAGTTATTCCATGGTGTACAAATACTTTCTTTACCCACCCTACGTGTCAAACGTCCTTGAAATACATGCAGAAATTAGTCAAATAAAAGCTTAACATGCTTTCGAGAAAAATAGTATTTACTGGAAGTAGAATTAGTAGATCCATGGTCAGACACGACAGGCCAATACAATTTATTTTCTTAAAGAATGAAAAGTGATTCAAAATCAAACATAATATATTGGACGATGTATATGTTACTAATTTCCATGTTCTAAGTCTGTCACCTGATTCAATATTGCACATTAAATTTCTGTTTGGTGTCCTTTTGCTCGTTAAGTCTGTCAAACATCATTTTTGAGGTCGATAGGTTTAATGTTAATGAATACGTTTAGTATCACAAATCATTTAAAAATTCTCACAATATTAAAGCAATTTGATTAACCTCCAAACTACGGTTACGGGGTCATGAACTGGTAAATGCATGTTTCAAATTCCATTTTATTTACATACATCTACATATATCTTATTTCGTCTCGGTAATTATTAGACTGCAGATTTTACGCATTTATGACAATATTGAGTAGGTGCAATTTAAAGTAGTAAAAAGATTAAACGAATTTTAAAATGTCAATCTATCATTTTCTATTTATTAAAACGATTAAGGAAAGAACGAACTTGCTATCTATTTTCTATATCTTGAATTTAATGCGATCAATTTTTATTTTGCATAAAATACCGAAAATTGTATTCAATTTTTACGATTTTCCAAATAAAATCGTATCAAATATCAAGGTTAGCCGACCAAAACCTACAAACAAGAATAGTGCGAAAAAATGTACATAGATAAACCCCATTAGCGTTATATGTATATTAAATAAGAATTTCCGAACTAACACTTTTCACTCATGTAGCGACACTAAGGCGCCGTTAAAGATATGTTATATCACGTTTCGAAATAATATTAACATTATTCGTTTACATCTAAAACAAAAACCTGCTACATGTCTAACTGCTGTGCAGGAGTCACAAAATTTATTGTAAAAATTAGTAGACCAAATTTAAAACACCAGAATAATTTTAAAAATTTAACATCGTTTATATATTATTTTCAACTTATTAAAGTGATCAAAGGAAAACAGAAACTGCTATTTAGCTCTTGTTTATTAGTATTGATAAGAAAACGTTTTATTTTGCATAAAGATCCGCAGTCTAGTTATGTAAGGTGGAATTACTGCAGGTCGGAAAAACTATTTTAGGTTTCGAGTTAAAATGGCACCGACTGCGAAGGGTTAATGGGTATCTTATCTTTTCGTCCGTGACTGTAGAAGGGTTAAGTGGTCCGAGTTCCATAAACAAACTAAACCGTCCGTAGAGGGACAACCCGACCAACCTTCGGAATACTGGGCGAACGATTCCGGCCGCTGAATTTCCGTGGTGCGATCGGTGGCCGGGTGAGAAAGAGTTTGCGAGGACATCGTCGGTAACGCAGAAAACCGCGACGCGACGGGACGCGAGACGCGAGACGCGAATCGATACGAAAGCCATCCTCTATCACGTAAGCAGTCGAGTAGCGTGCATGCAATAACATAACACCGATAAAGGAACAGACGGGTCGGTCGACGTGTCTTCTATTTATACACAAGACTCGACGCCGAGCCGTTCGCGTTCACGTTCGGTTCTCACCGCTGATCTCTCTCTTTTCTCCCTCTTCCCTCTGTTATCGTTGCTCTTACTGCGACACTATTTGCCCCTGGCGGATACTACTTGAAACGCAGCTTCCGAGAACTCCGAGCATCTCCTTGCTCTGCGTGCATTCGTCACCCTGAATTCGAAACCGGGGTACGGTGGTCTGGAAATCAATCATCTATGACCAGGTCACGACTTTGAAATTTTCGTGAGCAACTATTCTTGGTTATGAATAACTGTCACGGTTAACCAAAACTAGAAGTTCGAAGTTTCGATTAAGGAGTGTTTATAATAACAACTTAACATGCTTCGCAGACGTGCGATAACCTCCTGCAGAAAAAGTGAGGAATGTACAGAGGAATGTAATGTAAACAGTTTTACTGCTTTCA
The DNA here is from genome assembly GCA_028455555.1 of Augochlorella aurata. Classification (NCBI taxonomy): domain Eukaryota; kingdom Metazoa; phylum Arthropoda; class Insecta; order Hymenoptera; family Halictidae; genus Augochlorella; species Augochlorella aurata. The sequence continues at coordinate 12,952,937 of CM052150.1, read as the reverse complement.
AGGAGAGTTCGACATTTACAAAATTCCAAGTTTTTTGATACTGTGCAGACTTGTTTACCATGATTTTACATACAAATGCACGCTCTAGCAGTGGTAATAATAATAGATGACAATCAGGGATAAGAAAACAAAGCGTTACTTGTCGATGTTACCGGATTTACCGGTCTCTGATCAAAAGTATTTCAGAATCTGGTTACACTATTTTTTTCTATCGAAGCTGTTAGAAGGAAAGTACATTTTTGTTTAACTTCTGTTCTGTGAAATTGGCGCAGACAATTTTTATTTTGCGTAAAAGTCCGCAGTCTACTTATCTATACCATCGATATATCCTTAAGTTTAATCGATAGTCACTTCTTTACTCGGTCGTCGAGCGTGTTCAATGCTTGATTGGCTCTAAGGGGTATATACCCCCCGAGTGCACAGTGATCTGGAAAGCGGTAATTTATGCGCCAAACTCAATTTTTAGACTTTTATGTTTGCAAAAAATTTGTTTATCTCAAATAAGGACCCTTTAAAACTTCGACATTTAAAATATTAATTCATCCAGATAACTTTCCGTGCAGATTCCTTTGTCGTAGATAATTTAAGAGCGAAACTATGAAATTGGTATTACAATTAAATAGTTCAATTATACCTTAGACAATGCTGAAATGCCAGTTCTAGTTATATTTTGATATAACGTGGGCAGATGTATTTCAGTTATTTAATGGGGATATAAACGTTCATATATGCTTTGTTTTATATCCCAAAAATGAGTGTTCTCACTACGAATATATCTAATCATGTACAAGCACAGTTTCTCCTGGAAAACAGGAGAAACTTTCGTCGCCAGCCTGTGATGTGTCTAAAAGCAAGTTTCTAAAATCACATCCCAATATTTACAAATACAGTGTTTTTTACTTACGTATCAAACCAAAAAGAATCTCAATTTTAAATTGTTTCATTTTCTTATCTTTTACAAGTTATAGAAATAAATGTTATGTATATGGTGTTCCACTAAAAGTGTTACAGAGCAATATCCATTACCGTTAATGATACTAAAAAATACCAAAGAAACAATCTGTATGGCCCGAAGGGACACGTGTGTGATGGAAATAATTTGTTTCTAAAGGTCATATGGATACATATAATTATTCAAATATATTTTGCTACAAAAGTCTTCACAAATGACCTCACAAATACAGTCTTATTGTTCCTTAAGAGGCACATACAAAGTAATCACTTTTATTGCTCGGTAATTCTTTGATATGCAGGAAGTTAAGCTGCCTGACATAAGACCCATCTTTTAAAATTCTAATTTTCGATTAAAAACACCTTTATTAAAAATAGATACACGTTTGAAATGCAAATTCGTAGATTTGAAAAATGTGTTCCTAATATGAAACCCAGTTTAGCTTTTTCAGGAAATCAATTTTTGGCTTTTTTCACTCGTTGGGCATATAAAATTTGTTAGTTCAGCACCACAGTCTTCTTAAATCCATCGGTAACACTTTCTAATACATTAAACCCATTGTTCACCGTGTTCGTCTGAAGCATAAAGGCCTATGTAAAACAAACATACTGCTTTTCGTCATAATCACTTTCATCAATTAGAATAATTTCTTCTTCATCATTGGCTGAACTATCACTTTTTTCTGAACTTTTTTGATTTAGCATTATAATAACAACTTCCAAAGGTCTCATATTAGGAAATAACAGTATGTCAAATATTAAGGAATTTTCCAGATAATCTGCCATTTTTAAGATATTTCTATTATAGTCGAAGTCCTCTAAAAACATTTCTCAACGTGCTTTACAAATATGGTTGCCGCGACGCTGGTCTAATCTGAACGTCAACAAGCAGACGAAGGAGGATTTTTAGGAAGGATTCTCATAATAAGCAACTTCACCATACGTTGTTCTTATCGTATATGATGCGCCTTCATAAAGTCTGGATCACAGATCTTCATAATGTAGCTTCTAAGGCAACTCGATGAATTTTTTCGTGTCAGAAATTTGATTTACCTTTTCGCAAGTGGTAAGAGATCTTCGCGGGGACGGAATTTGAGTACCTTACATAACCTTGACATAACCTTACCCTCCGTAATATTATGTTGGTATTATATTCTAGTCGACCGAGGAATGCGATGTTACAAAAGAATCGCGAATGTAGCGTTGAAAGTATTCGGCGACACGGAATCCTCCTTTCCCGTGTATTTTTACGAGAAAAAAAAACGATGAACACAAATAATATGTAAAGAATTCGTTCTTTCATTTTGCTGCGACGAGCTTAGAGCCTGCCTTTTGTGCGCGATTCATATTTTTTGATTCCGTGCTTGCAAGTATTTTCGCTACTAAGAAGCCAATCCGACTTATTGCCGAACAGTGTTTCGTATCACATCGTTTCAATGATAATCGAACGGTAGATTTATAGACTGATCTTACCCAATGAATATGTAACAATGACACGGTTGGATTTACTCAAACTTTGTACAATTATTCGTTACAATTATGTTGATATAACAGATTATTTACTAAACACGATTACCACACAATTCGTTATAGAAAGGCCTCTATAATGTAAGTAATTGTGGAGAAAGAAATCGGAAACCAGTTATTTTGACCGGTTCGGTATTTTGTGTTAAAGTCACTTAGTATGCTGAGCACAAGTTCATCAGCAATTATTGAAAAAAAAAGATCGAGCATGTCCTTAACGTTAGTCGTTAATAGAACGAGTCATTTTTGCGTCTTGTACGTTCTTTATTCAATTTCATCCCTACATTTCGGTAACGGAAGAATTAATTTTTCTTCGATTTAGATGAAATTAATAACAAATATTTTGTAGATTACGTATGAAATCTTTGTTACCTGATCGATAATGGTTACTAGACTACGAATCTTTTTAAAAATTTTTATTTTCAAGTGTCATTTTACAAAAATTGAAAATAAAAATGTCGTTTTACAAGAATTATAATTGAAGAAAAGTTTGCTTGGTCGACTAAACGATTACTTATCGCAAGAATAAAATAAACATGCAATGAGATCGTGTTAATATATACGTTTTGCTGTAATTTGTATCTCTCCACGTGCCATAAATGCATAAAGATCCGCAGTCTAATGATTATGGGTAATGAAGCAGAGATTTCGGTGACGTATAACTGTCATTTATAACTGAAAACATTTAAGTCGGAATAATAATTGTTATGCAACGGCTTTTTTCGTATTGCAATAGTTATGGTACCTGCTGGTACACAGTATACAGAGGATTAGAATGCGAGTAACGTTTATTAACCCTTATTCATCCCTTATTTTTACAGCCTAATCTATTCTTTGATATCAAATTTCTACAATGCTAAAAACTTAACAAAATGGAACGGTAAACAATTAACTCAGTAAATTCCTTGCTTAAGGGTGAAAACTTCAGATTAATGTGGGACAAGTTTTAATGCCAATGATTAGACTGCGGGTTTTATGACTCAAACAATTCAATTATGCATATTATTTATAGCTTATTAAAGTTGTTAAAGACAGAAATAAATGTCTACGCATTGCTTGTTTCTTGTAGTCAATGCATAACATTATAAACAAATATTCTAAATCTTATTCTGTTCCGAGATTACTTTCAGACGAAACATTTTCAATGTCCTTTCTACCTGCAATTAATTGGTAATCAACCAGTATATACCAACGGGGTTCTATCCGCAAATAAATAAATAAAGAAATAAAGAATAAATAAAGAAATATTTTTATTTTGCATCAAGATTCTGAGTCTGTGATTATTCTTCTCGTTCAAGGACTAATATAACAGATTATTTCTTCGGTATTCGTGAAAACTGGAACAGGTGATTGTTCATGTGTAATTTGCATACGTGCAATTCGAGATATTTATTTAATGCAAATTGATACATCCGCATATAAAATATGGTTTTATGGCAATAACAACATAATTTGACGCGCTTTTACGTATTGAAATTTAATCAATTAACTTTCTGCTTTAATACAAAAAATTTTACAGTATTTGCATGTTCGTCGAACATTTTTCGATATAAAAGATCGCTGTGGCAGACTAAATGAATTACAATGATATTCACGCGGAATTTATACTTTTCGTCCGGACATAATTCAACTCGACTAACATTAAAGTGACACATTCGAATGTTCGCAGCGACGTTATGAAATAGTATAGCGAATCTCGACGTACAAGCAGCATCGATATTTAAGCGTTTACTGTTCAAGCGCTTGCTCTTTTACAATATTCGACTGAAACCTATATTTCTTTCTGTGTGGTTCTTCTTGGCCAGTGGCCAAGCAGGTGCGTCTGGTTATTTATTATAGGGCGAATGTACATTCCGATTTTTTTTCAAATAAGTAAACTGAAATGTTTTCACGCGGAAACGACAATTCATGGATAACCATGCGGTCATTATGTACATTCCAACATAATATTTAACACGATACTAAAGAAGATATTTCATCGATGATTGATAAAAAAATTTGAGGGTCATAGATTATCTATTTGACGTTACCTTCAAGTTTCCAAAGGGAAGCATAGCTCCAAATAATATATATAGACATTTGTAATATTTTTTTTAATAAAACTGCGAAATATAAAATAAAACCATTGCTCGGCTCGTCTCGATATTTATAATATTCTTTGAATTAAAAAATTTGGGAAACGGTTAATTCGGGAGTTTCTATCCTTATAAGTAGTTAATTCGGAACTTTCTATCCTTATGCAAAATAAAAATTGTTTGCATTAATTGCAAGATAAAAAAACTACGCAGACATTTCTTTCTTTCTCTAATTATGTCATTGAGTTTAATGTAATACAGCAGTATTCTCAAATAAATAAATGCATAGAATGGCATGGAGAAATTAATGCATCGATTTCTAATTTGTTCGCCAGAAATTCAGAAAACATATACAAATAGATCTCGATGAGATTTCGCAGTATGTGCATAAGTTACCGAGATCTATAAAAAACATTTTCTTTCATTTTCGTTATAGGCTCGAGTAAAAAGTTAAAAAATTCTCATTTTTTATCTTGTTTGTATTTCCAACCAATTGCAATTCCTGGACATAATTCTTTAGCCATTGTCTAGTAAATTAATTTCTCTGACGTCTCAATAAAAATTTAGATCGCTTGATTCAGTTATACTGTTTTAAAAGTCGTTCGAATACTTTCGTATCCCGCTGTATCTACAAAACGTAATCATTGGATTGTCGAATTTTATGCAGAGTAGAAGTTATCTGCATTTGTTTGCAAGAGACAGGAGTGACTTAAGTAAATTTTCCTTCATTTAATAATTGTAGAGGATCGAAAATAATGTGTATACCGATGCTCTTCAATTCTTTCATTCTTTCTTCTTTTCCAAAATTATTGCTACTCGTTTTTGTCTTAAATAGACAGCGGATTTTTATGCAAAATAAAAATTGCTCGCTCTAATTCTAATTAATTTTCACTGTTTTGTATTCTATATTCAGTCTGGTTATAAGTTCGTAAAATACGCAGTTTAGTAATTGTAGTAATTTTTTGTGTTTAAAAGAATACCGTGATTAATAGGATTTGTTTCCGCACTGATATCCTAAATAATCTCTTGAAACAATTTGAATTCGGTTGTTTATATAGGCGATGAGTTTCTTAATAAAACTATATCAAAGATCGATAATTATTTGTAAATTGTACTATTTACAAAATTTGATGGCGCCAGTTCGTTTTATGTGTATACCCAATTTCACTATTCGTGTCCAATTTGTCTTATCCAATCACTATTCTATGTATACTAATGTCCAATCAGCTATAGATACCGATAGGTGAACGTGGAGTATAACGGATACACGGTTAATACACCGGGTATTTTTATTTTTCGGTGTGAAAACTTCGAATTGAGAAGACGGAAATTATTTATCGTAACAATTCTTCTCGGCTTCGGCTCAGCTTCATTTGATCGCTAAAACGAGGAATTAATTGTGACAGGTCGTAAAGATAATTCTTGTTATTTTTATAAAAGAAAAATTTATGACAAAACAGACAAGGGGAACTTACGTTTGTGGAAGTCGTTTTTGAATCGAGAATGGGTACATACCTAATATCAGAACAGCTTAATAGGTATTTTCAAAATGGGCCTCTATTTTGCAAATATTTTGATTTAAAGTTTATACACAACCATGTGGATAACATATTGTACAGAATGTTCATTTGAAATCTTTAAATATAAACATTTTGAAAACGACACATTTTCCAGAAAAATGTTAAATACAAGAGTTACTCGGTTTCAAAGAAGGATAACCTTTTGTATGAAATATTTCTTTCGAAAATTGTGTTGGTTTTCGATATATTTATATGTTAAATTTCCAAATGATCATCTTGTATATGTTATCCGTATAGTTGCATACAAACTTAAAATAAAAATATCTCAAAAACGAAGGCGCATTTTGAAATATGCTGCGAGAGTGTTTTAATGTTAGATATATGTATACTATAACTTTAATCTACTCTCGTTTCAACAGCGATAAGAGGAATTAAGAAGTAAAAGGAATTTGAGACAGTAAACGCAGAGGACAAAATTAACAGTGCTGTTAGATAATTTTCAACTTATTAAAAATTTCACGAATGAAAATATATTTCTGCTTTTAACTCTTGATGGTTGCAATTCGAGATAGAAATTTTTTTTACATCAAAATCTGCGGTCTAATGAAAAGTAGGTAATAACGTAATAAATATTTGACCTTTCGTATGCACGAACTTCGCTTATAAATAAGCGAAGTATGGCATTATTTGGACCCGAATTCTGGACGACTAATTGGAGAACAGACCGAAATAACGTTTGAAAGTGTTTCACAGAACGTAGATTGAGATTGCTTCCTGATTTAGTCTCAACAAGTTATCTATATAGACGAAATGGAAAGAAACGTAAACACGCTTGTTACTCAAGTGAAAACTTTTATAGTAGAATAAGCTACAGCGAGAGATGTAATACGTCATTAAATTCTCGCTCATAAAGCAATATTTTATCTCCTTTTAACAGCTTAATGAAATGAATACCGCAACAAAACTTAAACTTTGCTTTTTAGTCTTCATTCACTGTTCGCATAAAAGTGCTGCCATCGTCTACAGTTTTTAAATTAATTTTACGCTTACGTGAAGCAGAAGCTTCGTAACGGAGACAGTGTAACTTTGAAAAATTTCGGTTCGGTCACGGAGAGCAGTTTACGTGGACGCGACAGTTCTTCTGGATTCATTCGGTATTCTTACGAACACGCACGAGTCATGCCAAACTGGTCCGATTACAGGATACCGTGAGTCATATAGGGTGAAGGACAGTCATGCTACACCCCTGTGTGACCTCCGTTTGTTCCCCGTTTCAGAGAAATTCGATATCTCGCCACCAGCAAAATCTGCTCCACAAAGGCTTGATAATTTATATACAGTGGCGGCCATGTACTATTAAAACCACTTGAAAAACGGTATAACTTTATTCAAATTAGACTAAATGACTTAAATTTTATCGAAACGTCGGATTGACTAGCCTATTAGGCAATGACTAGAATACTTTTTTTTCACTTTTGCTATTACTTGGAATGACAAGAAACATAACGAAACTCGCATTGTTCAACATCTTTGTCTAAGCCTACATCGAAAATTTAAACAACAGCGTTTTGCTTTTGCAAAAGCTATGTATTTTTGACAGGTGTTAATGGAAAGTGTAAAAAGTCGTGACAAAACTGCGATCTTTAATTATTTAAAGCTCTTGTCAAGGTCTTGTAAATTACGATCCACAAGAAGCTTTTTTCTAATTTTCGTTACAGGCTCAAATAAAAAAGTTAAAAAAGAAGCTTTTTATATTTTTTGTCATTCTAAGTAAGAGCAAAACTAAAAAAAGCATTTTAGTCATTGTCTAGTCATTATCTAGAAAAACTTCAAGTCATTTAGTCTAATTTTAAAGTAAGTTATACAGATTTCCACGTGGTCTTAAGTATTTCGCACCACGGTTTATAAAATCGACACTGCGATTCCAATTTTAAACCAAACACCCCGAAAAGGGTATTGACATGGCTTAGTGATAAAAACAGTGTTTGTAGCTGTGTTGAACAAGAGTTCTCGCGTTAGTCTGAGTCTTGAACTTGTTCATTAACTAAACCATAAAATTACTGATAAAACCTGAGTACACGATGTTTTTATACATACATTTCTTTCTTTGATAATGTTAACCCTGTGTACTTAAATGCCCTAACTCAGGGAACATAACTAGACTGATAATTATCATACTTCACAAATTATAAATTGTCTGTTTATCGAATCTATACCAATGCAATCTTATACCATGTTCTATTTAAATAGAGCAACTGTTTCCAATGTTATATCAAATATGGTACAGTGAAGACATTAGAAGAATTTGATAACACTGTCGCATTACTTTCGATTCATTAAAATGATTAAGAAACGAAATCTATGTTCTTGTAGCTCCTGTATCTAATAATTATTGCAGATAATTTATATTTTGCAGAAAAATGCGCTATATATTTATTAGCGACAAAGTAATCAATGTAACTGCCAAAGAAATCGTAGTGCACAAGGTTAAATTGTTACATTGAGGAGTATGAAAAGAGGATTACGATTGAAATGGTTAATATTTAATGCGCGATATTAATAATAATACTGAATTTGTCTTATAGCTCATTTACGTAAAATACCGCGGGGAATAAAATTCAGTTCAAGCGAAGTGGACCCGGTCAATAGATGTTAAAGAAAAAGTTTTACACTGATAAAAATTTTCAATATATTAGGAAGAAATCTTTACATTGTATTTAATTATTTAAAACATAGCATGAATTTCACTTGAAAAATGCAAATCGTCGTCGAAAAACAACTTTACGGGAAAGAGGAACCATCTAAATGCATGCACAGAATTCTGCACTGATAGCGCGGCAGATAACAGTATAAATCGACATTACGAACAAATTTTAGAACAGTTTAGCGAGTAATACAGAGTTCAAACCATTTGAAAAGCTGTAAATTATTTTTAAAAAAAACACACAACCACATGCCACAAATAAGTGCGCTTAGGTTTTGGAGATCAACGACCTCGGTCGTATAAAGAACAGGAAAGTGTGACCTTTTCCGACGGAGAACGTTCTAATTTAGATGTTCCTAGTGATTTAAATTATTACTTTCGTGGTTTAAAGAAAGAGAAAGTCGCAGTTCAAATGGGATGAATGATTGGTTATGGTATTATTACGTAGGAGGGTATAAGGAAACAATTACAAAGATTATCCATATTAAAGTGAATAGTATAATAAACGTAGACATCGGCAACAAAGAACTATGAAAACTGAAGTTTACATTTCAACTTGGTAAAACACCGTTTTATAAAACAAAAATATTAAAGCTAATTTCAAAAGCAACAAAAATAGATATTTTACCGTGACTCGTGAGATCCGATTATGGAAATATGTATTATGGAAAACTGTTGAGGGATGCTGACTAACGAAGTTGTATACGAAGGAAAGAAGTTTTGATGTCGGGTAATTAAAAATGTAACTTTATTATTTATTCTGTTATATATTGACATTAAATAAGACCTTTCGTTATTACTTTATGAACTCAGTGTTTATTGAACTCATAACACTAATTAGGATATAATATTCTGAGATATTACTGTCACACGTTCATATTATTATACACTTTTTTTTACATATAACACAGTATAACGTTTGTAACATAAGTGAAAGAACATTGACAATAAAAAATCGCTAAAACTTAATAGGGTTCAAAAAAGAGTGAAAATATAAAACAGTAAGCAATAAAATAATAACATCAATGAGTATCCGCATTCGATTTTTGCAAAAGAAAATATATTAAATTTCTTATATAGTTTTGTCGCTTAAAATAGGTAATTTCATTGTTATTAGTTTTATTATTATAATTTTTATGACTATATATTACAATTTACCGACGAATAACTTCTCATGGTATAGACAATAACACTGTGTATATATGTATACATATGTATACAGAATGAATCATGCCATGTGCACTCTTAAATTATTCAATTTATGATTCAATTGTTAAGTACAAAAATTGACAAGCCATAATTTGCTTCTTTTAGAAAACAAGCAACTTGTATACTTGTATCTAACAATTTTCCATAACATGCATGATTTTATGCATTTCTGAAAAAAAATGAGTAGATCAAATGTAGAACAGTGGAAACATTTGAAGAATTTAAAACATAACCTTGACAATTTTTATTTTGCATCATAATCCGCAGTCTAGTTACCAATCGTTCGGGGTGGACAAGTTATTTGAGATGCGTGGTTACGTAACTCGTTTCATACCTGGGTATAAAACATAAATTATTTTTCATAGCATAAATTGTTATGATTCTCTATAGCGTCTTGCAATGTATCGTCGCGAAGCGCAAATTGTTGGTAGGGATAATCCAAGAAAATTCTCCGAGTGCAAAGGGTTAATATCGCGAGCCGTGAATCGATCGAACGAAAACGAAAATTCGCTCGGCGTTCGCTATTCAGATCGATAAATTCTCCAAAATGATGGGAACGCTTGAACGAATATTAGCACGGTTACTTGAAAGATGCGAAAAACTGTCGTACTTTCTTCGCGATGAAAAAGTAATCCGACATCGTCGGGTGACCTACAGTCTTAGCGAGGGAGATTCATGAAAGCAAGCAAGCAAGCAAGCAAGCAAGCAAGCTGCTGGTGCATGTCCCCCGTATTGATCCTTTCGATAGTAAGTGGGTACTACGCGCATTGTATGGAAGGTTTATACATACCTACCTACCAACCTTGGGAACTAAACACATATGGGCAGACCCGCGTTTGACGTTCCTGGAGCCTTTTCGAATCTCAAAAAGTTGCAACGACTTTCCATCGTTCGCCAGTGTTTTACCAATCCCATCGGTGGCCGTCCCGGCTACGTCGCACTCTGCTCTGCAAAACTGGTATCGTAGCACATATTTTTCCATAATTAGCTCCTCCCTCCGAGACGTGTGTACCGAATTATCAAATTTCAAAGTACTTATAGTATTAACCGTTCCCATAGCGACCCGCATCAACGTAGACTCTACATTGTAGCACTAGCTACGAGAATTTTCCATGCATCTTTTTCCGAGATTGAACTCACCCTAAACGGAATGTACCTGTTTCTCATTCGAAACCGTTAGTTTATACGAGAGTTGAGCAATAAGTAAATTTGATCGGTGATTAACGATTACAACTCGTTAGTTATTATAAATTAGTTAACTAATAAGTAATTTACAATACTTTATTATAATAAAGTATAACTAATTTATAATATTTTATAATAACTAGCGAGATATAATGGTTGATCACGAATCAGTTTACTTTTTGCCTAATTATTATGCATCGGTTACAGTAACTAACGAGTTATAATCGTTAATCATTAATCAGATTACTTCTTGCTCGACACTGGTTTATAGCGCCTCGGTTACGCTTTACCGCGGTTATAATTTATTTACTCGGCCAGCGGCGATTGAATGTCACACGCGACCATTGGCGATATTACTTTTCAGTAATCTAGAAAATGGCGGCGTGTCGATGGTTCGTGAAGGTACTCGCGGTGTCACCGTAACGGATGCACGACCGTGACATCTATTTTCGTCGCACATGTATTTCCGAATCATTGAAAAGGACGATAAGATAAACAATATCTATCGGAGCGTTCATTCAGAAACGAATAGCATTATCGTCTCGATGTATAGAAACGAATTCGAGCACTGCAACGCTTGCAATTAGAAACGAACATACGGATGAAAAAGACCGAGGAAGTAAAGAGACGAGAGTAGTCTCTTGGAATTCTGTCCGTTGCAAGACAGTGAATACGTCGTCCCCACGAAGAAGCGACATCGTTCCGAGAGGTATCGAGTAGGAGAGAAAATGGTCGCAGCCGGGACTTGTAGATGGGTTGCGTTGCGAGCGAAGACCCGGCAGATGCGGAGTCTACGTTTATAATGGAACACGGTAACAGGAAATGTCTAGAACCCAGCCCGCAATCTGCATTACCGTCCGCTTTTACCGCCACATTGAACTTCTCTCGCCGACTGCTGATATGTATATCGACGCCTCAGCAACCAGGGAAAATGCTTCTTGCTGCCCGGTTCCCCCACCGTTGCTCCGCCCGTTCTGGCACGTCCCTTCTTATCGCGTCCTCTTGCTTCCTTCACTTGCCTCGATACACGTATATTCCAAAGACTTATCTACTTATCTTGTATATCTTCCCATTCACTTCTCTTATGAACGTAATCGTTCGCTCCGCTGCTCGCTCGTTCACGTTCTCGCTTAAACAGATGTCCGCTTATCTAAGCGATTACTCATACGTGCCGGGAACTGTTCTATCAGTGAATCGTTAATACGTCTATGCACACATGTTAGAAATTATACGTATAGGCACGTAGCCATTAGTTCCGATATTCTCGCGAGACGCTCTCTGTTCGTTACCGGTGTTCGCGTTTCGCCCGACGACCGTTCGACACAAGAAAGCCAGATAAAACGGGTCTTGGTTAAACAGATACCTACCAAGCTTCCACCTGCAATAATCCCGGCATGAAACGAACTGAACAGGTCTTATCGCGCAAGACGAGCGTCTTCTTACCGACCGCGACACCGAACCGACTAGTCTCTAGGTTAATCTTAGTTGTGTCTTCGATCCTGTCCCGTAGTCGTTAATTTTTAGCAGTCTTCTGTTTTTTCTTCGGCGTCTCCGTACGTAATGTCCTTTTTATACGGTCTTACCCGTGTTGACCGTTGTTCCTTCTTACGTGGACAGAGTCTACGTTTCGTCACCGATGAAAATTTATTGAAAGAATGGATTTCAGCAAGATCCTTGTCGATTGGGCATTCCAGATTTTGTCGGAAAGATCAAAGTCACCGATTTTCAATTCTTGTAGTCAGCGCTAGCACTGGTTGATAGACAAGACACTAGGGTATATAGGATTAATGGCACTTGCGACCAGACTTTATTCAAGTATTTAGTGAAAGTATCAATTACGTATTTCAACTAACATCTCATTTAATGCAGAGATAAGTTACTAGACCGCGGATTTTATACACTTATGGCAGAAACGGTTAAGTTTGATACAGAACAGTGAAGACGTCAGAAAAATTTCAGAACGTCGATTCATTATTTTCAATTTATTAAAACTGTTAGGAAAGAGAATACGTTTTCATTTAACTCCTGTTTTGCATAATTTTGGCACGAAGTTTCTATTTTTGCATAAAGATCCGCGTTCTATAAATTATTAATTAAAATTAAGTATACGTAACAAGGGAAACAGTAATTGCAAACATTTGTACTTCTCAGTTGAGATATTTTGTGAAAAAATATTTATTTCGTATAATTGACTTTACAAATACATAATGCGTATTTAAAAAATATATTTTACAATTCCGACCTGAAATATTTAATTGAGATACATATTTTCTTTATTCTGAGTGAAATAGAACACTCGAATATACATTATTGTATATCATATATTATTGGAAGCAAACAGATGATAAATGTTCCAATTATATTTATTAATTAAGAGAAAGAAAAACGTTAAGCATTAGTTACAATAAATGGAACACAGGTAAATATTGATAAGTGACGGGGCAGTGGCCCGCTTAAAGAACAAAATTATAAAACACCCTGAAGATCACTCTAACAGGTCTTCCATATTGCTTTTATATTGAGGAGCACCACATGTGCAATAGAATAGATTTCACGTAGCAAATGAATAACACAAGAAGTTTTCAGGTTAATTTTCACTCTGGCAAAACCGTAAGACGTCATCGCTAAAAATAGCGTTCCTGACTACGCAATTAAATGGAATTCTTAAAAATGTTTAACATTAGTGATAACATACTTGATCATTTGATAAGGCAGGTTTTTACGCAATTTGTTTATATAACCCTGAACAAGGACTATGCATTGTTTCGTTAGACTCATCGATATTCTTGATATTAATGTCTTGTAACCATTGTAAGCGATCTAAGATCGACGTGTTTGCAGTTTGAAAATGTACGAACAGCAACCTTGGCATGGTAAAATATGGAGTTTTCTTTAGTTGTTCTACTTGCATGGTTCTCAATTGGTTTCTAACGAATTGCAACAATACGATGATCATACATTGTTGCGAAACCTAACTTTGCAGCATCGAGGAAACAAAATTCTCGCAACATTTTAGAGTTTGTAGAGATAGTAAAAAGTAGCGAAGAGTATTTGCTATTAAAACTTGTCATTGATTGCTAATGAAAATAGAGTGGTCGCTTCGGTTGAAAGAAGAACCTTGAAATATCTCGAAAAATATGGAGAACCATCATCCTATTCTTATTTATTTGGCCTTGTAATGACTTTCAAATGATCAGTCGAGCTCACAAACAAGGTTTTAAACTAAAATATGCATCTTTTTGTTACATATTTTTGCAGAAAGCATAAAAACATTTTCAAAACATTGCATCGTTGTTTTCCACTATTGCCGCACATATAAGGTTGCAAGCTTGACGCGTCGCTGCCATTAACGCTACTAATATACAGCATGCTACAGAGAAACAAACGTTTAATAATCAATTGAAATGTTTTATTTAGTAAATTGTACGCGTACGTCTTAACTTTGTTTCTTCCAGTTTTCAGCATATAATATTTAGCATTTCCAATTCAGATTCTGGCCACTTATTGAATTCTTGATTTAAGCGAAAACGAAATTTTCAGAATTGTTCAGATGACTTTTACTGAAATATCAACAAATAGAAATCAGTTTCTTGCGCTTTATGGTTTACAATTTCGTAAATACAGCATTTCAATAGGTTTATAATTTGTAACAAATGTATAGTGCTCGAAAACCTCTGATGACCAGGTCACAAGAATCTAATAGAAACGCATGTTTTCATTTCATAGTTTTATAGTGAGCTCCATAGGACGTTTCAAAATGAAACAGGCAAGAATATGATAAGTGTCCTTGACATCATCGTGAAGTTCTGTCCACGTCGACCCTGCTCGCCGAACCGAATATATTATGGTTACACATAATTTGTACGTTCTAAATGTACGTTGTAAATGTTAGATAGCAGTTGGAAGAAACAAAATGATCTGTTAAAGACAAAAAATTGCAGTTATAAGTTCTATCTAGATTTTCGTCTGTTTGCGTATTCATGGAAAAATTAAGTTACTGAAATTTAAAACAATGGGGAAATTAGACAAATTTAGTTTGTGTTAAACTTGTGTTTAGATTGTGTTAAAATTGTTTAAAGAAGAAATACAAACCACCTATTTATTGTTTATTTCGTACAACTAATACAGACAATTTTTATTTCGTGTGAAAGATCCGCAATCTGTGCATAACAAAACGCAGTTACTGAATAAAACTATTAACATAACAGGAAACGCTTGATACAATGTGCTATATACTCTTAATAATTATATGCATAATCATATACCGTTGATAATTCTATGTAAGATACGTAATTCTTGGACTCTTTTTCTTTTGAATTACTTGGAATAATTTGTGATACTATGTGATACATATCCTGCATAGAGTTGACTAGAAAGTTAAATCTAATGTCAAACACATATAAATTATTGTCTCCAACGTTATTGTTTCAATCATTGAGATCAAACTTGATTCAAGTGTTGAAATTCTGTTTGAACACGTCAGCGTACAATTCCGTTGGTCTATCGAAGAGTACAATTGCGTAAACAACGCTTAATTGAGACGTTTAATAACGTGTGCCAACATAAAAGCACTGAAGTCAATAAACAGGGCAGTGGGACTCGTGTGTAATCAGATTACTCGGAAATTTGAAAACACAATAATGATTTAATCTATGCAAAACCAAGATGTTAATAGTATTAACAATTTAATAATGAATTTTAGCGAATTAGTTGAATTGTTACGATCAAAACATTGATTGTAATATTTATATGTTATATTTAATTATATTGTATTATAATTATATCATTATCGTTATGTTATATTTAATAATATATTATCTCCTGCTACTGCAAAATTCTTACATGCTCTGTCGAAAAATGTTATAAATATTTTTATAAAGTGTAATGATAAATGCAGACAACACATATAACGTACTAAAATATTATTCGATTACTATATACTAAATATTATTCGTTTTCATCACATTTTCACATTTCTCACATCTTTATTAGGCATCATTTCTCAGTGTTTTCTTTCTCCCTTATTATTCTCTTAACAATTCGTGCATTGCGTTCTACCATGACGCTCGTTCGAGTGTATCTGCAATTTTAACCGCATTTATTGCACGTCAAGCTGTATCGAATTCTTTTCTCGTTAGCTGTGTTGACAGAAGTATTCTGGTTGGAAAATTACTCCGTTATCAACGGTGAGGAGCATAACTGAATCAATAGCTGGACGTTTCACGGAATTTATTATCTAATCGGCGTAAATAATATGCAGCAAACAAATAAATTCCTGCAATATGTTGCTAACAGCTCTGATATAGTTCTGTACCACAGTTGGAATCAATTTTAAGGCAAGCAGAATGTTCCCGTATGATTATATCGTGAGTTGTTTCCATAGTTGTCCCTATGGAAAATCATGCTTCTTCTAGAAATGCTTCATTAATCCGACAAATCTCTGAAAAATGTTCTGCACACAAAATAACGGTTCAATTTTGGCAGAAAACATGAGGACATATTGACTGTGCTGAAAACTTTTGACAAAGCAAAATAGTTGTAGTTTATGCTTCCAAAAATAGATATTAAAACGTACATTGCCATCGCCAGAAAATATACGAACTAGTAGATTAATAGTTAGAAAAAGTAGATGATCATAGTAAAAGCTTTTTTTTTATGAATGGTGAAAACAAATAATTAAGTTTCATTATGTGAACGTTCACAGTGTCAAATTTGTAAACGAAATGAGACACACATGTTTCAACAGTAGAGTAAATTCTCTTCAATTGTCCCTCAGTTTGTAAATAAAAATGGATAATTTGGGAAGAGAGGATACGATTATTCGAGTCTTACGTCTCGTTTTTATAGTTGGTGACAATCGACGATTTTAAAAACGAACCGCGAGGCTCGAATAATCGTATCTTCTCATCCCAAATTGTCAATTTTTGTTTACAAGCTGTGGAATAATTGAAGAAAATTTACTGCACTTTAAAACAGTGAATATATTCTTAAATTCTTTGCTGATTCGTTCATGATAAAAATGCAATGAAGGTGTTAAAATAAATATAGTTCTGCGCCTTTGACATTAGTATCTGCGAGTAATAATATAAACAGACAACAAGTCAACGAGCAAATGGGGTACACAGTTCCATTAATTGATTATTGAACGATTTCCTTGCTTAGCAGAAACAATTTTTACTCCAAACAGGTAATACTTTTATATAAATTATAAAGTCCTCGTAAATAATTTGCTTAATTATATTTCATTCAAGCAAAGTACTCATTAATGTTTCATGTTTAATGTTTTAGTAATTACCGAAATAATTTTAAACGGTACAATTAGTAGTTTCTAGTACAACGCGAGTATCGTATGTAGTAGCATTGAACAGATAAACAAGTAAAGTTTTTGTTTATAAAGAATAATTAAAAATGCAAGTAATAATTAGGAAACAGACCATCGTTCTGTTTCGAAAGAATAAAAATTGATGTAACGAGAGAAAGTCGTATTATTATCAGAATAATTTGGAGAAATATCTAAATATTTAAAAAATCTAATAATCTTTAATCTTGATTCTTCTGTACATATTGAAAATTATATAAAAATTGATACTTCGTATGATTTCTATTATAATATGTGCTTTAAGAAAGAAAATTATCTAAAAACTTCTCGTAGAAAGATTTTCATAATATCAGTGAACTGTAAAAATAAATCAAATTGATATTTCTAGTGTTAAAACTCTGCAATGAAAATAATATTGGCTAACTAAAAACACTTATACAAAAATATATTATATTCATTTTGACAATCAATTGAACGGTCTCTACGATCTTTCTTTGATAACAAATGAAGTAATAAAACGTTATAATAAATAAATGTGAGTGTCCTTCAAAAATATTAAAACCTTTGATATTATATCACATAAAGTTTACCTTAATAATAATGTAAATGATAAATAAACAGAAGGAAATTTGATACTTCAGTTCTACCGGCGCGCATAATTTTGGAGCGTTATTTTTCTAGTTTCAAAAATAATGTTTCCAATCTGTAATTGATATGTGCTAAATATGAATATGTTGTTTTATTTTTGTTTAAATGATAAGAACATGAATTACATAATAAATTCAATTCTCGGCACTGTATATACATATCGCTTTACTAGTAGCATTAATATTATTTACTTATATAGATAAAAAATGCACATAACACACGAGCATTCAAATTGGCTATTACTGTTGTGAATAATTTTTTTAATTGTGAAAGTTAAAGCGGTCCCTCCGAGTAGAAGCGGTCAGTTTGAAAATCTTTTCCGTAGCATCTTGGGAACGTGCCCTTCCATATGCACTAAGTTTCGTGACGTAACATTGATATTTGTCAGAGTTGTAAAATTTCTCATGTTCTTCTGCATGGAAAAATCTGTCGGAATAAATAATTGCCTCCGATAAATACCTGCATCATACAATACCACAGCTATCAAGATCCACTAATTAATTTCCAATAATTAATTAGTTAATTAATTAATTAAAAGGAGCATTTACGATGTGACATACTAATTCTCAGGAAACAATAATGTGGTTAGGTATCATGCGATGGAAAAGGATGTTATATCAAAACTTACATGTTGAGTATGTTTCAAATACCTCGGTACTTTCCAAAAATTTAGAGATTTATCATTTTGGTTCCGGAAAACGTTTATAGACATGTATCCGTAGAAAATGAATGTTCATATCCAATGAGTATTTTAATATATAGTACTATGAATGTTATACTTCCATCCTTCCGCACTTTCATTAGAAATATTGAGCCGTTTATTTTGAAAATGGCCTAGGTCCATTTTTCAAAAATACCGAGCTAGCCATTTTAATATTTACATTTCTACGTTATATAGAATTTAATTTCAGCAAAGCCTCAAGAACGCAACAATTCTTAGAAACACAAAAACATTATACTACCATGTTATCAGTTAGCAATATTTTTAAATTTATTACATCGCAAAATCCTTATATATTTGGATTTTAATACTACGTTTTTTATACAAAATAAAAATGGTCTGAATTCATTGCAAAAATTAGAAATTAAATAAATAGTTGTCTTTCAAATAATTTTAGTGGATTAAGAATGAGTATTTTTTTGATAATTTCAGTAGGTTAAATTCATACATTGATGCTTTTTAATCATTTGAATAGACTAAATCTAGTACATTGATTTTTTTAATAAACTTAGTAGTCTAAATCTAATGCATTGACTTTTTGAAATAATTTTAATAGATTAAAACCAATATATTGACATCATTCAATTCTTTGAATCGTTCTACTATTTTAAATTGCAACTACATACTTCTTCCCATAAAAAGCATAAAATTCGCAGCCTATCGGGGAGATATAATCAGAAATCATCGTCACCGAACAGAATGATTGCACCAGTTACTGTAATAAACTACGTTTATAGAACAGATGACGTAATTGTGCGTCAAACGGCTTCATTGAAAAGCTACAAGGAAGTTGTCAATGTGTTGTAGAGAACAAGGAAAATTGTAGCAATAACTGATAAGCGTCGGCTTTGTTGAACTTCTTAAATCCGTGAAAATTTTGCAGTGACCTGACATACCCAATGCTTAATTATAAAATTGAATGCAAACGTTGTTTCTCAGTGGTTAGGTAATTTGTTTATAGAAATACTTAGCACATATAAATCATTGCACATCTTATATACACGGTAAATTCTTAAAAAATTGTACGTATATCTTTCGATTATTTTTTATATTAACTAATTTTAAACGATGTGCCAATAATTATGCTCGAAAAGATTTTAGATTAACGCAAAGAAAATTTTCTCAACGAGTCATTCTTCAATACTATTCTTGCAGTAGTGGTAGAAAGACATGACTTCTATATATCTATTCCTAGCAAATTCTTGGAAATAATTGTAATAAGTGTTTCCTGGTATACTCGAGTTACAGATTTTCGAGTAGGCTTTCGTCATTTCGTTAGACTACGGATTTTGCGCATTTATAGCAGAATTTGCAATTTAATATCGCATACAATTTAAAATACAAGAAAAGATTAAAAGAATTTTAAAATGTCGCTGTCTTATCCTTAAGCTATTAAGGTAATTGAAGAAAGAATGAGCTTACTGTTTAGTTTCTATTTCTTGCAATTGATGCAGACAATTTTTATTTTGTATAAAAATCCGCAGTCTAATCAATTACTCTACTGCGTATCTTGAGGCAAGATAAAAAGTCTCTGCATTAATCAAAAGAAATATAAATCAAGTAAAACGTTATTTCCTGTTCTAATAATTTTTAGTAAGATGACAATAGTATGTCCATACACGTAACTTCTTCCCGTGGTTTTCCTGTTTTGTATTCCACCATCTCATTCTAGCCACAAATGCGTGAAGTCTGTATTTTAATCATTATAATTCAATGACATTAATTCGCACAAAGAATGTTAAATTGAAGAGCATACTTGAAATAATACTTAATGTAAAATGAACATATTTTTTATATTTTGTTTCACATATTTCCAGTGCATTGTTTACAACGACTTAAAATATTCCACATAACAAATAGCTCAAAAATAAATGGGAACATTTATCCGTGGGATCTTATTGTTATCGAGAAAGTATTCAATTAAGCAACTGAATAAATGAAATTAATGTTCAGTCACGTTGTAAGCACGATTTATTGAAGATATCTTATCGGCACGGAAGCTGATAAAATACCTAAGAAAATAAACAACAGAGAAAGAAGACGTGTAAAAGATTTATCTGGTTTTTTCGAAGTAGCTCGAAGCTGGGTAGGAGTATTTTTTTATGTGCACGACAGAAAGGCCTCCTCCAGCGACCATCTAGTGCCACAGAGAGGAACTAGAGGATTCGATCGTTACTGATCTACCTACGTTAAGAGTTTTGTTGAAGTTCGTACTCCTGAGCCCCACCCTGAATATTGCTTTTGGTCCAGAACTATAATGCGACTGTGTACCTACGCAAAACACTCGATTGCTTTCGAAAGCAACATTCACTACTTACATATATTATGCGAATGCATAAGAGAAACAATATTATTTTTGTACGACCTCCGAAAAATATATTTCTCAAATAGGAAATCTAAATTTAAAAATAGACTGCTTCGTTTAACTACGTACGCATTATGCAAATGTATAATACAATATGTAGCATTTATCTGTGAAAATTGTCTTAATTATTATTTTCATGCGACCTTCAAAATGTGGATTTTCGTAAAGTTTGTAGAAAACATATTCAAATATCGACGGTTTCGCTATACTAGTTCACACACACAGATCATGCCAATTCACGGTACAATATGTAGAATTTACATGCAGAAATTATTATACACGATATTATTGTATAACCTTCGAAATATGTAATTTGCGTAAAGTTTTATCG
Organism: Augochlorella aurata; assembly: GCA_028455555.1. Taxonomy (NCBI): domain Eukaryota; kingdom Metazoa; phylum Arthropoda; class Insecta; order Hymenoptera; family Halictidae; genus Augochlorella; species Augochlorella aurata. The sequence continues at coordinate 12,931,385 of CM052150.1, read as the reverse complement.
AGAAAGCGAACTTGAAAAAGAGATTGAAATTTAAGAATATACTATATACTATATACTATTTACAGTGCACGCAAATGCACGGTACAGTCTATAGAATCCACATGTAGAAATTGTTTTAGCAAATATTATGATTATATGTCTTCTAAAACGTGCCGTTTGCATAATGTTTGTAGAGAGCATATTTCTTGAAGAATCAAGAGAAATTTCTGCTTTAATAATACAAAGCAGATGACTCAAACTCACTTCTAACTATGTAGAGGTTCACTGCTGATTATCTATCATTAACAGAACAATGCGTATAGGAAGATCTAATATCTAGCGTGCTGTGTAGGTGATAATTGATCTACTTTTCATGTTAACCTTTGTCTTATACAATACTTTATTATTTAATCTTCGGTTAAAAATATTATTAAAAAATAATGATCGAAAACAGATTTCATTATACAACAACGCAAGAGGAGGAGCTAAAATGCTAGTGCATAAATTATGCTACATAATTTATGCACTACTGTTATACAAAAACCGATAGGCTGTCAATTCTATAACTCTATTGTTACTGCTTCGTACATATAATCGTCCAAAGGAATCATTGGAATAGTAAGAACCAGAAATGATTTAATCATACAGATATATCTTCGAGTTATTATGTTTCATCTTTTTACAAACATAAATTAAATTAGTGCTGATAATGGACAAAATAATGTACAGTAGTAATTACATTTAATTCATATAATTAATTTAATATTATAATTACCTAACTCAGCATCATAATTAATTAATTTAACACCATATTTAATTAATTTACTATCATATGTAATTAATTTTACATTATACTTAATTAATTTAATATTGCGTAAATAAGCGCATTCAGGCAGCAGAATACGTTTTTTAATTATGGGAAAGCGAACGTTGTGTCACTGGAACCACTTTGCAAACTGAATACAAAATTTATTCCAAACTAATTATACTGTCTTCACGAAAGCTTAATATTACAAAGAAAAAGAAGCATAGAACAGGAAGTAACCTTGAGAAAAGTCTTTCAGAAATTTCTAAGTGTTACTTGTTGAACTATAAATTTTTTAATAAGAAACAGATAATTTCAGCATTTTGCGTAACCATATTATTTTCTAAACACAAGTGCGTGTAAGCAAAGTTATAAATGTGCATAGAATTTTACAAGCAATATTTTTATTATCATTTTCTAGTCACGACGCAATAATGAAAACATAGCATTCCTTTTGCAATGCATAATGTGAGTTTTCCTGGCGAAACAATTATTGCGTGAACTGCGGTATGTGAAGAATCTTGAACAAACATTGGCACTCTTACAAGAACAATAAATCAGTAAAGAAACAATTTCAGCTAGTTAAATTTCGTCGGATTTAGTTTGCATTTGTTCGCAGATATATTCGTAACAGTTTGACAAAAAAAGTTTTCTTGAACTGCAGAACCTACATGCTATTATATCAGGCAACCTATGACATTATGATTCTATGTATAAACTTACAATGCTCGTGAGACTAATTTTTCCTCCAAAATAGATTTTCACTTACTAAGAAGCAAATTAAATAACTTTCAATTTTAATTGTTAAGCTGTGTGTAATATGATTTGGTATGTTTATCCTTGCGAGATCATAAGACTGCTCACGTTGTGTTTTATTTCAACCTACGTCTCTAAATTGAAGGTATTTCAAGGTAATTCAAGAAACTGATTATAGTGGCAAATCTCCACCAATGTCTTTAATTGTAGAAAATGTTGCAAAAAGATGTTACATTCACATTTACAAGGAAATTTAATGTTCTTAGACCGGGACGAATCGAAAGATTTCTGGTAAAAACAAATATGCCGCAACCTTAAAAATTAATCTAATTGTTAGAATATTGGACATACTGTTAAAAAAAGTATATACATATATGCTCCTTTACAATTAACGAATGGTTTCAGTCCCAGATTATATACATAAGAGATGTAGAATTATTCAATGACATTTACATCTCATAACTAAACTGTGGATTGTATGCAGTTATGACAAAAGTGAACAAGTGTAATTTAAAGCGATGAAAGAGTTGAGACGATTGAAGAATAAGAATACAATAGTTTCAACCAATTAAAATTACGAAAGAACAAATGAACTCTCTACTGATGCAAGAAATTTTTATTTTGTATGAAGAGCCTAAGTCTACTCATAATACTTTATAAATAGCTACAGCAATGCAAAAGATTATAGTAAGTTGAAGAATGTTGTACAGAAAAATATTAGTAAAAATAAAAATGTATTGTTTATATATGTAAGATACATTATGTTTTTTCGGAATTCAAAATACGTTGTAACTACTTTCTTGATTATTTATTATATAAACACTAATATAAACAAAATAAATCGTTTTAATAGACGCGTTTTCGTTGGTTCCAAATGAATTGAACCGTTAGAATATGATTATACATACATACATACATACATACATACATACATACATACATACATACATACGAAGCAATAAGATGAAATCGAAAAGTAGACGAATATTACTGCAAGTCATTGCACCTAATAATTATCTTGAATTAATCAGCATATATCAACTCGCAAATGAATAACTACTTAAAAAATCTGTGAGTACATCAATTGACGACATCGAACATCGGACAGTAGAAACTGTACAGCAGTTTTTAAAACAAAACATTCACGTAGACATTATCAGCAAACTAAAAGTAATTTTCTGCTAAATTTGATTTACAACTAATAGCCAACTTTGTTTACATCAGTATTATTCCCTTAGAATAAGATTTACATTTTTATGGCCTGAACACTCCATTTAACAGATGAAAAGTACCTACATAACTCTATAAAATCAAAACATGAAACAAGTTTAGTACAATCTGGATTTACGATACGTAGTAGACATCAATCTGATTACGTCATTATGGAAACGTTGTGCCAAGTATATTGAAGTAACAACAGATGAAAACAGCTACGTTTAAATAATTATATAAGATCCATGAAAAGGAAAATCTCAGAATTGCTACACGCAATGACGAAAAATACTACACATCTTTATACGTTGTTGTTAATGCGGTCTTCGAAATAAATAAATTTTGCCTTGAGGACGCTGCCTATGCGGTAGCCATTTCGTCATGACCAATTGGAAACGCATTGTGTGGTAGTAACGTCTATGTGGTCGCAAGACACAATATAAAGAATCTAAAGTGGCGCCGCCGAACGCTTTGACTCACAAGCTGCTAATGTTAGATCGTTCACGAGTTCTTCACCTGTAAACGATATTTACTTCGTTCACGGCACTCCGTGAATCTAAAATGGAACGATGCAACTGCGCCAATCAAATCGCCCCTCTAAAAACTCACTGGGTATGGAACTTGCACTCGGTTTCCTACCGAACGTCGCCCGTGCATTTTGGTGGGAATACAGAGAGGACAGAACCATGGTGCATATAAACCAAGACGAAAACCGCTCAGTTTATCGTTAAACTGCAAAGTATCCTTATGGATCTTAGCTCCAACGTAGACGAAAGATGTACATATTTCTGTTATGCGCGAGATACTCGTTTTTCTGAAGGAATAAAAGGAAAGTTGCAGAATTTTAATTTTCCTTTGCGAAGCAAACACGTTATTCATGGTTTACTGGAATAATAAATTAACCAAAGAATCGCATAACACGGTTGTTGTAACCTTAATTCGATTTTACAAAATAATAATTTGAAAAAACATTTTTAGTATATACAAATTGTTGTGAAGCGTTAGAATTATTTAAATTGCTGCAAAAAGAGATTGAAAATGTTCACACGAGTTTTAAGCACACATGGGTAATATCATAATAGATTTACCAATTGAACTTTTTCGTAAAATAGGCTTACAAACAAAAATACTTAAAATATACTATTGCTCATTTTCGCTTGTAGTGTACATTTGTTGCTCACGCTTTAAATCAAAAGACTTTTTTCTTTTCGGCTCATTTTTTCATATAAAATCATCCACGCCCCAATTTTACTAAAATAGGTTTTGAAATTTTGTAATTTAAACATAACCAATCATTTACAATATGCAGTATTTCTTGTATATGCTTCTACCGGTAGAGTTATCAGTCATCGTGTGCCGTTGACCCGCAAACTACTTCATGTGATCGTGTTGTAACTTTCACAATAAGTATTTACAGCGTGTTCAATCATTATTAACACTATAACGGATTTAAGTTCTTATATAACAACACCTTTGTTTTTCATGGTACCTTATTTCAGAAAATTGTTTTTTTTACAAAATTAAAAAAAAACGGTGCTAAATTCTCTTTTTGATTACGGTAATAGAAACTTGTCAGTACGTAGTTTTATACGGTTCTATGCATACGCGACAATTTTGAACTTCATTCACCGTATTTAATATTTATGTTGGTTTAAATAACACTGTGTTCATGTTTACCGCAACACAAATCCATACCAAATTGAGTATATTCATTGTTGACAGTGTTTTTATTGTATTGACACTGTCGCAGATATCGTACGGAAGTGCGGCAATATCACCTTGCTTTTGACCATCTATATACTGTGTTATTCAATGTCGAAAACATGTTCACGGACGACGCACGATACCAACTTAAACCTATTTCATCGTTGAGCCTAATTGTCCTCTTACTCCATTGATCGAATATTCGGGTATTTTTATTTTAACAAATATTAAATCTGAAAATATTTCTTCATTATCGCTTATGGAAAGTCAAAAAATATAATGGAATTGATTGTTCACTCGATTAAACGTTTCACAGAATTGTATTATTTTACAGAAGAATTATTTGTTTCTCTGTGAGGGGGAAGTGTGCAAAAAATTACAGTGAAAACGTTAGATAATAATCGTTGATACTACGAGCGACATCCCTGAGCTGGAGCAAAATGTAGAGACGTCCTTGCAACGTGCAGTGCGCACACGCCGCTCCGTGCCGCTTCTATGGAAGATCGGGAGGTACCTAACCTTCCCTGAGCTGTGTACACAGAAAACCGCGTGGGCAAACGGTGAGCTGCGCGCAGGCCGAGACAACGAGGCAACTCCGCGTGGCCGACCAGCTGATCGGCCGGCGACATGCGGCATCACAGGCCAGAGGGAGAGAATCGCGCGCGACTGGGCTAATGAGTGTGCGACCTATTGGGAGTTCATTGGAGGGGGCTAAGCCAACCGAGAGAGGGGGAAACACTGGCCGCTTCCACCCAAGAGTGGGGATAGTTATTGCTATGTTGCCGTCACATCAAACACCCGTGTCTCTTGTTGCCACTACCGCTGTGTTCTGCTATCGAATGGCATTGCAAGGTCTAGGAGCCAGCCATGCACGTATTCGTCTTCCCAGCGCACTTCTTTCTTATGTGAATATTTTTTTAATCTTTTTCTAGAATCATTTTTAATAAATTTGATTTGCTGCATATCAAAAAGTTTCACAATTTTTATTACGCGTCAATTATACAAAAAAATTTATTTAATCCTTATTCATTCATTACTGTTCGAAGCATGTTAGATTTTATGCGTCAGGATATTTACTGTTCGTTTAGACGCGTTACTTTTATGCAATAAAATATATTTATTCGTAATTCTTTTACATGCTTTTATAACATTCAGAAATATAAGTGTTGAGAAAATGTTGTTACACTCACTACACAATAATTGGACGCATATTTGTCGAGTCCGTTAATTGGAACAAGTTTATTGTTATTACAAAAAACCGCAAATCCAAAATTCTAACACCTTTGTTGCGAGAGTGATCTGTGTTTCGTAAGTTTACATAAATCGAGTTACACATTCCCGGAGCTATATCGAGTGCAGTATAATTTTTATTCGTCACATTAATCGAAAACATATCTGCTGAACTAGTCCCTCTATTCGACGATGAAGAAAATGCTGATGCGACGTTGTCAAAGCTTCCGAAATATTGCAACGTCGCCCGCGGTTTTCTCGTTTCGCACCGTTAATATAATACATATTTAAGCTGCTTCCGTTCTGTTGCTTTGTTCAGCAACTTGTCCATAAATAGGTGGTATTTACATCACAAGAATGTTGATACCAACATTTCTTACCAATCCGTAACACTTGCACGATCCGTAATTAGACGCGATCAGAGCCGAAACATGATGAAAGTAGATAACATGAAATTTTCAAATCGCAAACTAACAGAATTTGCAAAAATATATTCAGAAGATCTTTGAATTACAATTGCCACGGTTTTTCACAGAACTGTTTCAAGTCACAAATACAAAATAATTGCAAAACACTAGATTGAATAACACAGATGATCAAGAATGATAGAAGTCAAGTAGAAACGACATAATGTAAATCACTGTAAAGAAAGTGCCACGCAACTGTATCATCGGAGCGTAGAAACGCGACTACTGAGAAACGCTGTGCTGTTCGACCTAAACCTGACATACTCTCCCGCCTGCCCTCCCGCCCGACCGGTTATGTTCGTCCGTCGAGCCGTCATCTCGTACGTACGTTTGGTTCTTTCAATCCCCTCCACTGGAACTACATCTCGCCAATACGCCCTCGCACAGGCTGAAGCACGCGTCGGCACGGCGTATTGCAGGAGCGTAACTAGTGAAACCGCTGTGAGGGCGCTCTATGTTCAACTCTGAGGCAGGTGCCATCCTATGTACACGATGCCTTACACGATCGTGCAAATCGGTACAAGATTCGACGGATTAAAATAGTGTCGCAACCGAGTCCAAGCATACTCTGACAAGCTTGTGTATTCTCATCGGGTATGTACTTTTGTCATTATGGTTGTTGATACGTTTAATTTGATTCTATGACAAAATTTATCAAACATTCGTATTGTGCTACGATTTATTCCACTGCGATCTAGAAAATTGAAAACTCGGTGTTTCCTTGAACGTATTATCTCGTGATCATTGAATTAGCCGCAAGGTGACATAGCAAAGGATCTTATAGAAGATGTGTTCTAAGCGAACACAATCATTTCTGAAGGGAAGAAAGGGAAAGGATGGACAATGCGGAAAAATAATACGCATAATATTTGTGGACATAAGACGAATAATTTAAGCAGAAGCCTATGAAAAATATACGTGGAAACGTGCATGACAGTTGGGTACATCGAATGTGTACCTAATAACGACTTTGTACAAATAATATGACATTTTCGCGAAAATGTTTTTACGAGCGAAATATTTTCTATAATTCAGTCTTATGGATCGATTTAGTGAGAAATACGACGAATCGTATTACTATACGAAATAACGCCACAAGGCAGATCACCGATCACATACAGGGTACAACACACCCTTTGCACACCGTAGTGGCACAGCCACACTTCGCCACATCGATTTTACCGGCTCGCTTGCACTCACACTCGGTCGACCCGTTCACTGAAGGAATGTCTCATATGCCTCCCTCCGGCTCCCTTTTCCTCTCCCTTTACCCCTCCTGACCCTCCCCCTGCAAAACCTCTCCCTCAGTCAGCTAGCTCTCTTTCTAACTGACTCTCCGTCCATCCCTCTCCACCGACTCCCCAACCTCTGTTCGCCCTCCTCTTCCTCTCTCTCTGCTTCCTCTCATGGGCCTCTCGATCTCTCTGGGTTTCTCTCTCGCTCTCTCCGAATTTCTCTCTTTCTCTTCTCTGTCTGTTGTGATCGCAGGGCGGTAGTGGCGTCGCGGGGAGGTGGAGGTTGCACCTTTTGCCGCATCTCGGAATCTCGCGCGTTGCTCATTTGCCGTACATAGGAGCGGAGAAGAGAGGAAAGGAAAGAGGGAGCGCGAGAACGAGCGAGCGAGCGACTGAGAAAGGGAGAAAGAGAGAAACCTCCGCTAGATAGTAGTATGCGAGCGGGGCACGGTGGTCGGACAGTTCCAGTTCCGTTTCGATTAGGCGAGTCCACGCCGGGGATTTTGGCTCGCTTGTGGCCCGTGAAACGTACGCGTAATGCCGTTTATCGTGGCCATTGACGGCACTCGGTGCTGTTGGTGCTGTTACTATTGCTGTTTACCCGGCGTGCTAACTGCACGCCACTTTTACAAGTGGAACTGCACTGTGGAGGAAGACACGAAGTGAGCTGACTTCGTCAGAGTTTGAAAGGATAGCTTATGTGCGGTGTTTAAATCGTTCGATACGACTTCATGGTTATGGCCATACCGAAGCCAGATCGTCTGGGTTAGAGGAGTGCACTGTAAAATCCGCATGTCCCGATTCACTGGGTTCGTATATGTCACCACTTTCGCATGTAACTCTCTGCGAGCGTTTCGCACACTCGCCTAACCGCACGAATACAGACCGTCCGTCTTAAAAGCAAATCGCTGCCGGAGGAACGATTTCCCGGCCCTCTAGCCCAGTTCCGGGCACGGCCATTGATTCATCGATAAGGAAGTTTCCTATCCCCTGTTGGATTTTTGGCATGTTTAGCAAAGTATGAGCAAGTGAAACGAAACATTCATAGATCATCGAGTCCTACGTTCGAAATTCGTCGTTGTTCTAATTGGTGACTTATGATCACGTGCATTTTCTACGTGACAATGAATATTTTCGTAATCTACTACTTGCTACATACCCTGCCAAGTAATCGAGATCTCGCTCCATGTTTTTGATACATACATTGGCACACGGGTGTATGTGTACAATGCACGTATGTATGTTGAAGCAACTTTATACGCGATTTTCGAAATATCTGAATTTAACATCTCATTACCTTAAAAGTGTTTATGGTACATACTTGAATTGATCATTCTTTTGAATATTTCTTCTGCGAAATAATACGCGCACAGTTGTTGAGCAGTTTTTCAATGGAATTTTAAGATTTTATCGTAGTTTCGTAACAGTACATACTTGTTATAAACACTGTGTTTACTTCTCCCACAACTATGTCAAAGTATTTTATTTTTGCAATGATTGTGGGATTTCAACTGAAAATTGTAGTACATAATATTAAAAATAATACTTATATATGTGATGTACATTAATCTAACTTGATGGATTATTGACCAAGTTCTGTATTAATATTTAATCAAAATATGAGGAGTAATAAAATTATTGTGAAGTTACTGAAGTGATTGAATTGTTTCATTCGTACAGTGTATAATTTAGTTGTATCATTTTATTAACCGAACAAATGTTAAATATATTGTAAAACAGAAAAAAATATAAACCACTAAAATGTAAATCTTCTGTGTATATCTTAAAATAGTTCCCACAGACGTGAATATAAAAATAGTCCTTATTACGGAAGCTGTCAACCGTTCTACTACCAGTGTCTCAATCGTGTTAATCGTACTGCGTCGTAAAAAGGAAAAATAACGTGATTAAGTTAACATAAATAAAAATTTTTAATTCCACGTGTTGAAAGATCATGAATTTGACGATAACACATACATTGTAACGGAATGAGAGTTCGTGGAAAGCAAGAAAAACATTGTATCGAAGGGAGCAATGAGCTCAAGTGAATGCAGTTTTTGAAGGATCCATCCATATTTGAGGTGCTTTGCGGTAGCGATGTTTTAATCGTAAGCAAGCAGCGTGTGCACGTCAGTGACAGAGCGTGGAATTCGAACGTGTGCGTTCCGCCTGGCAAACGCGCAAACGCGTGACCGCGTCCATGAGGACTTACCATTAATCCGGGTTCTTAACCGCGCGCAGAGTAAACGTGGCTGACACGCCGCCGATAATAATAATAAGAGTGCGTAATTTATCGAAGGACCGACGTCACAAACCTAGTGACGTAGTGTGTCGTCGCGGTTATCGTTGCTGTTAATCGAAACCAACTTGCCTAGTGGCTGTATTTGGTGCGTATGTAGAAAAGTATGTAAGATAGGAAAGCCAGTTAACTAGCCGGCCTGACCAGAGTTCAGAAGTGAAGCAGTGAGTAAAACTGCCCCCTTGCGGTATGCGTTCGTGGTTCCCGATCCAACCACTCCTCTGCCATCGAGTTCTTACCTCCTACCCCCCTTCTCTATCTCTCATTCTCTCTGTTCCTCTACTTCCACCCCCTCTCTGTTTTACGTCGCCTTCCTTCTTCCCTCTTCTCTAGCCCCGTAAACTCCCTGCCCTTCCGCCGCCCCCCTCTGCTACACTCCTCCATTTTGTCGTGATTCCTCTAGCTCTAAACATATATCGCACATTTTCTTCAAACGGTCCTATTGACATTTACCTACAAATTGTGCGCGAAACCGTGTCTATGGTTGACATACTGTCTGTTAACCCAAGTAGCAAATACGACTATGGGGCTCCACCATAGGCTATCCTGGAAGGTGTCACTTCTCTCTCTGTCTTTTCCTCTCGCTCTTCCTCTCTTCTTCTTTCACTCTCTCTGATACTGTCTTACAATTTCTTATTAAACCTACTTCTTTCTCACTCACACATTGTACGTCTTCATTCTCCTATTTTCCTCCGAAGTCTTTCTCTGTCCATTTAAGTTACTTTTTCCAGTATATCGTATCTTTTAATAACATGCGATCTTCGTTGGCCAATATTTTATGCGCCGGTATGATTTTCGAAGTGTAACCTCTTCTACGAATATCGAATCTTGATTCGCGATGCGATACTTTTCTCCATGTTGTTTCTCTAAACAGGCTTGTACTAAATTTATTTAGCATTGATAAATACATAAAATAAATGTATATAATTATGCTCTATGACCCTCTTTGTAGTATTTTACCATTACATGTGTGATTCTATTAGTAAGACAATTATTTTGTTTGTATTTTATTATAATATTTTTTTTTTTTTAAATGTACGTCGTATGCATTATTTTACATAAGGTTTTTTCTTTCATTTCAGATGTCTGCTGGGTCACAAATTCAGATGGCACCCCAATCAACTGTAAACTCTGGTCAGTCGGTTCATAGTCAAGATTCGAACATGAGCACTGGTAAGTTACATATCTTTAATGTTATAACAACAAAACCACAAATTACATAATGGCATGAATCATCAAGGTACTATTCTGCGATTACACTAATTTCGATATATTTACAGGCTCATCGCATAGTGATAAGGAGGTAGACCCAAATACTCCGGAAAAGGTACCAAGGACTCCTTCGGAAAGAAAAAGAAAGCGTAAAGCTGATGATGGAGGTGGAGGAGTTACGGGGGGACCTGTAGGGAGTAAGGGGTCTAGATCCGTTGCTGCCCTCGAGAATAAAAAAATCAATGAGTATTTTCCAAAGCATCATTTGGGTAATAGCCCTATTCGGCATGGTGGTGCTAAAAGTCCCTCCCCTCAACAGGGTTACCCTATGGTAAATATAATATATTTAAATTCTTGTGTATTTCAAATTTTTTTACGATATTTCATATCCTTTTTGATACTTCTTATAATCACTTTCTTACAGTATCCACCATCGCCTCAACAACTCCTCTCACCGCAAGTAACAACACCCAATTCGTCAGTGGCAGAATTTTCTTCACTGATGCAGCCACCAAGACCTCATCCTCAACCACTACCTCCTCCTCCACCAGCCTCGACACAACCTGCAGGCTCGATGGTCAGCAAGCAGGTGCAGGTAAGGCCTACCAACCTCAGTAGGACAAGCCAGGTCAGGCAAGCGAAGACTAACACCCCAAATGTAAGCAAAATTCGATAATTCTTGCAAACATTTCATAAGAAACGACCCATACAAAATTTTGTCAGTGAAGTACATATTATAGTTTCACTTACATACAATTTCCTATTTCAAATTGTTCATAAATATCTTTATACTATAAAAAATACATTAAACAGTATTAAATGCATTTCAAGATTTTGTAATCCTTATACAATAAGGGAATTATAATATGGAAACAAAAAACGAAAGTGTGTATGAATGAGAATTTGTTCTTATGTTTAGAGAATATAGATATAAGAAACCATAGTGTCTATTTTCGTCTCAAAAGGTAAATGTTAATGGTCTGTAATATATTTAAGTATAGGAAAGTTAATGAATTTACCATAATTACATAGTTTATTAACATTATATACCTATTGTTTCCATTTTACTGACCAGTAATCTAATTACCTTAGTCTATTATTTAAAAAATAAATCATACATTTACTTTGTATATTTAATTTTATGATGGGCATTTCTTATCAGATGTTTGCAGTAAATGCAGATAACTTTGACTGGACTGTAGCACTGTATCCATTTGTTACCATAGGAGTGTAGGCTACCTTGTAATATCACTCCTCAATCTAAAATTCTTGTCTTGCTTCTAAGTCATTAAATTTTATGTTTGTGTTTACTTCTTAGAATAAAAACAGGTGTGCATGTTTGTCATTCTTGTATTTCATTATAAGTTTATTTTAACACAGAAACTACAAACTCAATTTAACATAAAAAGTATTGTCCATTCCTAGAGAGAAAAAATGTATAATACACAGTGTTCTACAGTTTTTTATATTTACATGCATACATTTTTGGTGTTTTCCTTGCTGCCTGTGTGATAATTATGTTTCATGAATATGTTGGACTTTCTTCTGTAGTTTTACTTTTAATGACAAAAAGAGTTAGCCTATCTTAATTGACTAACATGTAGGTCTTACTTTATTACAAATATCTATTAAGACTTGAACTTCATTGAGTAAGCAACTTAATATCTATGTTATCTTTACCTGGGTGCAGCAAGGTATCTGGTATTTATAAACTATGCTGACAAATGTATCAGATGTTACAGTGATTTTTTTTTAATTACTACAAGATGTATTAATTATATTCCAGACAGAACTTACTTGCCAGAGGATACAGGAATTCGAAACACAAGCTACTTCAGATTTAGAATTACGTAACAATAAAATTGAAGAATTAAATAGAGTAAGTAGAATGATTAAAATTTGCGTTATAAAAATGCATTTTTACATACTAAAAATAAATATATTAAATAAAATAAATCTAAGGTAGAGTTCAATTAAAGTATTATGCTATGGTATTGTGTTAAAATATTGTTTTATTAAACTGATAACACGTTTATTAATAAAACAATAATATATTTCATACATTACATTTGAATATAACTAATGCAAATTTACATATTTTATTTTCAGACAACGGATGAACTTAAGCATCAAGTGGCTAATCAACAAAAAGTTATTGAGCAGCACAAATCCCATATAAATAAGTGTATAGACGTTGTAAAGAAATTACTGAAAGAAAAATCAAATATAGAAAAAAAGGAGGCTAGGCAAAAGTGTATGCAAAATAGACTGAGATTGGGTCAATTCGTGACTCAGAGGGTGGGTGCAACATTTCAAGAAAATTGGACGGATGGTTATGCGTTTCAAGAATTAGCACGACGGCAAGAAGAAATTGCGACTGAAAGAGAAGAAATTGACAAGCAAAAAAAGTTACTTTTCAAAAAGAAGCCATCAAATAGTGAAACTAGTAGAAAACGTAGTCAGCCACAACCATCCTTACACAATGGCACAGAAGCTACATTCTTAAAACCAGATGCAGTACCTGGATCTTACACATGGCAGGAGTATTACGAAGCTGATGAAATACTCAAGGTTATATCTACGTTATATTCTTTTAGATATTTATATATTTATTAATTACGTCGAAACACTATACGTTATGAATAACTCATTGATGCATGTACGTATTTTATTTTTAGTTAAGACAAAGCGCGTTGAAAAAAGAAGATGCAGATCTGCAACTAGAAATGGAAAAACTCGAGAGAGAAAGAAACTTACACATCAGAGAGTTGAAACGTATTCATAACGAGGACCAATCGAGATTCAATGCACATCCTGTGTTGAATGAACGTTACCTTCTATTAATGTTATTAGGGAAAGGTGGCTTCAGTGAAGTGCATAAGGTACAAAAATGACATTACTTAAAACAAATTGTCGTAACTATAGATAATGATTTAATTAGTTTCTATATAATTCTTTTTATAGGCATTTGACTTAAAGGAGCAACGGTACGTTGCGTGTAAAGTGCATCAACTGAATAAAGACTGGAAAGAGGACAAGAAAGCTAATTATATTAAGTAAGTGGTATAATACTGTTAACAGTAAATCAAACCAATTCAAATTGATATATTTAGCGATTTTTAAATACAATAAATCGGACTCTATTAAATTAATGTGACAATTTTTGTATACAGACATGCGTTACGAGAATACAATATTCATAAAGCTCTTGATCATCCTCGCGTTGTGAAGTTGTATGATGTGTTTGAAATTGATGCCAATTCCTTTTGTACTGTCTTGGAATATTGTGATGGCCATGATTTAGATTTTTACCTCAAGCAGGTAGGTATATTAGCGTGCCATCATTATCATTTAGACACCACTCCTTATTATATTGCGACATTTCCTTATGAAGTATTTTCTATCTCAGCATAAAACTATACCTGAAAGAGAAGCAAGATCTATAGTTATGCAAGTTGTGTCTGCATTAAAATACCTCAATGAAATAAAGCCCCCAGTCATACATTACGATTTAAAACCAGGTAAAATTATTTTTATTGTTAAAAATTATATTTATTTTTAATATAGAAATAAAAATGTAGCTTTTTTCAAGAACTGTGGTTCTTAATTTTAACAAATCTTTTAAACTGCATTTGTATATTCATTTTACAGGTAATATATTATTAACTGAAGGCAATGTTTGTGGAGAGATAAAAATTACAGACTTTGGATTAAGTAAAGTAATGGACGAAGAAAACTACAATCCAGACCATGGAATGGATTTAACATCTCAAGGGGCTGGTACCTACTGGTATGTGTATATTTAGGCATCATTTGAATAAACTTAACAAGAGGCCCAGTGGTTTGCTGATACGATCTACCGGTAGGCCATCGTTTAACGTTCGTGTGCGACAAAATGCCTTTTCTGTGGATCATGATGAAGAAAGTTTATGGAGAGAATATAAAGAGACACAATAAATGTTCACTACGTAGTTACCGCGTCATTTATAAGGTGTCAAGCTAAGTGCGTTAAATCTTTAAAGGTGTTATTCTACAAGTCAATTTAAGAAGAAAATTAGAAAATGTTGGCTTTGTTTTACGTTGTTAGTGATTAAAAATACTTTTGATTCACCAAAAGTGGCGTGTGTATGTCAAATTAAGACCAATGCTAAGACTCTGACGTTTGGTGCAAGAAACAAAACTGGTTCATGTGTCGCTATTGGTTTACTTTAATCGTTAATAATTGGAAAATAAAGCCAAAATTGTGAATCTACAGTAATTTTTGTATTTCTGATTTTCATCTTACATGGACGTGATTAATGATTCCCGAAATTTCCTTACACCTGTTGCTTAATATTCTTTATACAGGCGTTGCAGTTATTTGTTCAAATTTTAAAATGAATTACCCGTTAACATATTGGATATATTAAATTCAGTTTAAATCTTCGAGAGCATTGAACAAAAATAGTTAATATTTTCCAATTTTTGTTTCATTACATAAATTACTTTGTTTTTGAAAAATTTTGTCAAAATATGTAAGTTTTGTGACAAGTGTACATTTATTTTGTTCTGACAATTCATACTTTTTTACTAAAAACTTTTTATTTATTATAATAACTAATCAATTGTGGCTGATTATATGACTTCCTAGTTCTCCATACAAGAATAATATCCACATAATAGAAAAATTAAATACATGCATAATATTTGCTAATAATTAAAACCACTTTAATGAAACCGAATCAATTATAGATGTTATAAATGTCGGGAATAGGAAAATTTTCTACCAACTTAAACATAATAGAAATATGAAATACAGTTCTAAAGTGAATGTTATCTTTATATATCTTTGAATGTGTTAATAAGATGCAATAGTATCAAAATATAATTGTTTTATGTCACTTTTTAGGTACCTTCCGCCAGAGTGTTTCGTCATAGGTAAAAATCCTCCAAAAATATCGTCGAAAGTTGATGTATGGAGTGTGGGTGTTATATTCTACCAATGTCTATATGGTAAAAAGGTACGATTGATTAGCAACGTATTTCAATCCATTTTGTTCGCTTATAAATATATTAACTGAATGAATTTTAAGTTCTAAGCATAATATTTTTTCAGCCTTTTGGACATAATCAATCTCAAGCTACAATTTTAGAAGAAAACACAATTTTGAAAGCTACGGAAGTTCAATTTGCAAATAAACCAACGGTTAGCAACGAAGCAAAGGTATATATTTGAATAGTGTTTTGACACTCGAACGACGAACCTCTCTGACAGAAATATAACTGAGTATACTTAGGATCATTTATAAGTTTATTTAACAATCTATTTTTTAATATACTTTTAGAGGTACTCCTAGATACGTTAGTTTCTTTATAGACCTTAATGAATCTATGTCCAAATGGATACGAACCACGTCGTCCGAGTGTTAACTAAACTTACAAGGGAATGTATCAAATCTAAACACGTCGATCTTGATTAAATTTAAACAAGGGATACTTCTTACAGAAATATTTGGCACATTTCCTTTTATCGGCCATTGTGCATGTTAAGAGGGTGAAAACATTTTTCAAAATTACGGATAAAAACATATTTTCTTGAATATCTGAGGAAGTAAAAGGTATAAAACGAAAAACTTTTGTTTTGGGTTGTATGGTCTTTTACCATAAATCCGATCATGCAAGCAACTTTTTGAAACAATTGTTTGTTTAGGTATAAAATGAGAAAATGTTGATCTATTTAATTACAATTATGAATAAACATTCTGATATCGACTTATAATTATTTGAAATCTATGAAAAGTCGAAGATGTTATTGGACACATTATAGCCTCTTCAGTGACTAATAGCTCAGCACACTAATATTTGCAATGTCGACTTCAGTTATCAAAAAACCATCTTTTAACAACACACTGTTATTATTCATGATATTTTTGAAAGCCATTTTCATACCTTTAACATGAACGATAGCTACTAAAGAAAATTTGTGTCAAATAGTTTTCCAAGAACTATCTCTCATATAAATATCCTAAAAATCGATTGTCTGAAGTATATTCCCTTGTTAGATAAGCGTTAGTTAAATGTTAGTAAAAATGTTAATATATCGAAACATTTCAGAGTTTCATAAGAAGTTGCCTAGCGTATAGGAAAGAAGAACGTATAGATGTATTGACATTAGCTAAACACGAATATCTTCAACCTCCAGTGCCAAAGCATGGCCGTCAAGCGAATAATCAGCAGCAGCAACAACAACAACAGATTCAACAACAGCAACAAACCTCATTTAGCATTGGCATGTTTAGTGGTATGAACGCGTCAAGCAGTTCGTAGTGGAAAGGAACTAAGGACAAAATCTTTGATATGCTAATACATGCCAAATCTTGAACACTGAATTGCACACCATCTCATCTTAGGAAAATAGCAATTGCTATAATGAACTGTAAATACTAAAAACCCGGATAGTATCACCATCACCAATACCACGATTACCACTACCACTCCACTACCACTATCACCACCACCTCCACCACTTCTACAACTATACTTACAGGCCGAC
The DNA here is from genome assembly GCA_028455555.1 of Augochlorella aurata. Taxonomy (NCBI): domain Eukaryota; kingdom Metazoa; phylum Arthropoda; class Insecta; order Hymenoptera; family Halictidae; genus Augochlorella; species Augochlorella aurata. The sequence continues at coordinate 12,913,954 of CM052150.1, read as the reverse complement.
TATATAAAATATTGCGAGAGATGCGAGACTGGTCGCCGCAAGTCCAGGAGCTTGCGTCTTTCTACAAGACAAGCTACATTATTCAGCATGACAAAAAAAATGTTGTGTTCGTAAATATTCAATTGTATTATCGTTCCTTGTATCAAACAGTGAGCTGACTTGATAATAGTGTTTAAAAAGAAATAAGAGAAACAGAAAAACATGTGATAAGTCATTGTGAATTGAAGTGAAGTTCAAATTAAGAAGAAAAGGAAACAAAGGAGTACGGCAACGGGAATCATTGGAAGTGAATTACTCGGTGAACAAAGAGAGCAACGGAAGATTAAATATCCGAAGCAAAGCGCGTCAAAGCAGTTAGAGGGACTTTGCTTTCGCGGAGACGTTCCTCTCTTCTGAAGTTACGTATGCATGAATGAATGTGACGAAAGATTGTTAAAACTAGCGTGCGTGTATATATTTATACTATATATATATACTAATAAATTCGATATAATATATATATATGGTGTAAAGAACAGGACAGCATTGACAGTGGAAAGATAACTGTGGTGGATCCTCGCATGACCTCCGTGTAGCCAAGTATTCCATGAATATTTGACTGCACATCATGTTACTTTATTCAAATATTAACATTATTACTTATATCATGACTAATAACGATTAACATACACGAGGAGATTTGGTTGGTTGTTCCTATTCTGAAACGAGTGGGCTTTATCTATACTGGATTGATTGATCTAAGGTTTGAATGTAAAGAACGTAAAAGAATCACGATGCTCCCAAATGAAAAAGAAACTTATAGAATCGTAGTCCACTGCTTATTATATGCCCCGTGCACGTGTACATCTTTACTCCAGAATTTCCTGATAGAGTGGCTCCTTTTTTTTTTCTTTTTCGAGAGTGGACTTCGGCGTATTGATTATGATCTTACATTTTCGTGATATATATCAATTTGTATAATCAGGCGTTTACAAAATTTTAAGGTAAAAGTCATAATACTGTACCGACCTGATTATTATTTCTTTATTCATAATTTGTTTTATATATGTACGTTATATATAGATAATTATGGAATAGAAGACTAAGTTATTTTATCAAGTGCCCTTGCTTTGTATTATAGTCGCGTCTGTCGACAAACTGCAGCTTTTGGGAGTAATAGAGAGTTGTTAAAATGTTGTAAGTTGTTGGTACAATGTGGGCACGGTATTGATGAATTCAGTACCAACGTGATTGGCAAAGTATGATCGGAGGAGAATACATTACAAGTCTGAACAGAGTCTACTACTAGATACATCGCTTCTATTCTAAAAGCCAACCGTTCCTGCTTCCCTCTCCTATTTCTCTTATTTTTTAAATTAATCCGCGTCTCGAGAAAACGTATACTTTTTGACCCCTCTGTGAGGAAGTGCTTTTTGTAAACTAAATTGAGAGATATGCTAGTCAGAGGTCTAGTTCGTTCATTTCATTTTAATATAAACATTTATTTATTAATTGCTTTTTTGTACACTTAAACATTCATTACAACTGAGCAAAGATCTTATTGCTTTTAGTTTGCGCAAAAGGTTTATTTTAGAATAATCATTAAAATTTATTTATGATATTTACGTCTATTTTGTCGTAGTTGAAAGTGACTGTTAGCCATACTACTTTTGGATGAAAAAAGTAAGTATACTTTGGACAGTAAATTTTACGAAAGCCACTTCTTTTAGATGAAAAAGTATCGTTTTTAGATGACAAGGGTCAACACGTTAGAAAATTAAATCATTCAACAAGGAAAGAAAAGTTAAAACAATGGAAAAATCATTTAACAAGCATTTATTCCATAAAATCTCATCTGAGGTTATTTGTAACAATAAAAGAAATAATGAAACTACATCAAGTAGTATTTATATGTTTTGCGATACAAACAATTTTGCATTTGTGTATAATGAAAATCCCTTGAAAACGTATCGTTAATAAAACTATCAAGTGCATGCATCGGAAACAAATTTTTAATTCACAGAGGATTCATTGCACAGAGATCCTGATAATTGTCCAATCTTTAAGGGTTTGGGTTTTCTTATATGAGCCAAAAGTATTACATGATAATATTTTCAGCCTCTACGTGTACTTATAATTTGTGCGCGATAGAGTTCGGAATATTATTATGCATGTCGACAGAAAAGTTATTCGAAGAATTAGGGAGTTACATTTTGAACAAACAATACATCTTTTTTATTGCCCCTGCGTATCAGCATAGTCACGATCTTCCTCATAAACATCAGGAATTGCGTCGAGGATGGTGTATGAAACGTTATAGCAATAAATTTACGTATTTGTGTATAATTTAAAGTTAGTAAACTTATTAATTAAATATAAATCACGCATAACGTTGTATATTTTCCCTACAATATTATATGTATATATGTATTTTTTTTTAAAGAACAATTTCAAAGTAAAAACGTAGATGTAAAAAGGTACAATTTATAAATGTCATCTTTCTCGAATTACATTTGACTATTTTGACGGCCAAGAAAAGTACTCCTCGCGTAAACAACGAAAAATTGTTTTTACTTTGTTGCTTGAAATTTGGGCTGCAAATTAGAAAATAAACTTTATTAATGAAAATGCTTCTCTAGTCTTCAGAAATAATTTTTATAAATACAAAATGTGTTTTATTTATTATGTATTATATAAATGTGAGATGAAGAAATGTGTTTTATAAACATTTATAAAGAAATATATAACATACATATATATGTTATATAGTAAATATATATCTATGTATATATGTATAAAGCTGTTTCATAATATGTCGACCACTTTTGAGGGCTCGATTTTACAGACTAAACAGATGGAGAAAATTCATACATAAATATTGTCGGTGAGACTTAATTTTTTAGTTGAAAGCTGTCGTTTGTATCGCGGAAGAAGTAGCCATAACCATTGCTAATAGGATAAACTAACAGCGGGGTACATTTCATGGCCTATTATCCTAGCATTAACCTATTGTCCTAAAACTATTTCATTATTCATGCATACATACGTACAAAAGTACACTCAGACCGCACAATAAAAACCACTCGAAAATAACTGCTGTCTATAGTAAAGTTCTCAAAACGTACCCTTTCTTGCTCATTCATGAATTTAATTCTATCTTGTTTGAAAGTTCCGACTTTTCTTATTAGACTTTATGACAAATTGACATAAATATTAGTTAGAATTAAAATACTTTGGCAGGAAAGGTAAGTTCTGCAATTGGTTATTTCCGGCAATAAAGTGTATTTTTTATGTTGTATGACAAAACAAAAATAAAACCAGAGATGTTAAAGATCAGGTCACGGAATGTAGCCCGCAATTAAGTTGTTATTCTTCTGTAGGCGATTTTAGCACTACTTTCGTATCATTAATAATAGCTTGTATTTATGAAATCAAATCTCATCGGATATATATGTTTCGGATCTTTTTTCATCATTCTAGTATGTAATTTAAAGATATAACAAATACTGTGGAATACCCTGTATATAGTAAAAAGGAAAAATATACAGGATGTCGTAAAAATATAGAACCATTCGAAACATGCATATTCCTCACGCAAATACAACTCAATGATCCCTTACCATTTTATAAGCAAAAGCTACGCTTTCAAAACATTAACGGTATCTAGAAAAGTGAAGGTACTATTTCTGTGGCGCGCACTTTCAAATCTCGGTCAGCTGATTGTGAGCGCTCTGTCACACGTACATGCGTACACAGTAAAATGCAGAGGGCACTGTCCTCACCCCAAGCCTTTTTCTTGGGCAACGACAACGACCACAGCCACTGTCTAGTCCGAATTGTAACCCAGGTTTTGCTAAGAAAGGTTATTGTAGCGGTTACAGTTACAGTGTAACCCATGGTAACCCGTAGTAACCATGACTCAACGCTTCCACATTATCTTAGTCCCTAAGACTTATTACTTTAGGACTTAGGGTACGAGTATAATGAAGCGGTGATGAATGAGAATAGCGGCGAGGTAAGCGTCGCGATAAAATCAAAACAATGTAATCAAATGCGAGTGTTTATAGTGATACTTATTACATCGAAAATTATATAAAAAATGTTTCTGATATCGGAAATAAACGCCATCGAGAAAATTTTGATTGACCGCGGCAATTATTGTCGTTGTTCATTTGTCGATTGTCGATCATTAAAACATCGAATTATCGCAACGCGCAGTCCTTGTGACATATTAATTGGTGTAATTTACGAAAGATGTCCTGTATGGGATCAAAAAGATAAAAATCGTCGTAGCAGGTGTATGTTTAAATTCTCCATTTTCTTGCCTATCTCTGTTAATAAAATGAACCGACCATTTTCTAATCCTGTTTTTAAAATAATTTGAAGCTAATAAATGATATTTAGTTGCAATGTTTTCAGCCAGCATGAACTTTTCAGGTTCTTGTGAGTACATTTTCGGATATACTGAAGAAGATGTTGCCCGCTGTAGCATTATGTTGTCCATTCCTTTTTGCTTCACGATAAACATGAATCGCAATGATCTTGCTCCTGTTTCTTATTAGAATCTTCAAAAACAAATTAATTCAATTATGATCGGTTGTGTTGCAAATTGCAAGCAATATAACAGATGACTACAATCGGATAATTTTGGATAAAGGTGCTAAAACATATTCTGCATTACTAAACCTAATTAGCTATTACAAACAGATTGAATATTTTCAACACTATTTTATATTAATAAATCTAAGAAAAATCGATATTGCTAACAACACTGCTTAACGCATTGTTTCAAATTTCAAATGCTTCGAAGATTTAGATTGATGAGAAAATGCTTTGGAAAAAACATACAAGAAAGTTTCTATAAACACATGGTTTAAAACAAAGTAATGATTTAATATTTTTTGCAGTAGAGAAATATATGCTATAAGAAACATTTAAACAAAATTTGATTATTAGATTTTTCAAATTCTTTTCGAATAATTTAATCTATTTTGTGTGATCGTTACTAATTATAAAATATTATAAAATACTCATTTCAGTATCCTTTATTGCTATCGTTAAAACATTCTGTATTATTATTGCTTTTCATCCCCATTACTTAGAATTGGTAGCTTGCCAGTAGCGTGTTCCCGACTTAACCACGTGTTCAGCAACAGGTGGGTGAAAACAGGGATGATTCCTCATGAAGACATAAGCCGAGAATGACCACAAATATTATGGTCTTTAATAACATGAAAACGTAATGTTAGGATGATCATTTTCACAACCATACATGATGCTTATGACTACGCTTAGCTTTATTCATCAATTTTTCAGAGCATATTTTTTCAAACAGGTTTCGTAGACATATTAGTAGCGTTTTTGTTGTCTCTCATATAACAGTTATTTATTTTATTTAATTCTAAAAAATTGCGTGATTAAGTAACAATTAAAATACACTGGGTCAAATTGACCCTTTAAATGTAATCAAAGAGTTAAGAACTCTGTGTTTCTGACACGGTAATACTTAAACTTATTTTTGTAAGTTTAAGACTTTATAACGCTTTATTTAATAAATCTAAGTATTTTATACACAAATGTGATTGGAATATATAATTTTATTTTACTAACGCATTCAGATTCATGCAACAATTTCAAACCAATTACAACACGAATTATATGCGTATTATAAAGTCATATAAATCGTGCACATAATAACTTCGATTCATTCACTATTGAATTCATTCATTAATAATAAAATGTCGCAAATTTCGGTGTAGTTTTTAATTTTTCCTGTTCGCTGCAAACGCATTTTGATCAGTTGAAAAATATTAATTTTCGAAGTTGTAAAGAACTTCACGGAAATATCATAATTGAGTAATGGTCACATACACAATAGAGGAGACCACAGCTGATTGCTACATATAAATATAAGTTAATCGTTAATAAGAAACATATTGTAGAGATAAGACACTGTCATGTTACTGCCATTTACTTATTTCATACATAGTAATCGCACGTTATGAGAATTATCAACATTTATCGAGAAATTGGCTAGGTAAGTAAATATTTCCTTTTAAGAATTTTATGTTCCCACGATTTACAGTACAATAAATATAAAAGCAACATTATAGAGTTTGTTTATTCAATAAGCTACTGGGGCAGTATTTTATTGCATACATAAGTATTTTTTAATTATATTTACGCTATGGAAATCAAACTAATTTTAAAAGTGGTAATTAAGAACTTCATGAAACCTATATGTTTATAATATTCTAAGTATGTATTATATTCGTTATTTGTGCTATCTTTATAATATTCCACGTTTTTATATTAGCATAAAAGTTTAAATTTTTATTTTGATATTACGAAAGCGATTTTAACGTTTAGTTTAAGTTTTACTATTTTATAGGCATATTAAACATTTTAAAATATAAGCGAAAAATAATGAATTTATGTGAACCTATAATGAAGCATATAATATAAGCTTCCTCGATATTTTCATATTTTTTGGCATATACCTATTTTTATCAAATTAATTTTACAATTTTTATGGAAAAAATTAGCAGGTCAATTGTGCAAAAGTAATTGAAGTTAGAAAATAATTATAAACTCAAATTTTAAAAGGTGGCTTTTGCCTTATTCGTATTTTGTAGTTCGATATACAGAGATGGTCAGTAACTGATGGTACAACCAGGAGGAGGTAGTTCTACATGCAAAAATAAGACAAAATGTGGAATAATATTTTTTCATTTAAGCCACCGCTGTCGAGAAAAATTGGGTTGAAAAAATGTTACTATTACATAGAAATCAACAGATGCGTCTGATCATGACACACCAATTCTACTTCTCGGCATATTACAAGACATCTTCCAACTCACGTTATTCTTTCGTTTTGCCTCATTTTTGTATGTAGAATGTCCTCTCTTCCGGTTGTACCACCAGTTACTAATCAGTCTGTATAATTTTTATACACAATGAGACATTAACAAAACGTACAATTTTCGATGACTATTTATTGATAATTTAAAGAAATAGGTATCTAAAATTCTAGTTATAATAGTATTCGTCTAATTGTTAAGTATGTTTATTAATCTGAATTTCATCTTGAAAAATATGTGGGAATCATTTCGTTAAGAATGACGTTTTAGGAGTTGCACTTTAATTCGTTAGACTATAATCATTCATGATTAAAAAAATATCGAATTACTTAAGTTTAACGATTCTAAGTACAAAATTCAATTTACGGTCAACTTTGAGGATGTGTACTTTAAAGGAAGGATACTCGTATCAAAGCTGTATTATAAGTGATCTTTCCAAATTTTTGTTGAACATTTATTTAATGTTGTCTTCGTTTATTTTATTGGACAGCGTACAAACATGTTAATTTGTTCAACATGCAAACCGTTGTTTGTGAGATGTATAGTTTCCATCATAATCATGTGAATGTAAAAAATTAATACATTTCTTACACTTAGTTCGTTTACGCTGAGGTTTAACCAACTTACAAACAGAAGCATGAAAATTGACTTTATATTGTTAAAGAAAATGTGATATTAATATAATTTTTATAGTATGTAGACAAACTAATAACGAATTGACTGTTCAGCTGGATTGGTCAATTACTTCTTAAGTTATCCGTCACGGAGGTTTAGAAAATGTGGTTCCAGGAAATAGTGTTTAAATTAGTGTTTCGAACTCTACCGCATTACTCTAAATGGCATCTTGTTGCGAATCTGCAAATATCTTCATGTAAAGAAATAAAACTTGATTCTTTAAACCTGTTACCCGAGAATCTTCTTTTCACTATTTCAAAATGGGAAATGTCATAATTAAACGCTCTTATTGAATTGCTTGTTTTTATGTAGATTACAACATTTCAATTGTAAATTTCAAATTCAGTGGAGCTTTATGCCCATTTGTTGGATTCGTTAAATTATTCAGGAATACATAGATTTGTATAATGCTCGAATTTCTTATTTAAAGGATACTGATGTTTGATACTTATTAAAATAAAATGAATAAAACACTTATTATGGCGGTGGGTAGTTATGAAGTATGAGAAAGTCGTCGCAAACAGTACAAATTCACTACATCTTGTCCACCAACTATTATCAATTATGTTTTCGTGATTTTGCATATATAAACGCCAATACATTAAAAAGAGAATTTATATACAAAGAGATAGATTCATATAAAATTGATATGCTTACTCGTGGACCACATACATCATGTGACCCTGTGATTTAGATAAAATCTTAGAAACAGGTTAAAAAATCACATTACAATATTTAGTGATAAGAAAATATCGACTGTTCTAAATGTGTTGCAGTATTATTTTTTTCATTCTTTATTGCATTTTAATATCAAACGAACTAGGTAACCTTGGTAATTAATACAGTTGTTTTCACAAGTTACGAGTAAGTACCCTGCATATCCAAGGTACAATATAAATATTTAATAAAACGTACACATAAAAAATAATTATGTTTGGTAATAATACAAGATGGACCAATAACGTTGACCATCTTGAATATCTTCGTTATTTTTAAAGATATACAGAAATTTTTTATATAAAAGTTGTATGGTATGAAGAGGTCCGTTTTATGTGGAGAGGTTTGAGATGTCAAGGTCATCTTCATTTTCTGAAATAGCATATTTATACTTTTCTGTTCCTACAAAAAAAATAGTATCAGGATAAAGTACAAAAGTTTACATTATAAGGGATGCTCGAAGTTATTCTTATTGACGTAATCTGTAGATTGTTACTTATTATTTTATAGCATACAACTTTTATAAGATTCTCTATATCTTTAAAAATATCAGAAATAGTCATGGTAATCAAAGTTATTGGTCCATCTGTTAATAAAAAAGATAATTCGAACTTATCTGGCGAACTAAAGTTGTTATTGAATTTGTAAAAAAATATACACAATGTAGTTTAATATCGCGTAGTATTCAATTCCTGATGAAACCACATAGTTTGTTATCATTACATCTACAAAATTACAAAGATAAAAAACTAGAGATAAATAAAAAATTGTACAGACAAATTTCTACGCATAGTTACTAGATCTACATAGAACATCTAATATTTTCCAGAATACATCTTGTATCAATTAATACTATTAATTAAAACATGATAACTGTATCATGATTATAGTTACACCGAAGAACAGATCGATCTTGAAATTTCTTTTTATTCATTTTGGAACTGTTGTATCTTCTTCTTATCTCGATATGGAGAATAAATGGCAAGTTCAAATATCATAGAAAGATTATTAGAACTACATGAATTTAAATTAACTTCAATTTAATAACAGAAAAATAACAGCATCAAATGCATTTTACAATATTATAATTCTAAATAAATTTTCTGTTCAATTAAAATACATAAATAATTTTCTATTGCCATCACCACATTATACGAGACCTCATAGATGTTTGTGGGCTAATTTACGAATGACAGACATTCGTAAAACATTTTTATTGATAACATCAATTCTTTCTTCGATCCAAATATAATTAGCTTGATGTGTTTTAAAAACACTTATTGCATGTACACGAAATGAAACTTTTACCTTACACTTAATCGTTATAATAATGAAAGTTAATTTCTAGTGCATATATGTACAGTGTTATATAAAATTACTAATGCCCTGATAAGAACCAAGGCAAAATTTTCTTAAAATTTATATCAAATACGATCACAAAGTTTGTTAATAACAATTTGAATAATGTTTCAACCGAACATTTGTTTGGATGAAGTTGTTCAATTGGAATCATCATCATCATCTGATTTTACAACATATGAAATAGGTTTACGAACACGGCCTCCCCCGGATCTTGCTGGTGGATGTGGTGACGTGTCTGTGTCACCAGTATCTTGTGGTGCATCTGTTTTCTTCTTCTTCTTTTTTACCTGCACCATTGAATGAGGATTATGAAGATAATTATACAAAGTTAATAGAATCTAATTGGCTCCCCTAAATAACTCAACTGCTCTCGGCAATAGAAAAAGATGCATCTCTTTTTTTAAATGAAGAAATATTCATTACACCCATCTTCTGATAGAACTTTCTAAAATACGTATGATGATTTGTAGTTAAATTTATCAGTTCTAGCTCAGTTTTAAGAATGTATCTCGATAAGCTGGTTAAATGTGTCCTAAACCAAATTGATTTTTGTTCATACCATTCATAAAAACACTTCTCAGGTAAATCTGAAAATCAGTACCCTTGCTACGAAAGTAGTTACAAGGCAAAAGCGGATTAACAAAAAGAAGCTCTATTTCTTCTGGACTCAGGAATATTTTACTTGATCAGACACATCACCAATTTTCGATATTTTGTCACGAGACACTAATTATAAGTTACACTTGTATATTTTGTCATTTAATATGTACATTATGTAATATTGAAGATTTCTATATTCAAAGAAGCAATGTATGAACAGAAAAATTAATTTCAAAATGAAAAAGAAATTGTTCTATGTATGTTATATACTAAATCTTTGTAACGCTTTCAACATCACTGGTTGGCGCAACGGTACATTGTGAAGACGTTGGAAGCTTTTTGACGTGGTCCTAAACGCCGCTAAAATAATGTTTTTTTTTCTTAATAAATCACACTTCTTCCAATTTCCTATTACATGAGGTTCTTACATGACTTCAAAGATATTATACAAATGTTTCAAAAATATTTTAAGTCCACACATACAAAAATAAATTTTGTTTTCGCATCTTTATCTTCAACCTTTAAGGAAAATAGAGATGAGAAATCCTCTGTCCTGAAAAACTATTTTTTTAAGCTTTCTTTCACATTCTAGGTACGTTGGGCTAATTGAGAATAAATAACAGTGAGAAAGTATCGAGTTTTAACACATCTACGAATATTATATTATATAATAAAAGTGAAGAATATGGTATGAACAACTTGAACCAATCCTCTTTAATCCATTAACGTTTATAACGATAAGTATTTTTATAGTAATGTTCCTATGCATACTTGAAATATAAAAGATAAAGAAGGCCATTCATTACTTTTTTTATATATACTTCCACGTAAAATGTTTATAAAACATTAAAAAATATTTCTGTAATACGGCGAGAATCTCATGTAATAATAAATTAAAAATGAAAGTATGATTTATGAAAAAAAAAGACAGTCTCAGCAGTACTCGAATTACGTCAAAAAATCTCCGGCATGTGCGCAGGTAAACACTATACCATTGCGCATGTTACTTTTATTATCCAATATTATTTAAATTATAACTACACTTCCGACAAAAATATACACATATTATATACTATTTATATAATAAGTCATATTATTTTCTAACAAGAAACATCTAAGGTCAAAAAAACTACTAAATTAATCCATTCATTGAAGTACTTACGTTTTGTTTACTGGAGAACGCAAAATCTTCTGAATCTGAATCTGAATCAACTACTTTTTTCTTTAACTGCCTTTTCACGCCTTTTCCTCCACCATTTTCTGCTTTCTTTTTGGCAGGTGCTAACACGTAAATACATAAATTTTCAAGTAACAACATGTGGAAATAATATAATTGTTACTATAATCTATATGGAATCATTACCTTTTGCAGGAGCTGAGAACATCGAAAATGAATCTTCACTAGAAGATATAAGTGGTACAGTTTTTTGTTGTTTATTGGATACTACAGCATCCTCTGATTCCGATTCAGAGGAACCCAACTTTGTTTTGAATTGTCTTTTCACACCTTTTCCACTTCCGTTTTCGGTCTTTTTCTTTAGTGCTAAAACATGAATAGTATAATGTAAGTAAATTACATCATTTCAAATAAGTAACACATTGATTATAACACAACAAATTCGAGAACGAAATTGCTGTATTTCGAAAAATTCTAATTTTTCTAAAGACGTTCAATTTTGAACAAAAATAAAAATTAAAAACGTTATGAAAGTCTAATCGGTCATGAAAAATAGAGAAGAGATTCCTGAATGTGTCAGTATTGACATTTATAATATATTATGCTTCTAAGTATTGTTAAAGGACCGTCCGAGAACGTATTTTCTACGTAATATATTTGCATTTTTACTAATCTCGTTAATTGAGTTTGTAAATATTTTTGAAGATTTTACTGTGGATAAAAATGTATAAAGTATCAGATAAAATATTATAAATGTCGATACTGACACATTCAGGTATCTCTCCTCTATTTTTCAAGACCAATTAGATCTACAAAACGTTTTTAGCTTTTATGCTACATCTTATTTTTGTTAATAATTAATCCAAAACAATCTAAAAAAAGTTAAAATTTGGTGAACAGTGTAAACTAACCTTTCGGTGGTGATGAAAACATTGATTCTTCACTAGATGATGCAATATTTTTTGGTTTCTCACGAGAAGAATTACCAATTAAAGAATCGAATAATTCCTCCGAGCTTGCTGTTATAAATAAAATAAAAATAGACCTTAAAAAATATATACATAGGTAGTATAATGGCCAATGCACTTTAAATTGGCGTTTATACTTACGTTGTGATGGTAATGCTTTTCTATCTATTTTAAAACTGTCATCTGAATCGCTATCTACAATCGCGGGAGGTTTCATTTTTCTAAAATAGAAAGCAGTGAAAAATTATCAAAATATCTAATATGTACGGATGTACATATGTACTTGTGAATGATACTCACTGTTCAGAATCCGAAGGTACATTGAGGTGTCCAGGTTCACTATCAGATGATAATTCTTCATCGAAATTATAGCTCTTTCTAACTACAACATATAAAAAGTTCGACAAAAATAAGTAACTACATATACAGACATACACTGTTTCTTCGGCACCGAATTATGGCAAATGTATACACATTTCCTTTACGCTATGAATAAATATAAAAGTCAATACCTGTAGCTCTACGAGATGTTTTTCGAGGCTCTGGAGGAGGAGAAATACTACCAAAATCAATGTCATCATTACTATCAGAGTCTTTGTCTCGTTTTTTATCAGATTTCTCTTTTTTTTACCTTTGCTTTAAAAGGTAATGTTGTTTGTTTCAATGCTAATTGTGAAGAAAATAAAAATATTTAATAAATTTCCCAAAATCTATCTACATTCATTTAAACAAACATACATATACAATCATGTACCTTTTTTGCCTCCTGCTTTCTTTTCTGCACTACCACCCACTCTTTCATCCAATGATTTTGCATTTGAATCAATCAGGACATCAAATTCATCTTTCTCCTCTGTAGATTCTTTCTTTATCTAACATAATATTAAATTTACAGCTTAAAACATAGGATAAGGATAATTTAATTGCAAATGGTGTAGATACTCCGTTAAATTTACCTTTGGTTTTTTAATGCCTTCCTTTTTGTCTTTAGACATAATGTCTGCTTTTTCAATTTTTTTCTTTAATTCAATATCGATTACAGGAACTACTCGTCGAAGGTTGTCTGGAGAATAGAATTTGTTTGGTGGTTTCTTAATAGTTTTAGAGGATTTCTGTTCTTCTTTACGTTCTTTGTCTTCAATCTAATAAAGTGTAAAATGTAGAAATAAAATTTGTTTGTAAAATATTAAATGTTTGAGTAGTGTACTTACTTTGTTCAATTCGCTCAACAAGTTTTCTAAATCCTCTTTCCATAACGATACAGGCGTCCGAACTTGCAGTCTCTTCAATTCTGCTATTTTTTCATCTCTCTGCCTCAACAAATCATCTTTCCTTTCTTTTGTCAGACTCCACAATGTCATTCCAAGTAAATAATCGAAATTTTCACTTGCTAAAGCAGTAGGTGTAGGAGCTGATTCATCTTCGGCGTTTTCAGCTACCTCTTCCTAATAACACATTGCATTCAATTATGTATAAATGCACAAATTTCAATATAGAAGAATAGAACTCGATTTATATGAATCTATAGGTTGGCATGTCTACCTGTCTCCCACCACTGACTTTTTGTTCATTTAATAGAAGTACACGTTAATATAAGAAAATTTAGTTCAGGATAAATTTCAGTTAATCAGGCACTGCTAAAATTTTGTTCACATAAATGGGGTTCATATAAATGGAGTCCCACTATAGAGACAATTTTGCAACTAAAGGCCCTTTCTGACTACATAATGTTTTTTTTCTACCACTTACTTGATTTTCCTAACGTGGCATAACAGTTGAATTTTCATAAATTATAAAATACTTCTTCAAAATAAATGTGTTTATAATACGTACCAATGCTTCTTCTCTATTTTGTGATAATTTCCAAGCCATCACTGGATCTGACTGATAGTTTCGTTTAATTAACTCGGCTATCATATCTTTTTTCTTTTTATTTTCGATTACAATAGTACCATCACATTTTTCTAATATAAATCGGGCTTGATTCGAAAGTTTAGACGCCTCTGCATCCAAGATACCTTCTAAATAATCTTTTCTTTTATGGTACATCTCCAATCGTAGAGTATAAAAGGTTTTAAGAATTTGTACAACGCTATCATACTTTTGGAGACATTGATTATGATCAAATGCACACTAGATAAAAAGTAACATATTTTAGAATTAAAAGTATTTTGATTTTTATCATACATCAAAAATAGCATTTCTTGTTACCATAGATGTAATTGCCATCGTTGTCTGCAATTTGAAAGCTTTGTGAAGACCATCCTTTTCCAGCTCCACTAATTTGTCACGATTTAAAATAACCACAAAATGCACTGATGTATCTGTATTGTACTCCTTGTAATCTCTAAAATATTATTTGAAAAGTAATAAGTAAACAAATGTTTTGAATTTATCTATTTTTGCAATCTTTGTAGTAATGCCAATTGTATTTACGAAATAACAGCTGGTATTTTATCAGTTCCATGCAACATTGGTTCCAAAACGGTTTCTTTATAGGTCTGTGTCCAAGTACCAATTGGAAGTTCAGTAATTTCAACTTTATCTGGTCCTATTACTGAAATTTCTCCATTAATGACATATCTATAGTCTCCACAACTTTCTATTACTCCTTTAAAGTTTTTGTAATATGGTATCTGGATAATATGAAAACATATGAAAAAAAACAAGCAAAAGTACAAATATAAAAGTAGAAGTATATATTACCATTGGTTTTGGATCACCACCATCCATCATTCTAAACAAATTTTCAATGATCTCTCTAGGATTATAGTTAGGTATCTTTGTCATCCAACCAG
Organism: Augochlorella aurata; assembly: GCA_028455555.1. Classification (NCBI taxonomy): domain Eukaryota; kingdom Metazoa; phylum Arthropoda; class Insecta; order Hymenoptera; family Halictidae; genus Augochlorella; species Augochlorella aurata. Next base: position 12,898,818 of record CM052150.1, on the reverse strand, counting down.
TACCGATACCATCAGCTCCATTTACCAAGACCATCGGTATAGTTGGCACATAGTGAATAGGCTCAATTTTTTGATTATCATCATATTCATGTTTCAGTAAAGCATCATCGTGCTTGTGAAATATAAATCTTGCCAACGGACTATAATTATAACAAGACAAAATAAAAAATTAACTGTCTCCTTGAACTTGTAACTATCTCAGAAAAAGAACATATATATATACCTAAGCATTGTGAAAATATAACGCGGGCTAGCTGCATCTTTTCCACCCGTAAGCCGTGTACCAAACTGACCAATGGGCTGGAGTAAGTTAATATTATTGCTTCCCACAAAATTTTGGGCAAGGTTAATAATTGTTGCCATAAGTGACATTTCACCGTGATGATACGCTGAATGTTCAGCCACAGAGCCAGCTAACTGAGCAACTTTCACTTCACGTTTATCATTACGTTTTAAACACGTATACAAAACTTTCCTTTGTCCAGGTTTAAAGCCATCGATCATATTAGGTATAGAACGTACATTATCATAGTTACTGTATAAAACCAATTCAACATTGATAAAATCGGAATATGTTACGGCACGTGTATCCTTTTCATAAAGAAAACGCTCTCCAAGTCCAATTTCTTTTCTCCTCTTAGTTTCATCCATATGATTCGTTAACCAGTCCTTACGCTGATCAGCACATTTTTTACTGAAAGCCATAATAATATTCTGATCATCTTGTTCTCCCTTATATTTGAATAGGATTCTATGTCTAGACATATTTTGGAAGTACTCCTTTGCTTCTTTAGCAGTGGAAGTACCCAAACCTATATGGAAAACAAATGACTATAGTATTATTCAAATAAATATCCATGATAAAGACATTTGTAAAATATGAAAAATTAAAAACCTTTGTAGTACTTGATTCTGTAAGTATGAAAATTATGTGTTTCTGTCTTCCATTTTTGAAATTCTGGTAATGAGAAGAAACTTAATACTTCACTCCCTTTTGATGCTTTTACAATTGGTGTAATAAATTCTTCTACAAAGTTCAGCTTTAATAGTGACGGCCAATTGTGATGAATAAAATTGATTAATAAGCCTTTGATATGGGAACCATCCTATACACATACAAATAATAATTATTGTGTGTTACAACATACTTACTGAGACATTAAATTTACTAATAATTAACCTGATCCTGATCAGTCATTATCATCAGCTTGCCATAACGTAATGTTTTTAAATCATCTCGGCTTTCATATTTCTTTTTATATTGTAGACCGAGAATTTTTATTAAGTTATTAATTTCCGCATTTTCCAAAATCTGCTTATGTGTAGCTTCTCTTACATTTAAAATTTTACCTGAAATTCAGTTTCACTAATTACAACATGTACAACTCAATGTATAGCACAACTATCAATATTATTACATTCTATTAATATTTACCTCTTAGAGGAAATATACCATATTTGTCTCTACCTATGGCAGATAGCCCAGATACAGCCATAGTTTTAGCTGAATCTCCCTCAGTTAAAATAAGTGTACACTCCAGCGACCTACCAGTACCAGCATCATTAGCATCTTCTAATTTTGGTATGCCTGAAACGTGAAATTATATTAGTTACTGCTCTTATATCAATTATACAAAATTGGTATATATTATGCCTAATAATATTTTATTTATATACTGCCGAACTTACCTTGTAATTTTCTTTGCTTTGATTTAGGTCCTAATTTTTGAAGTTGACTGTCAGCCTTAAACTTTGCCCAAGTTAGAACTGCTTCAACAATACCCATTTTGCCCATCTATATAGAAATGCGAATTATACATACAAGTCAATCCAAATATATTATGAATGCAGTATCGGACATATCGTAATTAATATATACCGCTGTTATAAATTTATCACTAAGTGAGCATTTTGATCCAAAATTTTTGGCTTGTGATGTCATATTTTCCTTAGTTTGTGAATCAAATGTAGGATTGTTAATGAGACAATTAATAAAAATCCATAAATGATTTTTTATTTGAAATGGTTTGATTGTAACTCCTGCCTTGTTCTTCTTCTTTAATGTCTCTATTAATTGTTTCACAATCAGTTCTGTAACATGATCTACGTGTCGTCCACCCTATTTTATAAAAAAAAGCAATGAGAAATAGTTTTTCTGTGGAATGTTATGAAAACTTTTACTTTATCTTTTCTATATATACCTTAGTAGTTGCAATACTGTTTACAAAGGACATTTGCTGGAAACCCTTGTCAGATAAGGCAATAGCCACTTCCCAACGAGGACCACAATTTTCATACACAATTTTTAAAGGATTACCAAAATCATCTTCTTTGCCTTTAATATACAAATCAACATAATCTTTAAAACTTTTTACAGCTATTCTTGTCCCATTGAGAAATACCTTAACACCTCTAGTAGAGGCAGCTATGTCATAAGCTCTTCGAGACATAAGAGCAACTATGTCATCATCTAGAGAATTCATTTTAAATTTTGTTAAGTCTGGTGAAAATATAACTTTTGTAAAATCTTCTCCAGCAAATTCTTTAATTCTTGGTTCACTCGCAAATCCCATGTTATTACTCCATGTCTACAAATATAAGCATATTATACACATATGTCGAATACAAAGCAAATTGGAAATATCTATAAAATAATTACTTGTTTTAAACATCTCTTGTATTCCTTAGATGCAGTTTCCACAGTAAAACGATGACTGAAAATATTACACAATTTGGCACCATAGCCGTTTCTACCACCAGTTACTTTTTCTTCCTCATCATCATAGTTAGATGATGTTAACAAGTGTCCAAATATCATTGTAGGAACATACATGTTTTCTTCTTTATGAACTACCACTGGGATACCCTTACCATTATTCCATATGGACACGAGATTGTTTTCTCTATAAAGTAAACATATTTATTATCGATGTTAGAACTACTTAGTGTGATTTTTATTCCTCATACATTAAACAATATATATTAATTATGCATTTAATACATACTGGTCTAATTCAATTTTAATTGTATCCATTTTGGGATCTCTTTGTTTATTATCAGCAGCATTTACTAAAATCTCATCAAATATTTTATATAGTCCAGGAACATATTTTATTTCCCTCTGGACCATCGATTCTTTCTCTTTGTCATAAACCCACATCAATTCTGTTACTGGTTCAACAGAACCAATATAAGTATCAGGACGTAATAAAATATGCTCCAACTGAGACTTTTTTTGATATATGCCTTCAATCGTTTTCTTCTTTGGAGCATTGTCGCCTCCATTTTCTACTGTTGTACTCATACTGTTACGGATGTTAGTTTTTATGTAACTATAACAAATAAAAGTGTATTAATTTAATAACAATAACATAAACATAAATGTGATGTATGCATAATTAAAATAAAATATAAAAGTAACTTGTTCTATTCACATTTTGGATGACGATTAATCCTTTACGTATATTAAAGTACCATACCATACAGATACTAATAATAATTATATAAATATTAAAATTTTGTTTTATAAAATTCTTAAAATGTATGTGCAGAGTTTTCAAATTATGATATATAAGCTTCTAGACATTTTTCATACTTATATATTCCTTTAATATTTTACAGCATAAGCTACAAATTACAAAATATCCATATTAGCGTCAATGTTTATGGTCAAAACAACTTCTACTTATTTCAATAACCTCTTTCTATAGCATTTCAGTAGATAGTTTTATAACAAGCTATTAAAGTACTTGTAATAATTCTGTTCAAACTCTTGTTTATAAACAAGAAATCATAACAAATGTATAGTACTATAACTTACTGTGTTAATAACTTAGTACATAAATCTATAATTTCGAGAAATTACACAATTGCAGGACAAATCGTATTATTTTACACCATTGCAATTAATTTGAATGCTAACTCTAAACTTAAATCTTTCAAAAATATTAGATAGAACTATAACCTATTGATTTGAGCCTTAAGAGGCTTTGCGTATATGAAATATTGTTTTCTTTATATGAGAAATTAGGAATAAAACTTGCCAAAAGAATTTCGTACCAGAAACAAAGTTTGCTAATATGGCGGGAAAACATCTTCTGTGTAATTGGCTAGTACGGAAGAAGACGCCAATTTAGTATAAACATTTACTTTTCGAAAATTATAAATCTATCTATAAATTCCAAATTTATCTTGTTAAAAATGATAAAAACAAAATATTTCATCAAAAAGCTACACCATAATCTTCCTCTTATAGCCTACCTTCACTAAAATAGCGATAAAAATGCTCAGTAGCGTCGGCAACAGAAACTTTCGCAATTATCGTATCTCAATTTCGATTAAGACTACCAAGTGGCGTACCACAGTCAATACACGGTTAAAATTAATTAATTATTGCACACACCGGTTTGTTTTCTTAAGTGGCAAATGGTAATTAAATAATTGATCCTACACAAAAAGTGTTTCTCTTGTTCTACTCTTCGACTGAAGCTGCTATGCGGTAGTGATACAAACTACCCATTTTCAAGCGCCTAAAGTCACTGGTGCTACATATGAACACCGTTCCAAAAGACAACCGAAAATTAACTAAACAAACTAAAAGTACTTACGTACATTTTCTATTGGTTAAATAATATTGCTCACAGTGCTACTCTTTGGTTTAAAAATATAATATTACTTATTGTGATTTAAGTCGAGGTATGGTTATAAAAATAGTTATACTCGACCAGCAATGCACATACGTACATTTATTTATATGCCTGTCAAACAGCATTCATCATTAAAGTAATGTAAGGAATCTATTTTATTAAGTATACAATAAACGATATATGTATAATAGATAATAAATTTAAAAAATGTTAATAACGTAATTATATAAAATCTAACTATTCTTTTTTAAATCATGTATTATTTAAACATATATATATATATATATATATATATATATATATATATATATATATATATATATATATATATATATTTAAGTTCTAAATGTATTTAGAAATTTTGAATGACAATAAACCTTTTTTCATTAAACCTGTATTATCTGGAAGAGTACGCAAAGAAATAATAAATATAGGAGCAATTTTTCAGTAGCTCTAAATGTATACATTGTGTACATAGTAAGTTCTTCTAAACGTTATGTCAATACATTCCAAGAAATCTATTTTAAATGAACTTAGTTGTCTTAATATATTGTCATATTTACGTTTTGAAATACAATACGTTGTTATACAAATATTCACTCTTTTCAGTATGGAAACCGTTAATGATATCGTATACCTTTGGTTCACTTCTTAAAAACAATTTTTTTAAAAATACCGAACCTTTTTTATATCGGATATGGACCTTAAACACAGGGTATTTTTACTGTGTATTGTGTGTACGCATCTGTAAACGTCGTCCTAAGATTGTTACAGAATAGAAACACGTTCTTTTTGAGAATGCATTTGCAGTTGCAGTGCATGAATCCAGAAGTTGGTTCAACACGAATATAGCCTTAGGACACTGTTTAAAAAGGCGCATGCGTACACAAGTTTGTACTGTAACAAAAATGACATCTATGCATACCTAAATTTATGGCGGTTCGTTTGGATTATTTGAACTTGAGCAACATGACGCGTTTTGTTCCGGGTCTGCTCACAGACTTGAAGAACATATTTCCTGATTCTATGGGCTATACTGAAAGCTAAATCACTTTGAGCTACTTGCCTTCGATTTCACATATGTAGCCTATAATATGTAATAACTTTGTTGAAAATGCACTAAACAATTTGAGTTTGTTCAAAAAGGAGGATTCGCTTGCTGCATAGCGCGAACAACAATCGTCTTTTAAAATTTGTTTAATTCGCAGGAATTCACAAATTTGTTATCTAAAGGTATAATGAAAATTTAAAACGTACGTTTTGTAAATTTATGTCAGCTACGGAGAGGGCGAGTCACCTAAGATTTTCAGTATGTCGAATGTTCGATTTTCACTTTGCCTTGTTTCAGATCGTTTGGCTTGATTGGATCAATTTACAGTCAATCTTCAAGCGTACAATTCTCCTGAATATAGGTTCAAGCCATTTAATTAATCGTTTTTGAATAATTGAAGAACCAACATTACATATTTACAGTTTAGAATATATTTAGGATACCCTGTATAAAACATCTGTTCTGTAAGAAGGTAGAAAGTTGTGCGCGATGACTCCACGAATGGCTCAAAGGAAGCAAGGCAAGGAGAGTATTTCCTCCGCTTTCTCTTTTTCTCAAATTCTACATGTTATACGACCTCATTCGTTGATATTACCGCTTTAGCCAATGATGAAAAAATATATGCACAATTGCCAATCAGGTTCAAACTTTTTTGCGTGTTTACTTTCCAACTCTGTATCCCAAATCCCAAAATATGAAGTTTTTCTTGTGTCGTGCTATTCAATGGTCCGTTCGCAGCGCTAGGCTTGTGCGGCTCTGCTACAATCAATTTGTTCGTGTATGTACATATATGCTGGTCTTTTACGTTCTTAGTAGTTTATGTCAAGGCTGTATTAGTAAGTTTCTTGCAGTCCCTAAAAAGTAGAAGTTAATACAGAAATCCCGAAATGTCAACCATGGACGATGTTCTTGAAAGTTGGGAGGAAATTGAGGAATCTGGAGTAAGTTCTATTTTTGATGTAACGAAGACAGCATTGTTTCAAATTGAATTAGTAGAGCAATAATTCTGTTAACCTGTATGAGAGAGGATGTTCGTAAAGTGCACATTTTTGTTGGCATTAACTTTATTAAGTAATCCAAGAAGTGTACAAGAGCAAGATCATATAACAGTGAAATATTTCTATTATAATTATTCCTAAATTCTTAGATGTTTATGTGTAAGTACATTCTTGCATTCTTATATTACACAGGTATGAATCCATGTGGATATTGGTGTAGTGGTAATAAGAAAATACATTGCTTTCCATAAGGTTACGTTTCTATTGCAACCAAAGAGTACAATTGATTTTAAAACATTTGTACTGTATGTTTTAACTGAAAATATTATTGCAAGTGTTTGATTCTGTCACAGAAGTTTGTTATAGTCATTTTAATTTTTCTAAACACAGTAGATTTTGAGTATGCATTAATAGTACTATAAATACTGCATTATTAGGAAGTAATAATGTAATGGCTTTAAAAAGGAACAATCTTCAGACATAAATAAATTTAGAAAATAAAGAAAAATTACGATTGGAAATGTGCAATATGGTATAGAATTAAATCGAGATAATATAATATTAGAACTAGAAACGATTTCAGGCTCTCGAAAAAAAGTTGGATGCCCTCCAGTTAAATGCGGTAGAAGCATTAGAAGAAATAGAATCTTCTAGGTAGGTTCAAGAAGGTGGACATTATAATGGTTTGTAAAACTTCTAAACGAGTATGATTCATGACATCTTAATAAATTGTACACATAAAGTTCTTAAAATGAAAAACAATTTCAAAACTTTATAATCAAAATGTACTTTATAAAATTTTTGATTACAAAACAAATTTATACTATAATAGTATAATATATTATAAAAGTATATTATAATAAAAATTAACCGCTATATAAGAAGAATCTTTAATTCAATATTTTGTAAATACATAACTGAAATAAACCTTGATGTGTAATAGTTTATTCAATATACTTGCTATTGCTATTGTGGTTTATTCTATTTTTGTGATTTTATAATTACAATGTTCTAGCTTTAAAACTAATCAAAGTACAAACACAAGAATGATAATATTGGGTGAAGATGGTATGAGATCTCAATACGTACCACCAAAGCCTACAGTAAAAATATTAAAAAGACCAACAAGGGATTCCCAGGGTAGCGGTGATGGACCATTAGTAAATGGAGACAAACCAAAACATCCTATAAAAACATTAAAACAGGTAAATGTTGTAAACATAAGAACTATAGAAATAAAATACTATATAATAAAATATGTTTTTAGAGGGAGCAAGAGTATGCAGAAGCAAGAAAAAGAATTCTAGGTGAAGAAAAAAGCCCAGAAGAGAAATTAGAACAAGAAATAAATAGAATACAACCAAAGACAATAACTGCTAGTGGTAGTGGCCTACCAAGTAACATTCTTCGTCTGCCTATTGGACCGGATGGAACACGAGGGTTTAATGTACGCAGGTAGCGCGTCTTCCAGAGATCAACTTTTTCCACCTATCTTTTTCCTCTTCTTCCTTCTTGTTGGCATGAGGAAGAGAGGCGGCTATGAGGCTGATGGCAGACAACAGCATGCTGTTTCTGCCCAAATGCAAGCATTGTGCTCCTGTCATTTTGAAAGGAGCATGATAAAAGCTATGCCCCCTGGGCACTGCATTACATAGACCATACTTACAAAAGGATCAAGACTAATAAATCGGCAAAGATAAGTTACTATAGAAATGGTAATATTTCTTACCTATATAATACTATGTTTTGTTGATGTTTGTCATATTTTAAACAATTTTGAATAACAAAATTGAAATCTACAATCGTCGTATAGGGAACATGTTAAAATGAAATATTTGACTTACAATATGATATGAAGTGAGAAACTATTTTATTTTCTGCACTTGTATCTGCTATTCAAGTCTTTGAAACAAATTGAACAATAAAAGATGTCTCTTATATGAGTCTGTTATGTATTTCAATGATTGATCCGTTGTCATATTTATTTAACTTTTCTATGTTTTTTAAACAGAAAAATGATTATAGAAAGGAATTTCACTTTTGTAAATATAATGTTTCATTTCTTGATTAATATACGGCATAAATTGATTGATCAAAAATTTTCCTAATGCATTCAGGATAACAGTGAGTTTCGGATGACATTTACTGTTGTCAACGTTATTGTACTCAAATAGCACAATTTTATTAAAACGGTTTTTATCGTTGACACATTTTACATGTATTTAATCTTTTTTTACAGAGCATGTACATATAGTTTCATTATACAGGTATTGAAACTATTTCAAAATTAAAAATAACATCACTTATGATGTATCAGTTTGTGTGACACTACCAAAATGTTTTAATGTTTAGCCCGTAAATTACATTATTATGCGTGAGTATCAAGCGATGATCTACTGATGGTTCACGTCGGCAAACAAGAGTTCATTATTCTGTGATCCACTGGAAGATCATGTTGTCCTGAATGTAATAAGAACTTATAGAGATAGAAGAAGAGAATTTTTTTACCACCCTAATATATAATAAAGCGTTTTATATGACATGAGAATACTCTTGTCGTGATCACTCTATGTGCAATGATAAAAGTATTTTTCATTGAAAGAACTTTATAGTGAGAATGATGCTTTTAAAAAATTGTCAAATATTTTAAGTTTTACAGTCTGAAACACTGTATTGAAGGTTCAAAACGGTTTAAATCTTTCTCTTCCTGATTTATGTTATATGGAAATTCAATCTACACTCCACTTAATATTACGTAATTACAATTTTGATTGTTTAACCGTATAATTGTGAGGACGATAAATTTGACTTTATGTTTAATCAGTCGAGAAAGTGAAACAGTGTGATACTTGTTTGCACTTTAGGGATTTTTGTAATCTATCCACAAAATGAGTTACGGGCCAATAAATATTGAAACCTACAATTTGTTTTATGTCTTGAATGATTTTTGATTACACGTAATTCAAATCACTGTCATCTAATTGCATAGAAATTATTTAATGAATTCAGGTAGCGTGTCAAGGATATTGGTGAAACGTTTATGTGAAGATAAAGGCGAATAAGTCAGTGAAAGAAAAAGGTGGGTGAGTTTCATGTGTCATTGTAGGTTTCTATCTATTCATATGTCGTTAGATGCTATAATTACATATTTTTGTGTAAAGTTATCTATAGCAGTGATTGCTTAGCGATTGTTTTTCATACAGTCGCATTTTATTATTACCAGTTTTTGACAATTGAATATTTTTTGATATTCAAAACCGATCGATTTGAAAAAAAGGACGCTGTAAGGAATTTCTAGAATTCTATCTTTCAGTGGATACTGTAACATAAGGTATTGTTTAGGTATTATTAAAAAGAAGATAGCGGCGTTGCTCAGTGAGATAATAGGAAATTAGTACAATAATATCATACTATAATGTAATACATATACAGCAACAGTTGACGCAAACAACATTTGTATTGTTTACGAAAAAGATGTTTTATCGTTCAGTTTCAATCTTTAAAATCAAGCATATTTTAAATCTCCAACTGAAATAGACAAGAGAACAACTCGTAATCTAGGTCATGGAACGTACAACTTACCGGTTCAAGATATGTCTGAGGCTTTGAACGTCCCAAAATCATCTATCTATACATATTTAAAAAAATGGGAATAATAAACTGCACTGACTTATAGGAGAACTCAATATATCAATTGGCTAACAACTTGGCCATTTTTACATACAAAAAACCGTCTTCGCTCGCTGATTCAACCTACTAACTTCTGACTATTATGGCATCCGACCCAACGTACTTCTGTCTGATCATTACAGTGCTTGACCAAATCTACTAACGTCTGATTATTGCGGTACTCGAGCCAGTTTTCTTTTGTCTGATAATTACAATACGCAACCTAATCTACTACCGCCTGGATATTGTACTACCTGATCCAATCTGCTACTGTCTGACTATTACACTACACCATCAAATCTACTACTGTCTGATTTTCACAGAATCTACTGTCGCCTGACCATCATAAAACCCGACTCAGTCTACTGCACATCATTTGGTCGAAACAGCACTGCTTCAGCTAATTTCCTTTCTGCAATTAACATTAAATCTACCGATTACTAAATAATGTATGTTTCGATTAAGAAATTTATTCAGTCATTTTCAATAGAAGAGCCTTCATAGTTTTAATAATTTTAAGCAAAAACTACAGATCTGGACATTTTGACCAGCACGATAGGCTTAGTGTTAATGTTTAGTCATACACACACGCTTTAAGACACTTTATTCATCTAAAGAATTATTCTTCTTTTTCAAGTCAACGAAAAACCGCATATACACAAATTGGGCAGTGACGCAATATTTATTTTGCGCTAAACCGGATTCTATTGTAAACATACACTGCCTGAAAATGCCATAATAGTTAGCGAAGGCCACAACCCCCCCTCTAATATGTATGAAACTATGGATGAGAAAATTAGCTTACGTGCAGGATGAACGATACATATACTTATGTATCGTACTACTTACTAGTACGTATATATATACTACTTGATTTCATTGCCATGAATATTTATTAGGTCATATAAATAATTCTTGTTACTTTAAACATTTATATAATCCTCTTTATATCAAACAATGTTGATTAGAAGAGCGCATTGAAGACGCTCGAGGATGCTGTAGCCGGCACCGGCTTGCAGCCAGTGAGATCAGGGAGCCTGTTACTAAGACCGTCCGCATATGACTGAGTTATTGTATTTACTATGCGCTTTCTCATGATCGCAGTTTCGTTGATTTCTAGTTGTACACCGTTTATAGTGCTGTCCACCCAAGTCACGTCGAACACGACGGAATCGCTTACATTCCTTGGTGTCGGATTTCTGAAAGACATACGTTTTTCAATCAATTATGACGCATACGATTCTAAATATATTGGATCGATTGGAAAGTTCGTTCCTTTTAAATAGAAAATTAATAAACAATAGAAAAGAAACAATATTTGTTTGAACTTCTGACACGAAATAAAACGCATTTTTTATTGAATCTAACACAATTATAGGACAACGTTAAAGGTAAATCTTTGTTCAGCTCAGCAATTAAAAGTATTTTCTTCGGTTATAATGTAAAATGCATAGTGGTTTATTTTCGTTTCATTATTTTTGGAACAAACAAGTATTTGTTTTAATATTCATTCAACATTTACCTTCGATAATGTGTGCGTGTATACTTTTCTCAATCGATTTTTAAACACAGGTGTATTGTGTGTTAAATATGGTTAAGAGTGAATTGTGTTATACTATTTTGATTTTTATATGCTTACCCGTATTTAGCGAAGTTTGTCCATAAGGTGACCATCTTCTTCCGGAACACGTTGAAGACATGATTAGGGTCTGTCGGCGCGTTCAATATTTGTACGTTGAACAAGTGTGCGATGTCATCGACGTGAGCGGTTCCTGAAATCAATCAGGTTATTGGAAAACGGTCTCGATATAAACGAAAATTTATTCCTTATCGATTTTATCCACTTCTTTTATCCTACATTTCCTTTCCCTATTCTCGAAGCCAAATTATACTTCTACCCTTGTGTTCGTCTCTTGTAGTTGAGATAGTGAATGTTACGTTCAACAAAAATGATTAATGTACTAATCGTACTAATTGTGAAACAAGTGTTAATAACGTAATGTATAACAAATAAATTTAATATTTTCCTATATTAAGTAACAATTATGTAACAGTGCCAAGTAAACAAATAATAATTTTGCAAACAGTCGTACCATCTAGCGTGTCGCCTACCAACTCGTGCATATTCCATTGTGACTGGTAAGAGAGCATATAATAATAGATAGGATTGTTTTCGTTCGACTTCGCTATCAATTGCTGCGTCAAATCAATCGGAGCCGTGAACAAGAGGTTGGTCATAATATCAAGAACAAACCGAATCAAAGGATCAGGGAGCATGTTGAACACTACTCCAGTGAAGGCACCCAACACATCGTCTACGATTCCACTGATACCTATTGAGGTCTGTATCAGATTCGCTATTGCTTCCTGATGGCTTCCATTTCCAATCATATCTACGCAACGATACAGACAATATATTTTCTAAGATTATATTAACATCTTTTGATATATTATACCTATTACTTACAAATAAACATATATTCTGTCTAATACTTGTTTCAGACAGCAATATAGCTTGAACAAGCTTATGACGGGTCAAAGTGGAACCGATCGTCATTTTAACACTATCAAGGACTAAAAGCGGTTAATTTATGTTGCTTCATAAAAATTACAAGACTGAATTTGTTTAAACTTTTCGTTATTTGTATTATAATGTAATACTGTAATTTAAAAAAATGTATTCAATCATTTTTTAAGTAGGAGACTCCATAATTTGGTAAATATGTGAAACCGATAATGATGACCGGCACGGTAGGTTTTTGTAAATTTTTTGCTACATATTTGTCAACAATAAACCAACGTGAACGTGTTCTAACATTAATTTTGGGCAGCGATACAGTTGGAGAGTATTCAGGTCGGATATACTGTCATTGATCTCGGTTCTTGTACTCACAGTCCAAGAAGAAGAGAGCCTCGTCCTTATTGCGACCCAAAAGGGTAGGCACCTTGCTGAAGTTTCCAGACTTGTATTTCTGTATGGGACACTCAGTTAAGAAAGAACTGCCGTCAGGTGCAAGATCAGCGTTCTCTACTGTTGGTCGGAATGGCAAGAAACCCTGAAAAATATTCATAGTAAGTACAACTTATCCTTTTGCATTCGAATGGCGACTTTGAGGTGCTACTGTAAATACCTACATCATTTTTCAATATAATTTTTACATCATTACATTTGACTATATTTAATAAATGAACTTAATATTATATGCACAAAAGGAAAACAATTATTAAAAGTAGAAATACCATAAGTCAGAATAATTCTCTTGGTTTTGGTATTAAATTAACTTTGAGTGTAAAGGGTTAATAAGAAGTAAATATAAGTTTGTAAGGGTAGCAGTTATGGCAAAAACGCGCGCGCGCGTACTCTCTTTCTCTCTCTCTCTCTCACTCTTGATGTTAAAGAAAAAATCTCTAGACGATACAATAAACCTCTGTAAATTAAGAACGTTGAACTCAATTGAACTGCAATCAAATGTTTCTGTACATTGACTTCTATAAAGGGTGTCCCAAGGTCGTTTCTGGCAACTTTTTTCTTTGCAAAAATTTTCTCGGAGATATCGTTAACGAGTTATTAACGAAAAACAGTGATCAATGAGAAGCGAGCTTGGTCCGTATCAATGAGCGGACGAACTCCAGTTTCGCTTATAGGCTCAGTCGCCTCGCGTCAACGGTACTCGCCTCTCATTGGTCAATGTTTTTCGTTTATAACTCGTGTTAACGATGCCTCGAAGAAAAATTTTGTAAAGGAAAAAGTTACTTCAAATGAGTTCAGATACTCCCCATTTCTGTATTGTTCGACATTTTTAATATATAAGTATTTATGATAAATGGAATGGTTATATTTACGAAGTCCACTTGATGAGTTTTCATAGTCATCTCCTTTGCGTCCACACCGCGAAGGAAATTCACTATACCGTCTGAGGTTGTTCCGTCGTAGCCAAGATTGACAGCGAGACTGCGACCGTTTTCAAATGCCTTATCGGATGAGTGGAATGCCCACTGGCACAATGGCGTTCCGCTTTGTTGTATCGCTTGTTTGAAGAGCCCTGAATTAAATAAACATATATTACAGTTATTACATATGTAGTATGCGACAATTTATCTTTTGAAAAATAATTTGTACTTTTTCTGTGTGTACAATGCTACTGTGTACACCACGAGAAGTTACTTATTGGTAAATTGTAATTTGTAGCTACAAAAATTATTTGTTATTAGCTTTAGTGGTCTTCTGTTGTTAATGTTCTTCTATTTATGTTATAAATGTTTTTTTATTTATTTTATAATTAATAATATTTACGACTTTCTATTGTACTTATTTAAGTATTTTTTAAAAATCAAATTAACATTATTAATATAATTAATTTATTAGTAATTTACTACATTTAACATAAACACAACACAATGCTTTCTTCCCAATATTATAGAAATTTTTGTCAGCGAATAGTTTTTTTGTTAAAAATGTTATTTGCATCTACTTCATTTAACTTGAAATTCCTTTAGTCTAGCTTCACTATTGTTATTAATATTGCAAGTACAACTTTAATTATTTCGATCATAATTGTCTTGCTGTTCAATTTGCCCTATTTCATAATGATTCTCTTATACAATTATAGTTTCGTTGTGATTAATAAGAACTAGGAAAAATTGTCGGCCCATTTAGCTTCGATGATGCCGAAAAGGTCTTCCGAAGAATAGACTATGATACACATAATGTACATAAAAAAGGAAGAAATTCTCTAATATAGCAATAGATTTTAATGAGGCAGTCAACGCGTTAACATAAGAAATTGGAAACTGGAGTGCGGATTTTGTGCAAAAATGAGCAGGTGAAACATAGAACAGAAGAGATATGAGAAAAATTCAAAATTAGAGATGCAATATTTACAACTTATTGGAATGACGAGAAAAAGAAATGAATTTCTGTTTCATGCAATGGAGGTAATCAACTTTTATCTTGCACAAAGATCCGTTGTCTATTGATAACTTCACAACGTACCTTTAGATTGTTCCGATAACACGTGTAATCCTACAGAACCACCGCCGGCACTTTCACCGAAGATAGTCACTTGATTAGGATCACCGCCAAACGCAGCGATATTGTCCCGCACCCATTTCAAAACCAAGAGCTGATCCTTCATGCCAGCATTACCTTGAGCATCAGGGTGACCCAGTGCCAAAAATCCTAAGAATAAATACTATTGTTATACAATCTTCTTTGTAACATTAAAACTGCCAGCCATATCAAAGTTACATATCTTAGATTTTTAACTTTATAAAGTTTTAAAAAAACTGAAATTTTCAACTTTAAGAATTTTTTTGAATTCGACTGTTAGAGTTATACGACTTATTCTTACGTAGAATGATCTCGCAGACTCTCCCAAATACAATACTATATGGTTTTGTAATATTCACACATGTTTGAACAATATTGAAACAATGTTCAAAGAGACAACTTTAACGCAGCAACATTCTTCATAATTTTTCTATTTATATCAAGAATTAAAGATGTAAGGATTGCTACTATCGTTACGATTTAATTTTTAAATAAATTTCCAAAAGTGAACCGTCATACCTAGCGCACCGAGACGATAATTCATGCTGACGAAGACTACGTCCTGTTCGAGTATGAAGTCGGGTCCGTAGAAGGATATGTTGCTGTACCCCGAGTAAAATGCTCCGCCATAGATCCAGAACATAACTGGTTTCAGGTTGCTGGAATTATCTACCTTCAACTGACGTAATATCAATGGTAACTTCCCGTAATTTAAGAAGAACTTCTTGTAATTTAAGAATAATTAATAACTTTTCTGGTTACGCGAGCTAGTGCTTCATATTGTTAAGGATTTTGTTTGAGATAAGTTACCTCTATATCATATTTCTGTTTGCCAAAGTTTAAAAACTATTACGGCGATTTTTGTGAATATTTTTAAAGACTTTGCTTACGTTAAGTTAACCATATCACGTTTCTGCTGGCAAAAGTTCTACAACAATTAAGCCGACTTTTGCGAAATAAATTATGTCGAACTTGCATCGATTTAAAATATTAGGAATATTAAATATAATAAAATATTAGTTTCAGGGTCAATGCGACCTCTTGTTTTTGTTCCGTGATCAAATGTTTTTAAAAGAGGTAATAAAAAATGAAACAATATTAGAAAGTTAGCTCGATACATTTTTCTGAAGATAATTATTGCTTCGAAGGATGTCACGAGCTAAATGTTAATATATAAAACGATTTTTACCTGTGGAGTTAACACGTTCATGTACAAACAGTCCTCGACTCCCATGTAACCTTCGCTAAAGAAATCAAGTTGAGGACAGACACCTCCTTCTTGTACGGCATCGTAAACGTTTGTCCATGGTTTCTTTGGAACTGGGGGCTAAACATTCGCGAAAAAAACATTCTTCATTCTTTTAACTCTTCTTCTATTCTTAATTAAATTCTGTTTCACAACTTTTTTAAGTTAATTATATTTTTTATTATTCTGCAAATACTACAATCAGGAAAAGAATTCTTTCACTGAATAGAGAATTGTTTGCATTGGATATATTTTAGAAATCTGTACATGTCATAAATTTATAAAAATCTATAGTTCAGTGATTTCATACAAAATATGAAGAAATGAGTTTCACTATAAGAAAGACTGCATGCAGAATACATATGGTTCTCAACCACCATAGTGTATTCAAATCAATATTTCGATAGTTAGTTGACTTCGGTTAAAACTTTCAAAACTTCCATTCAGCTAGAAAAATAATTAATCACATTTGTTCTTCTCTAAGTTTCTTTAAGCATATGTATCTTTTATAAGAAATATGCTCAATAACTTGTGTGCTTCCTCATAATTAGATTGCGGATGTTTATGCAAATGCATATGTTTATATGAAGGAGGTAAAATGGGACTTGACGATGCTCGACCGGTTCAAGGTCACGTGAAAGTTATTTTACTATAGGTCATCACATAATGATAGAAATATACAATCTCACTTAAGAAAACATCGATGACCTTAGAATTCCGAAAAATATGACCTTTAAAAAGAAATTATTTGCACTGCAACATGTGTCTTTTCGAACAATACAATCTTCGTCTAGCATTTTTGAGTATCGTTAACGATAACGAAGATATTTCATATTTCTGAATATATTCTGCATTAATTTTATATACATTTTGCATATTTCGATATATAAATATTGCATAAACATCCCCAGTCTACTTATAATTTTTTTTTACATTGGGGGTTCGGAAAGTTTGTTTCGTACTTTTCCGAAGAAATGCAGGACGATTTTTTAATGTTTATGGTAAGAAAAAGTACTTCTTGACGTTTTTCTGGTAACTTTGAAAACCTATGCTTGTAGAAACCCTGCTTTTTATTGGAAAAATGCATTTGACAAATGGAAAAACGTTTAACATTAAAAATGATGCTAAAGCGTCGATTTTGCGTTAAATGTTTTTAACGAATCTTTACGGATATCATAACAGAATTAATAAAAATGTAGCAACTTAGTGAATGCAACAGAATTAAGCTTGTAAAGTTGATTGATAGCGAAGAACGTTGCATATATAGTTTTTACCTTGAACCTCAGGACACCAAGCGGTGGTTCTGCATAAGGAATGCCCAAGAAAGCATTGTACTTGACAGAGTTCCATACCGTCTCCTTAACGATACCTTTGACTGGTCCGCTGGTAGTCTGGACCACATCTGTTCGAGTGTAGTCTTCGCTGAAGCACTGTGGCAGCAACCACAGCGCAACGAAGGCAACCCCTGCAACGCGAATCATAGTAATTTACCCGCGGTCCTAATGATGACACGATCTGAGACACCTGGTATATATAGCACCGACATTGATGGGAACCTTGTCGTATTGTTCGAAACAGATGTTTGAGGCATTATTATTTCACCAGGAAATTGATCGATGCTGTTTGTAGAACAAACATTAATATTTTGTATTAGGTTGTCATCGTCATCACGTGGCATGTTGCACAACATGCGGTCGGTTATTTTACGGAGAAAAAAGGAAAGAAAAAAGAAATTCAGACCTGGGCAATTGGTTCTCATAGAAATTCGGGATTGACCGTTTACAAAGTTAGAAGCAACTTTGGAATTTTCCAGCCCTTCCTTGAGTCCCTACCCCCACTCCTGTCTTGGATCGATCGACATTATAAGCGGTCATTTCAGGATTGAATGGCATGTTATACAATTATATATGCAGGGTGTCCCACGTACGTCTATAAGTAAAAATAAGACTAAAATGAGAAATTACGACAAAAATAAGAAATGTAAACCGCAACCAACTGAAATCAACAATAGATTCAATAACTCATCGATGTCAAAGTGTCAACAAAGGTGGACGTCATTTTGAAATGGAAATACACACATGGGTATATTTAGCAGCGCCTAAATCATATTTTGTATTTTTCTCATAAATTCTTAATAAAACAGTTTTATGGACTTTTTGTTATATAACATTTTTACTTGTAGGAGACACTGTCAAGGTATATACAGAAAAATATGGAACACCCTATATATGCATAATATGTAATATTTCTGTAACATAGTGCTGATGATAAGAGACTCCTTTAATATACAAAGAATGTCGAATCTACAGTTGAATGTGGAAGGTGTAACTAAACTAATAAGCTTGTGAATAACTTTCTATGGAGCTCAACGTTTCTTAAAAATATTTGTAAAATAAATGGTTCCTAACGTTAAAACTGCCAGTTTGAAAACAGGTTTTCGATTTATTATTTCAGGATTATTGAAAGTATGTTAGAATAAATACTTTATTCTATCGTTAAGAAAAGATGCCTAAATAACAAAATAGTAATGAATTCAATTGCAACCGTAAATGATAATTATATTGTTACTGAGGGAAGAATTTAACATTTATTTGAAGTCATTTGCAATTTTTATCGAAAGTAAGAAAAAATTAGAAATGGTAGGATTACCTTTAATTTATTGATTCAGTATTTGCAATTATAGATCATTTAAAAAATATTCCCGGTGACTGTGGAACAAAAATTAAACGTACCAATAATAAGTAAGATTTTAAAAGGTGAAAATGTTGAAGAACAACAAGAGATTTCGGTACAACATTGGTGCAAAAATAGCTGCACCTCAGCGTTTAGATGAATTTTACAGACTCCTAAATATTCTATCGTTTACGTTATTTGATTTTCTAATGTCTGCATACTTCTTTAAAATTTGTTCGTGGCTTAAATAAGGGCATTCGGTTAAAACAGCTATTTTTCTTTCCTGAATGTTTTTCTGAGTTTTCAGACCATAATAAAACGCAATTTTCATTGTTAAAGTAGGCTTGGACAAGTTTACATTGTATACTGTTACATTGTCTGCTACAATACAAGTTTGGTTCTGGATATATGCCTGTATACTTGTTGATTATAATATTAAACACAAGTAATTTCCACGATTTTTTTTCACGAACAAATTTTATTTCGGTCTCACCAAAATAAGTTATGATCCAAATTATCATGTCATCGTCGTCTACTGCGCGTTAAATGATTCGACTGAAAATACAATTAATCTCCTTACAGAAAATTATAAACGTTCTTCTTTGTGCTGTAAAGTTAATACGAAGAAAGTATGCCCGTTTCATTACGATTATCATTTCACATTACTGCAAACCGTTAGAGCTATCTTGCTCGAGCGGTTTACAAACATAGGAAATAATATATCGGAATGCAACAATTTCAGAAAAAATTTAAAAGCTTTAACTTTGAAAATATTTAAAATTACATAAATCTTCACAAATTTCATTAAAGAAAAATACGGCAAGGTGTACGCATTACTGAATATGCATAGATTAAATAGATCAGATAACTTTGTACTACTTAATATGCTATCATTTAGTACTATACACAACAATTCTCCTTCGTTTCGTACACAACCTGGAAAATATTGTGGCACCAAACACACACAGGTTATTTTCTTGACTAGGAGTGTAAATAGATATAAAGAGAGTATGATAAATAGGACGTCCTGTATAATAAAACCATTTTTATTCCTTATCGAATACTATCTTGTAGAATAAGATATAATATTGTTTTGTTGGTCGATGTTGTTCATATGTACACTGGAAAAAACTATCGTAAAATTTTATATTAATGTAATAATACAAATGATATATGGTACAATTGCCACATATAAAATGTTTTAGCGTCGATGGATCCTAGAGCTAAAAGTTTTGTATTTGACCTTACACCGGTAAAGAAGAAGCATTATTATTGTAACTTATAAATACACATTTGTAACATAAATAAGTATTATGTGTATATTATGTACACAAATAAAACATACATAAATAAATTTTATTTGTTTATACATTCTCGTCATAATACAATTTATTATGTTTTCCTGCTCCAAAAAATACATTATCGATTAAGTTGCTCATAAAATTTCACGACGATATTTTCACATTAGAGATGCAACGTATTGATTCGCCTTATTTTCATCATTTCCAGCGCATACGTATCAATGAATTATTTCTTCTATTAAAAAAATTAATTAATCAGTTAATTTTACTATTTCTATATATTAATGTTATTAATATTATTAACGTTAATCGGAGCTTGTTCAATCTTACTGAACAGAGAGTTGAGATCGATGATGACTGAATGGACTGTCGCAAAAGCTAGTACTCTTTTACAGGTCACGCGTATACGTATTACGACGTCACTGTCATCGCATTACCTATTAAATGACGCTCATTTGCTTCGATCGTCTTATAGTCAAAATTTAAAGTAGACCTCTCGAATAACACTCGGCAAGGTTTCAACCTTTTCAACAACACTATACTTTGAAAAATGATGTCTTATTAGTGTTCATTAAAATCCATATTTTTTAAGTAATTAAAGCGTTAGACCTGCTAAAAGTCGGTACAATAGGTAAAAAACTATCATTATACAGTATTTCATTAATAAAGTGTAAATAGAGGCAAGCAAGCGTCTTCATTGCACAACCCAGGGGCTTAATATTATTCTCTGCATATTGAGAGCGGGCATCACTTCAACATTGCGCTACCCGTGTATACATAATGATTTTGTGAAAAAATGATCTCTTGTTTAGTTAACCAGAAACACGTGATCTGTTGATCACTGGAAATCGAGTTCTATGATTTTAGCATACTTCACGAGGATATTTATTGCATTAAATATACATACTTATTGTATCGTATATATTACAAATTAAATAATATATAGTTAATTATATGTAATAACAATTGAATATAAAATTATATGGGTATAATATTAGTGTTTTGAAAAAAAGGACTGACTGCAATCACTGTCTTTCGGAAGCCTCATTCTGTATCCTTGTTGGTAAGCAACAGTCGATGGCTTAATCAAACGATGTTTCAAGACAGTTACTTTGTTAATATCCAACTGTGCACCTGTCTTGGTGCTGTCTAACCAAGTCACACCGAATGTTGGTCCGGAATTTGAAATGTTCTTTGGTGTTGGGTTTCTGTGGAAAGGAAAATAAGAATTAATTTCATGTCCATTGTTTCCTGTTTCATCTGCAGTATAGTTTTCCAATCGTTTATTTATTCGTAGGTCTTTTATTCTAAATTATCTTCAATATCAAAGTTTTGCAAGTTCAGTTACATGCGTCTTATTCGCTCATAAAGAATTAATATAGAAATAAAGGAAATGCTAGATTGTTGTTCCAACAGTTGTTTTCGCGTTGCGATCATCCTTTTGGTAAAGTTATATTATAAATTTCCTAAACCTTTACTTATTTAACATTAGAATCTCTAACCGAGCTTTTAATTCGACTAACGTATATTATTTTACATCAATGGCAATATTGGATTTATTTAAACTTTGTATGATTTCTATTATAATATATGTTTAAGTACAGAAGTTTATATAAAAACTCCCGATAGAAGCATTTTCTCAATATCAAGAATTGTTAAAACAGCAATTAAGATCTCATTTTTACTGGTTTGGTAGTTTTAGCATTAATCGTATCAGTTGTTCACTTCATTTCTGAAGTCTCAGTGCCCTCATAATGGAAAAACAGTAAAATATTTTTGAAACAAATTATGAAAATAACGAAAAAGTAATTGAACACTTACTCGTATTTAACGAAATTCACCCAAGCGTTGACCATCTTCTTTCGAAACACGTTGAAGGGATCTTGTGGGTCCGTCGAAGCGTTCAATGCTTGTACGTTGAACAAGAAGCCAGTATCGTCCAAATGGGCAGTTCCTGGAATCAGATAGGTCACTCAAAGTATTCCTAATCTCTGGGAAAGTCAATTCGCGAATTAATTTGGTTCACTCCTGTTATTTTATACGGGCTGAGACATTTAACTGTGTCATCTTTTATCTGTAAACTAATCGTTGTATCAAGACAATTAGTTTCTTAATAGTCCGATTCTTTGTCAAGATACAGTCACCTTGAATTTTTTTATCATGATGTTTTATTTTGTGGTTTGAAAGAGTACTTAAGTAGTGAGTGAAAATATGATGGAAATCAAATCTCGATCTTAAACAAATTTTTCTGTTTATCGTAACATTTGTCCCTTCAAATAAAAATATGTATTACCTCGACATTTCTCACATTATCAATGAATAAAATAACCGAAGCGATCAAGTTATTTTGTTCATCTTGTATGTTATAATAATTGAATCAAATGAAATTATTAAATTAAGAACTCTATCACCACTGTTCTTTTGGTGCTAGAAAAATTGATGCGGCATTACAGACATTGAATGACTCGTGCGAATGAAGACAAAGAGGAGATCTTGTCGTACCATTGATTGTACTGCCGACCAACGAGTGCACACTGTATTTCGTTCGGTACGAGAGCCGATAATAATAGATAGGATGTCCATCGTTCCATTTCGCTATGCTCTTTTGTGTTAGATCGATCGGTGCAATAAAATACGCGTTAGTTACAAATTGTATAACAGTATCAAGTAAGGAACTGGGCACCAAGTGGAATAACAGTCCTCCTACAGTTCCAAGAATCTGATCGACGACCCCATTAAACTCGGTTACTATTTGGAACATACGCGTGAGCGTATCTATGTAGTTCGGGTTTCCGACAAAATCTGTAAAACGATAGAATCACATGATCAGAGATGTGAAGCTCAAGAACCACATTGGCAGACAGAGTGCTATGGCTACGAAAACATACACTTAAGAAATATGTGAAGAAAATATAGTTTAATTTATGATTGAGATCTATATTATTTCATGTCATTTATGTCTTACAGTTCCTTTAATAGTAATTGTTTAGGAAAGGAACTTTTCACTGATTTTTGTCTTTGAAATATGTTCTTAGGTGAGGAGTCTCTTTGTCAAGATAATTACCCATTTAAATATTATTTCGTGATTTTATGCATTATTCTGAAAGTGATAAGCAAAGAGACTTCGAACAGAAACTCTTGAATAATAATTTTAAAAAATCAACGAATATAGGATTGCAATAACTGTCTGCGGATTTTCATATAAAATAAAAATTTTCGATGTAAATTAAAAAGAACTGTTTTTTCCAAGTTTTAAGTTTACATTTTTATATTCTTCTAAAATAATCGCTATATTTCTTTTCGCGTTATTTTCCTTGTAAGTGCATAAAATCTACAGTGTAGCAATAACAGCGTCAAAAAGATTTGATAGAATATTCTTGTCAGTTAATTCTGACAGTATGATAATGACAATTCTGATAGTATGTTTCCTTTAATTAAGAGTCACTGCATTTTGTACTTACAGTCTAAGAAAAATAAAAATTCGTCGTGGTTATAACCCAATAATACAGGAACTGCAGTAAAGTTTCCAGATTCATATTTCTCTATAGGGCATTTCGTCAAAAATGCGTTCCCCTTGGCAATATTAGCATTTTCTATCGTTGGTCGGAACGGCAATGCATCCTGGAAAGATTAAATCGTACCGTTCTTTCACTAACCATAATTTTCCATATTTTCAATTCAATTTTTAGCACTAAACCACCATGTTGGTCAAAATTGCCTGTTTCATAGTTTTTATTTTAATATTGTTGAAACTAAGAAGGTATTTCCATATGAAATAATTTAAATTTTTATAATTCTCACAAATATTATAATAAAAATGATAAAAAGTCTAAATAAATTCAGCATTGTTATGAAGCGACATATAGTCCTCACGCGACAAGAAGGTACTTCTGCGTCTACATTCTCCCTCTTACTAGCTGCCCCACCGCCGCAACTATCGGTTGCTATTAGTTGAAAACGGTGACGAAGATGGCTGCGCCAGTCGGGCAGCTAGTAAGAAGAGGGATATAAACGTAAAGCTGATTCTTGTCGCGTGAGGGCTATACATTTGTCACTCATTTACAGTTTCTATATGACAAAATTAAATCATTCGATTGATTGTACTTTAAGATAGAAAAAATTTGTAATCAATTGTTATATGCAATTTTTTTATTGTAAGTTCTATTATTGTAAGAGTAATGAATCACGTATGTATAAAGATGAACAACATTTATAACGATAACACTGTCCGACAAAATGAAGTTTTTTCTGATTTCCTGTAGCCACTATAAGATCCTTGTAGAGCTTCACTCCCCAAAGAAAAATTCGGAAATTAAATTCCTTCATCTCCCTCAGTTTTTAAAGAACACGAGCTTTTGTAAAAACCTGGAATTTGTAAAAATAAAAAATATTGCGGGAAAACTACGCGCGTCGACAATTTTTTATACTTTGACATTGATTTATAGCTATTTAGGACCAAAAACAATTAATAAATTGTATGTCACCATATTCGAGAAACTCTCTTCTATCTTTTGAGACCAATTAGAACTTCGTAACATTTTTACTCTTTATGCAATATCTCATTTTTGTTGAAAAATCTGGGTTTTTACAAAAGCTCGTGTTTTTCAAGAACTGAGGGAGACGAAGGAATTTAATTTCCGGATTCTTGTCTAGGGAGTGAAGCTCTACACGAATCTAGTGGCTCTATGAAATCAGAAATCGTGTCGGACAGTGTAATTATACAATAGTGTTATCTTGAAATATAGCCAAACAAATTGAATGTCATTACCAAGTCAACTTTTGCACCTTTCTCAACCATGCGTCTCGCGGGAACAGCACGGAGGAACTCCAGCAATCCCTCTGTTGTTCGTCCATGGTAGCCAAGCAGTCTGCCCAGACTTTGAGCATTCTTGAATGCTTTGGCAGGTGGATGGTATCCCCATTGACATAAAGGTGATCCGCTCTGTAGGATTATTTTCTTAAAGAGTCCTAATAAGAAAAAAATAGATCAATACAATAGAATAGATTAAATACAAAACTGTACAAAAACATTTAAAGAATTTTAAATAATTAACATAACTTAGTATGTTTAGGATTATTTATAATTTTATGTATCTATTTTCTCAACATCTATTTTGAAGTACTCTTTCTAAACATTAGCTAAATATCAGTATTTATATTCTGGGTCCAAATGAATCCGAACACCGTTGTTCGAGAGTTAAAAAACGAAATCAATATGTATCCAGCTCCTGTATCTTGTAATTAGTGCAGACAAATTTTATTTTGCATAAAGACCCGCAATTTAATAACAACTAATCGTATCTTATTTGATGCGACATAATTAATAATAATATCGTAATAATAATCAATTTAATATCACGTTCGGTATAATTTTAATAAAAAAAAAAAACGAGACGAATATGATGGTGAAAATTTTATCGATAAATAGTAAAAAATAAATTCAGTCCTTCTTTCTTCAATAGCTAATCTTTTCTATGTTCGAAACGCTACAAAAATGCGATACCTCTGTTGCACATCTGGCACCCCTAAGTTTTTGTAGTTACTGAGAGAATACTGCATTATACAACGAACCTTTCGATTGTTCGGACAACATGTGGTATGCTGTAGAAACTGCACCAGCACTTTCGCCAAAGATAGTTACTTGATCAGGATCACCGCCAAACGCAGCGATATTGTTCTGCACCCATTTTAGCGCCAGGACCTGATCTTTCATGGCTGCATTGCCTGTAGCGTCGGGATGATTCAATGCTAAAAATCCTAAGAATAAACACTATTGTTATACAATCTTCTTTGTAACACTACGTAAATGTTACATATCTCAGATCTTTAATCTAATAAATTTAGTTGAAAAAAAGTGAAATTAAAGAATGTTCAAGGAGAGCGACACGTTTTTAGTGCGCCAACTCTTATGGTCGCTCAGCTATTTCCATTAAAAATTAAGGAATCATGGGAAAAACTAATATGTTTTTCACATTCCATATATTTATCGTCCTTATGTTTATCGTAGTATGACGCTGTTTATAGTAATTTATTACATACAACGGACGTTTGTTACATAAAGCATAACAATAATTACTGTGATGTTCACGATATGACTATTGACGTTGATTTTGAAACTAGACTTTGTTGAATCCGTAACTAATTTATTAAACGTAAAGAATTGTCTATCTTGTATAGAAACGCGAAGTTAGTGTTGGATAGTGTTATTAACACTGTTTTCACGAAAGGGATCATGAAACTCCTTTTTATGTTTCAATGTTACACTATCTTTACCAAAAGGGTCAAAAGAAATTTTGATAATCTTAATTTAATATCATTTTATGAATAATTAATCGAGTTTTTACTGTACTTGCAGTGCTACAAAAATTGCAGAAAATAAATCAACCTACCTAGTGCACCGAGACGATAATTAAAGCCGACTACGACAACGTCCTCCTCGAGCAAGAAATCGGGACCGTAGAAAGATGGATTGCTGTTCCCGCTAAAGAATGCTCCACCGTATATCCAAACCATGACTGGTTTCAATTTAGTTCCGTTCCCAAACTGTGATAGTTGGAAAGAAAATTTTACTCGCCCTTCCGGTCACCCAAGGATACTTTACGAAATTCTAAGTTATAATTAGGCTGCAGATCTTTATGCAGAATACAAATTTTCTTTATAGATTACAACGAACAGGAACAAGATAGAAACGTTATTTGTTTACTAATTTAGTGAGCCATTAGTAATATACATAATCTTAAAGTTTAATCTCTCTGTTATTTTAAATGTTACCAACTTATTTTTACCATAAATGCATAAAATTCACAGTCTAGTTATAAACAGAGATAATTTCTAAAGAAGTTAAGCCAAAACTTATACCGATGATATTTTGATATTTAAATATAGAACCACGAGCAACATTTTTCATGGAATTTCATATTTTCATGAACTACCATACATATTTGAGGCAACGGCACAAAAACTGACAGTATAGTTGTAAGGTTTTATATATTTAATGTTGTTACTTTTCTTCTTGATTCGAAATGTTTAGAAAATTGCAGTAAACTAATATATTGAATCGCACATTCGAAAAGTGATAAATTCAGATCAATAATCCTTATTCAATTTTTTGAACTTTATACGATCATCATTTATACAAATCATTTTCTCAATGATTAGTCGAAGTTAGATTAAACGTAATATAATTATTTACGACCTGTTATAAATTTTATGGAATAGTTGCCTCCGATTTGGGAAAATGTCAGAGATAACGAAAGCAACAATATTTACCTGACGAGTGTAAACGTTAATGTACAAACAATCCTCGTGACCCATGTAATCTTTCGAGAAAAAATCTATCTGTGGACACATGTTGGGGACCCTTATAGCGTTATGTACACCTAGCCATCGTTTTTTCGGAACTGGAGGCTGAAAATGCACAAAATAATTTATAAGCTGTTTAGAATTCAATTATTTCCCATTACTTATTATTTATTCGTTTCTAAATGGTTCCAAGTATAATATGAATTTATCGAAATAATAATCTAAAAGTAATAATCCCTATAATAAAGATGAAGATCTCTCCATGTACATTAACGATTAATGTATAGTCCTCACGTGACAAGAAGAAGGCATTTCTGTGTCTACATTCCTCCTCTTACTGGCTGCGGCAGTGGGGCCTTCTTGTCGCATGAGGACTATAGATTCTCTGCTAGATTCTAGGTATTTTAGATAAAAATTCAACAGAATGTCGTTTATCCACACATTCTCGCAAGTATTTTTTATTATTCTTTTAATTATCTACCAATTATCCTAACACAAAAAGAAGCATCACATATGCCTATATGTATTATTCCGAGATTGAACAAGAATGGTGCTGAATATGATACCGTTTTCACGATAAATGTATTTTTACGATTTTAACAACATATTACGACAAATTTAAAGCTTATATACCTATTTTTATTAAATAAATTTCATAATATTTCTAGGAAAAGTTACAAAGTCGATTCAGGAAAAGTGGTTAAACCCAAAGAGAAAGTTGAAATTAAAATTTCGAAAAGTTCCTTTCGATCTTTTTGGTAGCAATGGTGCTAAACTGAAATGTTCAAAGCTGTGTTTCGACCCCTTCAGTATAAATAATATTAAATCAATTAAATCCTTTCAATATCGTAATAAGACAAACGAACAGGATTGGACCATAGACAACATTACCTTGAATCTAAGTGGTCCAAGAGGTGGTTCTGCATACGGTATCCCCACGAAGGCCGTGTACGGTACCGAGTGCCATGGTGTTGTTTTCTCAATACCTCGAACGGGTCCACTCTTCGTTTGCACTACGCTAGACAACCTACCCACGCTATAGTTCGCATCGGATGTGTAAACGTCAGTACCATATCCAGGTTTATCCGGTCCTGACAACAACAGTGCCAGAGAAGTCAATAGTAGACCCAGCATCGCAATTCGTCAACAGATGAATTGAAACTGCAGGCGTCTGTCAGGTAAAAATTTGTAGAATTGCAACACTTATGGCATAACTATGAAGTTCAGCGCGTTATTCAGGGCACCGTTGTCTTATATTCAGGTACCGGTAGTTCGCAGACGTTTTGCAAAAACCTGCCAATTTGATCGATAGCGTTTGCAGAACGAGTATCCACGTGTATCTATGATTCATTACATATACATATTATGGCCTGATGGCAGCGATGAAAAGAGTTACGATGCAGTGGAAGAAAACCAGTGTATTTCATCGTATTAAACATTATAAATGTGCAATAGTTTTATCGCGCAAGGTAGCACAACTTGGATGTTAAGGGGGTATTCTAGTGTAAAGTGCGTGTGTTTTTAATTTTGTTAGGGAATTTTTCACATAGAATCTATTATATCTTACGCAGTCAAGTTGATAAGGTTTATTTATACATATTTCAACGACGTTTTTAAATTTTATAGAACAAAAATAAGTTAAAATTAGTGACACCACATACTCTTATACGTAGTCGCTTTTAAGAAAGGTCATCTCACAGTGTCCACGATTTCGAACATTCTGCTTGTCTGAAATAAAACAACGTGAAAGTTCCTTAATTAGTACGAATTTGGCTACAGCAGGTACTAGAACAAGAGAAAAAAGTCGGTAATTAGAAAAGTGGTGATACTTTGAAATTCGATTATCGATTTTTGCGTATTCTGTTAAATTTCGAAGACCTAAAAATAGAAAAAAAATTTTTGATTGAGTCTAGTAGGGACGTGATAGAGTGAATATGTGCATACTTAAAATTTCGAGTCAATTGGTCAAGTAGGTTTTGAGATATCATGGACACCGTTCTGGAAAACATAGCTTCGAGAAAAATACCTTTAAAGTTTAGTATATGAATAATGATATAAGGTCGTCGCGTCTTTGAAACAACCATAACTTCCTTAATTTTAAGAGTTCACATGCAAGGTTCCAGAGATGTATTTTTGAAACTATATCCTTCAAGAATGTGTAAGAGACAAAAAAATTGATTTTTGCAAAATTCCACACTAGAATACCCCCTTAAGTGAAAGAACATTTATATGTTGTTACAGTAATGGACATTTTAAAACGATGAATTTTAATTTCAATTATACGCATATTGTATAACTGTTATTTATTTATTTAGTTTATTTTGAAATATCTATGTTTCTCTTACTTAATCTCAAACATAAGGTTATGTCAAGGTTATGTCAAACATTAGAAAATTTATTATTTTTATGTTTGTAGTCTTCTGACCTCTATGAACGACGGACATTAGTTTACGACAGTCTGGCTAAGGAAAAACACTTTACGACTTCGTTTGCTATTTTAGCATAGTAAATTCCCTGCAATTGTCCCTCAGCGTGTAACCGGATATGGACAATTTGGGAAGAGGAGATTCGATTATTCGAGTCTCGAGGCTCGTTTTTATAGTTCTTGACAATCGGCAACCATAATAACCATAATAACAAATTGTCCATTTCTGTTTATAAGCTGAAGAATAATTGGAGAGAATTTACTGTATGTAAATAACAAAATCTGTGTATAGTGCGTATTTGGGTGATTTCAGTTTGTTTACTGAGTATAGAAGTATGAATGAATCACGCAACACGGAGCTTACTACTTAACGAAAGGGAACAAGACGTAAGAACATACGTAACCGAAAGAAGACATCTGCTGACTTAACAACTATTTTTAATAGATCACAAACTGGTTAGAAGCAAGAGTGATCTAAATTTTCCAAAGAATGGTCTTCATTCTGCCAATAAAACGTGCCAGATAACGGCAAACAGCTGGAAAAATGGATCGTTACAAACATCATTTGTGATGCAGTTAATACTAAAATCCGATTTAATTTAAACACTGATAAACGATGATAAATAATGATAATTAATGCTGGAACAGTTATAAAACGGATGCAACGTTATCAACTACGAACTACGTAAAAAACCATTATTTGAGTACGAAAACTTGAGAAATGAGAAAACTTGCATCTATTAAAGCTCATAAATTTTTGTTCAAGTAAGAATTGGCAAAAGATATTATTCTCGAACGACTCGAAGTTCAATCGTCTTCTGATGGGACTGCAATACATCAGACGTTGTTTTGAAGAAAAACAACCATAGTGCATTTCACTAATTTTTTTCTTTCTTCCTTTATGTCTTAATCTTTTGTCCTTAGGCACTTTTGATCCTTGTCATTTTATTTTACGTACTTGTCAACCGATGACTGTGGGTACACAGCCAATCCTTCTACTCTGTGTAGAAAAAATGTTTACTTATTTATTTATTTATAGTTCATTTTAATATGGCCACATTAAATATGGAATGATTAGTGAACACGCGTTTTCCAGAATTTATGTGGTTGTTCTGCAATTAAGTTAATATAAGTTTTGCGTTGAACATGGAAAGTGTATAGATTATCCCAAAAATGTTGTATGCTCTTCAAAGAAATGATTCTTGAAATGATTTGATGTAAGTCTTCCCTCAATAAAAACATTATATTCAAAGTGATTGAATATGAAGTTTATAAAAAACAACAT
The DNA here is from genome assembly GCA_028455555.1 of Augochlorella aurata. NCBI lineage: Eukaryota > Metazoa > Arthropoda > Insecta > Hymenoptera > Halictidae > Augochlorella > Augochlorella aurata. The sequence continues at coordinate 12,867,172 of CM052150.1, read as the reverse complement.
AGCTTTAGTTATAAAAGCTAGACATATCTTACGTACCCGCATGGCAAAGGAAATGAAAATAAGAGCTACCACGATATTAAAGGAACAATACGAACTAGAGCTCTTACTGAAATACTCTAGTATCCGGGTTACTCGCGAGATACCCGGGTAGACAAGAGACTGGTACCTGGGTATTCCCTAAGATATACACAGGCTGGGTCGGAAACTGTAATTCAAACGAGCAGAGTATAACACTCTTTTTTCCCGGGGCTCCGTTTTCGAGAACATCGACTTTAAAGTTTATTCATCTTTGTAAAGGATTTAGTTGTCAGCTATTCTTCTACCGCAGTTGCGTCCGAGTGTTTACAAACATTAATTATTGCAAACTACATATGTAGTGAACGGAATGTTTCCATTATTGTCAATACGTTTTCTTTAATTAATCGCAAAATGGTGCCAAATATAAATCTTTTATTGGTTGGAAATAATTTGTAGCAGCACACGGTTGACGACCGGACGAGCTGTTCGTTTACAGACGTCAAGGATTAAGCGAGAATACCTTTCTTGATGTTTGTTTGCCCGGAAACGACTATTCTTTCACTACTTTCATGCGCACAGCAGACTTCGCTGATGAAAACATCATCAGTCGTCGCCGTGGCATCGAAGCACTAATAATCATCACTTTTTATTTTTCTCAATACTTTTAATTTCAATAATATAAGAAGATCTCTGGTCCGCACAGTGTCGCTTTTCGAAATAGACTTTCTTGACTCGGCGTTCCGTATTTCCTTATATACTACTGTCGCGACGCGTATCTTGTCACACCGTCTCATCTTACTGTTTGGGTTTAGGCTACGGTCGATTTAGACGATGTCATTTTTGAGAGTCTTCTAATGTCTCTTTGATGCATTTACTAGTTTATGACTGGAGTATGGCCTAAGGCTGACTTCTCTGGGAAAGTCAGTGTAGCCGTACCGCTCTCAATGACACTTGACGCGCCCTAGGCCCACATAGGGCGCCAAGGGGGCTCGACAACCAGCGTCATTATGCTGCGGCGTCACCGTTCTTGGCGTCAGACTGTCGAGCTACCCCCATCGTCTCGGCCCCGGTAGACTATCTTTAATTGGTGGGCCCGGAGCCCCACTATTTTACTAAATTTTGGAGGGGGCGTTTCTCACCACCATGTTATTGCAGAACGACGAAATCCAGAATCTCTTCAACCATCATTAGAACCTCATCGTTTGTTATTAGTATCTTGTTTGCCAGTTTTTTAAATATATTTATTTATTTTAAATTTCTTTCCGTTAATTTTCGACACCTTCGCTGAATATTGGGTTCAGTTGAAGTTACACATAGATCCGTGAATATTACTCGCGGAACTGTGCGTACTCGTTACAACTACCTTAACTTGAGACAAAATGACGTTCCTGAGTCAAGATGTGGATGACCTTACGGAATATAGGTCGCTCTTCGCCCTATTGAATCATCTATTTGTCTGTATTCCTGGATTAGAGACTTTATGAAATCATTATTTTGGTCACTTGGCTATCTTTTTGATTCAGGATGCTAGCGGATGATGTCGGGGGACAATGTCCACACCGGAAGTATGTATAAATACTGTGAAAATTAACAAATAACTCTCTATCAGAGACCATAAGTCCGACAGTTAGCCAGTGATTCCGTAGTACACAGTGTATCTCCTATTGTAATCTCCTTGGAGATTACAAATTATAAGAAATCAGTAGAAAACAGGGTGGTTTTATTATCGCAGTGTATCGTCGTAACATTATACACAGGTATTTGAACATGTTTAATTAATGTTGGAACGTAGCAAGTTGCCTTTTTCTTATTAATAATTTTCTTTATTTCCTTGGAAAATAAACTCACTCATTTCAAATAGGAATAAAAGAAAAGCATTTCAGCAATAAACAAATTTATTTGGTTTCTTTGTGTAATACACAATAACCTGTAATTAGTTGGTCACAAAATTATTTTCTTCTTAAATATAAATGCAAATCGTCGTTCGCATCCTGTAGTATCTGTCAACAAACAAAAATAATATTTAATAGAATCCATGTCTTAATCTTATCTTTCCTACCATTCTATATTAATTTTAAGATAACAGAGGATTGCGTGAAAAAATTCTGTTAATTCTATAAAATTGTTCATTATATTCTTTGTACATATGAATCCTGCTAGATTATTAGATTGTTCGAAAAGTTTTATATCAGTCATTAGAGTAGTTCTTATTTCTGTCTCTGTTGCATTATCACAAATATTGAATGTAATCTGTCGATCCCCATTTAAAAGAGCTTTCAAGAGGTGAGTTCGACTGGCGCGAGACTGGCAAGCCTATGAGCAGTCGAAGGCCAATTCCACTCATTGGCTCAGTCGCCTAGCGCCAGCTGAATTCGCCCCTCATTGGCCAGTGTTTTTCGTTAATAACTCGTTAACAAAGCCGCGGACTGCATTTACGCTACGGAAAAAGTTACTTCAATTGACCTCGGAAATCCCTCATTTCTCGGAAGTAACATAATTTTTGAACAACCTGTATTTATAGCAATTCAATGCAAGCATTTCAAAAGCACCTGAAAAAGGTTTGCCATACTTACATTGAGCAGTGACTGCGGTTCTACACGAACGGCGTAAGTAGAAGTTTAGCAAATCGTTGACCCATGTTGACACCACTTTGCAATGCTGGTTTAAGGAGATCGTCATTGGCCGACTGGATTGATTCCATAACAAGACCTCGCTCCTGTCTCAAAGAAGATTCAAGATCCTTTTCTCCGAATTGGGGTACAAATGCCCCCTGTGCCACGTTAACCGTTTCACTCACGACGTTACCATTTGCAGGGGACACTGAGTCGACATCCCTCTTTCCGAAATGAGGAATTATAAGGCCTAGGAGATCCTCTGCTCTGTTCACTCCCTCACTGACCATTTCACCACCTACAGGGAACAGCGAGCCGATGTCTCGCTTTCCAAACTTGGGAATAAAATGACCTAGGATGTCTTCGAGCTTATGCACTAGGTGGCTGATGGGTTCGCCGGCTACAGGGAACAGCGCGGCGATGTCTCTCTTTCCAAACTTGGGTGCTAAATTATTCAGCAATTCCTTTCCTTTGTTTACCAGGTCGTCCACGGCGACATTTGGGGGAACCTGGCCTGAGAGATCTCTCTTTCCAAACTTGGGAATAAAAAGACCTGCGAGGTCTTCGCTCTGGTTAATCACGTCACTAATGAATCTTCCGGCTGCGGGCAGCATATTAGCGATGTCTCTCTTTCCCAACTTAGGAACGTAATAACCTAAAGCATCCTCTACCTTGTGCACGGCATCACTGATCATATCACCGCCAACAGGGAATATGGCAGCGAGGTCTCTCTTTTCAAACTGTTTCCCTGTGAGATCTCTCTTTCCTAATTGGGGCACCATGTCGTTCCAGACGTTCTTTGCCGTGTTCAGCATCTCATCAATGACATTGCCGCCTACAGGAAACCAGTCAGCGACGTTTCTCTTCTCAACCTTGACATCAACTTGCTGATCATCCCCTGGAAGCCCTGGAAGCAAATTCTTAGCGTCTGATTGTGAAACATCTCCGTCGAGCACCGAATCAGACGCCTCAGGGGACGATTCATATCCTGAAAGGCAGTGATAATCGGTATTTGAATTAGGTTTATCTATACCATTTGCCGCTCGTCTCAGCACCGCAGCATCCACCGACAACACGAATATAGAGACGGTCACGTACAGTAGGAACTTCATCTTCGCTTTCTTGATGGGCGAAACTGAAAGTGTTGAAATCAGCTAGCCGATCAGCTTATATAGTGCAATGTGAGCGAATATTGTATAGGTGACAGCTGTGGGAGCAATGTTTTACACGTTATTTATTGTGTTTTGGCAATTGGTGGCTATTAATTGCTGTTGCAACGAATGTGTGGCCGATGTTTGCTTTGGGGCACGTGGGTTTTAAACGTATTGTAATGCATCGCTAATCGCCTGTTCTCAGACAACTTTTGTTCAAGGCTAATGTCGCTGGAGTTGTCGAAAACGACACGTTGCGGAAATGGCATTCTAAATAATTCAATATCTATGTTATAATGATTATTCATAAGACGTTATTTAACCCCCTGAACAATATTCAAATAAACTTATTTTACTATAAAATCTGTGTATCCCTAAACACAATTGTAGCATTTTTTGATAGTTGTATGGCAATAGTACCTATTTTGGAACAGTTTTTAGGAAATTTAAGATTATCAACAGTTTTATTAGAACTTAAAAGTGTTATTGTTGAATATTTATTTTACTGTTCGATAGATTGATGTTATTAGATAACGTAATGAACGTTGAAATATTTATTGAATATGAATAAAAAATAATACGAATAAAATAGTACAGTACGAGCGTGTACCTATTATGGTACACCGTTTTCGTACCATGTACCCGTGTCTCTTACAAACGCGATTTCGTTACAACGCGATTTGAAAAATGCGAAAATTTTGCTAAACACGGTTTAGGAAATGTGAAAATTTTCCTACAATGCTATAATTCTATAGTGTACATATACAAATTCATAAATTCGAATTTGTAGTTCTTTTTTGCTTATACTGTATATACATTGTCAAGCACATTTGTTTGCAATAATAACCGAAACATTACCGATTGAAGATAATTCTAAAGATCTGTCCAGTGAAGAAACCAAAAACTTCACTCTGAAAGATATAGAAAAACAGATGAAATTTTACCTTATAAAGAACGATTCTCTGTCGTAGAGAGGGGAATTTTTATTTTTAAAAGATCTACAAAATCGTTTACTGCCTATCAAAAAATTTACGAAAATTTGCAAAGCAAGAGCGAAGAATCTATAATAACAGATTATTAAAACCTAAAATTACCGGAAGTGCAGTCAAACTTGTCGTTGAATCAAGTTCAGATTTTGAAATAAGGCCAGTCAAAAGTTCTCGACCAGCTATAGTAAGTGTCAGTGACGAATAAATTTGTTAGCATAACATTATGTTTCTTTTTGATTTTTAATTTCAATTTTGGTTATTAAAATTGAAATCATGATCTTTTTAGTTTGTATATGATGTTGAATTTTATTTAAGTTTGTTATGACATGTTTTTATGTGCTTATAGTTATATGTATAATAAAAAAGATTATCAAAATGTATACAATAAGGAACAGTATGTTCTTGCTTACAGTTTGGTATTAGTTTTATTTATGAATCGTACTATTATGGAACGTAGCTCTTACTTCTCACGTGCAGTTTTAATGTTGTCTTACTATTGTTTTAAGGTTGCCTTAATAGTGCCTTATTATTGGTGTATAGTCTGGGTTAGGCCTGAATTTAATCTCGTAAGAGCGCCTTTGGGGACCTGGAATTATGGACCAAAGGTAAATTGTAAACATTTCATTTTATTTCAGTAAAATAACTCAGAACTAAAAAGTCTTTCTGTTGAAACGAAGCCTCTTTCAGAATATCTTTGAAACTATTCATATGGTGTACGATATTCCAAAAATGTTATTTCGTTAAGTGTTCTTAAGTGTCTTTTCAGATAAACAAAAATCTGAATTAATAGGATACGTTTACCTTCATTTTAAAAGTATGGGGAAATCGTTCATTATTCATATTGAAATTATTCTTATTAATATTCCAGGTGGCATAGTTCGGGCAGACGCCGTTGCAGTTACAGGCAATGCAGAACAATGCTAATTGTAAATAATTACCTCAGATGAAAATTTGTTAAGTTTACCTATTTATTTTAGGATAGAATAACAAAATTAAGTACCTTCACGTCCGTTCGTGGAAGAACTATACTTCTAAAACACAGTAAGTTTTATAGCAATAATTCTTTAATATTAATGATCTTTACAATCTTAGTATCAAAACGGTTTGTCATGGTCCATTGATTTGCACAAGTTGACTTACTTTACACCATAGCAGATGCTTATTTTGCAGGGTAGTTCACATTACGTATCATGTACCAGTTCCGAAATATATGTAAAGTACTATATTATGGAAGAAACAGAATATCATTCTCTTCTAGGCGGCATTGGCTATGCGAAAATGGAAAAGTACTTTCAAAAATCTTCTGTTCACAATTTCAGTTTTTGATAAAAGACGAATACAGCAATTATAGCGTTTCCAGTTGCCTGTTAGATCTTCTTGTTGAATCTGAAAAATTAATTGAGACTTTGAATTGAATTTAGAAGAAAATTATCTTTTTTATCCAATGTAGCAATCGAGTGACACAGTCAATACGGAAGAACTTCGATTATCCTAATTAAGAGACAAACTTCTATGGATAAATGGTTTTTCAGATAATCGGTCTGAAAGAACAAACACTTTCTAAATATGGATATTTAGTACGCAAAAATGCATATCCAACGAAAGAAATATGGCGCAAAAACTAAATTAAATATTCAAAGATTCTGTCAACTTGATGATTCCTTCTAAAATAAGCATTTATGGATGACTTATATCAAACTAGATCCAATAACTTGGATTTTCTTAAGATGTTAGAAAAACCAGCTTACCAGATAATGCCTAAACAAAATTTTTCAAAAATCTAAACTGGCTAGAATGACAACCATAAAATAAAAAAGGTACGCTTTCTAACTTTTTTATTTGAGACTGTAAGAAAAATTTAAATAATGCGTTTCATAAGCCTCGATAACTTATTTGTAGACAATGAATACATTGTACATATGGGTGTATTGATATTCGGATAATCGACGTTCTACGTATATAATATAATAAAATCACAAATATATTTCGATAGCACACCTTGATTTGATCAATAACAGCGACAACGGTGGAAAGGGCAGTTGGATGGATAGACTAGACATTTATCCATACAATAAACACTTGCACCCTCCTTTCCAGCTATTTCTCCAATCGCATCGCATACTTCCCTGTTTCGAAATAATAGTATACATATTGCAATTATTACAATTCAGTTAAATTTTCTTAACTGTCAGTAATTAAAAAAAAAGCGTTTATTAAATGTGCACTTTTTAACAGACTATTGCGATACGCTAATTAATTCATCGACTTTGAACTTGTATACATATACACCCTCTCCAAAAGTGTTAGGACGTCTGCTGATTTAGTATAAATTCTAATTTCTCATTTCGTTCAGGTAACGTTTTATGTTTAGTATTAAGCTGCATGGCATCGTATTGTCGAAAATACACATTAAGTTAGAAATGTGTGTCACTTATGCAGTTAGTTTACCCATTTATTGCATTTTGTTCAATGAAAAAAAACGTATACCGAGTTCATTTCGAACAATATGTGGAACATACTAAAACATGTATTAGTCCAAGAAGTAATTGAAAAACGCAGTGAATATATCCATAATAAGAAAATTTAATTTTCTTTTATAAAATTGACGTTATTTTAATTATAATGTACTTGTTACAGTTTAATATAACTAACTTCGAAATACATTGGAGAAATTATATCAATTTCCTATCGGTTTCTCAAATTTATTTAATTTTATGCGAGTGTCCTAATACTTTTGGAGGGGAGTGTATGTAGGGTGTCCCAAAAAGTTACTTCATATGACCTCAGGAATTATCCCCTTCAAGGGCTTGCAACATTTTTGAGATATCTTGTATAATTTATTGCATCATTGTCAGTACTTTCGGTATAAAAATAAAATGTTAGAAAAAAAACGAGAAATAGTGCACCAAGATTTTTAGCACTTTAACACTTTCAAATTAATACACTTAATATACTAAATATACTTACGGACAATGACAGATATCTGTTGGACAGTTTGGTGGGTATCGAAGGCAATTGCTTTGACACCAATTTCCCATTCCTGGTATACGTCGGTAAAGTGGAGAGGGCACGCACACCTGAGATCTAAAAGTAAAATGTGCTTAAACATACTTATATGAATGGTCAAGTGTACAGTCTACACATTCGTGTCTGTTGCCCCATAAATTATTTTAACAAAATTGTACAGTTCAATTATAGTTGAGATTTTGAGATTATTTTGTGAGACTCTACTACATAACTTACAGAGCAAGAAAAGTGAATTTTGAAAGTAAATCGTTCAAAGAAATTGAATTCCAGTCACTCCAGTCACAGTTAGTAACAGTTAATTCGTTTCGTCTGTTGAAGATAAGTTTTTGCCCTATTTAATAATAGCAATACCATTTAGTGGAATGAACACTGAACACGATTAACCACTTTTTAAAATCAAGAATAAAATTGGAAAATATTGAAAAGCATCTAGGCAAAAAAATTGATTAGTACATTTATTCCTGCCATGACTTCAATTAAGAAAATAACAGCGCTGCAAATAATCATGTCATTTTCAAATCATTTTGAGGCGATCTTCCTAGAAGTCCTACGACCGCGTGAATAGTTAATAAACATGAAAGAAGTTATGACTGACACGTTTGACTAACTATCTGCATATAATTTCTTTTTATTTTGAAAACACTTGTGAAATGGGAAATGGGGTGCCTTTTTCTGCGCAGTTCTTTTAAGCAGTTTTCTGACTGACAAACTCACATTTGGGAATACTCACCTAACAACTAGTGGAAATATATTATTTGGTGAACGGTAGTCTTTGTAATAAAGCAGGAAAGGATTATCCTGTTGTACAAAGAGGGGCGGTACGCCAGCTGTACTCGTCACGATACTAACATCAGCACAGTTTCGGAATGTTTCAGGCCTTCCACAACCGCTGGCTTCGGTTCCATTGTTACAAGTACCCCACATGTTACCTGATAATAATTTTACAATGTTCATTTTAAGCCAGAGAATATTTCTGACCTCATTTATATTATGATTCATAGTCCACTCGATACAAATAAACGCTAACATTTGTAATATATTATGTACATAAATACAACGATACAAACCTGTATAGTAATTCCATTGAATAACGCATTGGGAACAAGTAACATACGATGGCAGAGTCACCCTGTACTGAAATATAGCCTTTTTTTCAGTGTCTAATGGGATTTCAAATGCCACATCACGAGTTCCGGTAACGTACAATGGGTACCTTAACAAAAGATTTGTTCTATTATATTACGTTACATTTGTAATTAGTAGACTGTAGATTATTATGCAAATTTTAATTTTCATGGATAATTTTCTAAAAGCCAGTTCAGAGGAAAGATTTATTTAATTGTGTCGAATATTCTTGCCATTGAGACTGAGCTATAAATATTTTTTATTATTATTCATGTAAACATAAAGATCCATAGTGTCAAGTAGAGAAGAGTTTTTCATTACCTGTCGAAACATTCTTGCGTTGCTTCGCTTCTTGGGTTATTGTTTGGGCAAAGATACATTTCGAATCTTCCTAAATGGTTCGCCGTAAGTTCGATTTCGACATCGATATCCTGCAAAACAGAAAAATGTAATAAGCTCGTAATGATAATCAAACCTGAGATTTGTCAGCTTTTTTCAATGAAATAATTCTTGGTAAAAATGTAATGGTTCAATATTTTTGTTGCTTACTTTCCTAGGCAATTATAAAAATGCAATAACTTCTTATGCATAAAATTCAAGTTAAAAATTTCAAACGCTATTTTTCGATTTCTCATTTAAGATTCTTTTAGAAATTGTATTTTACATGCTTTTATTCTACATATGAATCAATAAGAACTACTATCTAAGATAACTTGTGATCGTATCAAAAAAGTTTGTAATGAATTAAATAAATTTTTAAAGGACACGTCGAATAGATAAAATTTGATTTTATTATATCTCAGAAAAAATGAGATATCGAAATAAGTTTCAGTTTTGTCGAAGTTAACAATACTTTTCTTAATATCACATTGTTGCCGATGAAAGAGTGAATTCAGTGACCTACAATATATTTTGTACGAATAGCACAATACGTATTTTGCAGATTAACATCGTACATAATATACTAAGAATAACTGCAGTGTTCCTCAATTATTCTAAGTCTGTTGCGAAGTTTTCTATGGGAATTGGTGTCTTGGAAGGTAACAAAAAAGAGGTGCATTGACTTTGAGAAAATTCAAGGTCAAATTGTACTCACTTGATGCGTCACTTTACTATTAGCAATCTTTGACGATTGAATTAGATATACCATTATAACAGAAATAGGTTACAAGAAGTATCTTCATAAATATGTTTTGCAAAATTGTAGAAAAAATTGTGAATGGTGTTAGATATTATCAGTCGTGAAATTGTAAAATTGGTCCTTTGGCTGAAGGTTACAATGCTAGATAATTAATAAAGCTTTTTACATTAACTCTTTCATACGACTGTTATTAATTTTGTTCTGAATCGGAATAAAATTTGTTTTTTCTACTATCGCAAGTGAGAGTGAACGAAGACTCTATTAGAGAAATTGTGAAGGACGAAGAAGTGATAATCAATGTAGTTATGAAAAAAATCGTAGCGTAGTGGTTAAGATTCTAATGCCTCTAATGAATATCCAAAATCTCATGTGACAAAATTAGTATACCAATGATAAAAAACGAAAGAAATTGAAATTACCTGACCAGCTGTGTAATGTCGAACTATAGTCCCTTTCGCGTATTCGCCGCCTGCTTCGTGTGGTCTCGGATCTTTGAAGTGATATGGATCACCGCATACTCCACATTGTCCGTCATTCTGAACCCATTGCACTATGGAATAATTTTGATATAGGAAGTTGTAATTATAACAATTATTTATTTTAGCAAATACTTCACTGATATTTGTCAGGGACCTTACTCTGAGCAACTTTGAGAAATATGAAATTTTGATCAATTACTTTACAAATAAATTACTTTCGACCACGTTTCTTACTTTAATGTTGCAAAATATCTTTGCAAGACAAAAATAGACAAAGTTGTAAGAAACATAAACGGGATGAAAGTCTCTTCACTCTTTTAATAATTGCAACAATTTGAAAATAATGTAACAATATCCCTAAATTATTCTAACGTCTATACAGTTTTGTATTTGGCCTATTGAGTTTTGTTACAAATGTATAAAGTCTGTGTCTGATTATTAAATTTTAGAAGAAAAAATCATCGTGAATATGTAACCGTTTATTTTTACTTCGAACCATTACTACCTCCCAACATCTTGCATGAACTTCAGCCAAAAAAAGAGAAGTATGTAACGAATGTTCCATATTGAAACTTCTTTCGAATTTTGGTATAGTCAAGTAAAATTTAGACCTCAATAGTTTAAACGTTGCGTCACGAAAATTAATTATTACGCTAATTTGTTATAGAATTCTAATTTTATTAGGATCAGTAAAACGTAAGAGTGTTGCGAAAATAATTGATGTCTGACAAATTCATTTTACAATCTTCATTCGATTAAACGATATACTACAATTTGATGACATTTTTGTGGTTGTGGTATCAAAGTGTTTACAAAATATCGAATATAAACATTTGTATGCTATCACAGACATAAATATAACATGTGTATATTGTGTAAGCGAACTGTATCAGTCTGTAAGTGTCACGGATTGATCACGTAAGGAGTCAATCATTACAATTGCTGTGATAAAGGATGTAACTGCCTGCTGTTCGACCGAATATACAGAGTGTTCTACAAGTACGTGTTCCATTAAATTCGCGAGCGCGATTACTCGATTGCAAGAATGTGTGTATGTGAGAAATTACTTTCCTTTTGGTTAACAATAATTTTATTTATTAACATAACTGCACACACTTGAATCATTGCATACAGTCGAATGTTTAAAGCGCGGTCGCACGACTGGATGCGATTGTATGTGAATGTACGTGTTTTATTAGTTTATGATGGTTAACATAAATTGTCTCCGCTTAAGAAATCTTGTTCCAGATATAGCAAGCGAAAGGTTATTTGAATGACAATATAACTGAGAAATGTCTGTTCCAGTATGGAGCAATGTTAGACGCTCGGAAGTATGTTCTTATATAAATGAAACTCGAAGAGCTCCCTATTATACAAAATATTATTATATATATAATAATATATGTAACTGATATATAATATATAATACAATATGTCAGATTAAATATATTACATAGAAAATCGAAAGCTACAATTTTTAATTATCAGAGAATTGGCTTTCCTGCATTAAAGAATCGTCAGTTTGATAAATATTTATAAAGAGGTACCACATGTTGTCGAGTTCATTGCCCAGAGTAGTGTTATGACAATTTTACTCGGAGCTCGTTATTTATTGAAGTTATATAAAACAGTAGTTATGATATAATATAGTTTATATAAATGTCATTTTAAAATTACAATAATTTTATTATCCACTTAAAATCTTTAGTTTATAACAAATTAGTAGATAATACTGATATATCTCGGCTATATATTAAAAAAATTGGAGAGCATTTTGATGCGTTAAAGCAAGGCTTGGAATTATTGACACGCAGCATAAGGATCGCGAGCGTTACGCGTCGTAACGACTTGACTACCCCGTGGTCGTCTAAATGTTACATGCAGTGCAGTCACGAAAAATCACTACGCAAGGAGTGGGGGCAGGCGACGTGTGTGCAGGAGTCCCGCACAGTGGCATAGGGCATCTACTGGGCGCTATCGAAGTTTAGAATTACAATGTTCACCCGGTAGACGCCCCGCGACGCTGCGCGGAACTCCCTTGTACATGCGTCGCCTTGTGTAGTTAGTTTTCCTGACTGTACTGGTCCCAGCCTTTGGATTAAAAGACTGCTAGTAGTACCTGAACTAGAATTTAGAAATTCTGTTTTATTTCAAGTTGGACATTTTGGTATTAGAAGGCAAGCTATATTGTTTTCACACTAATAAATAAAAATGAAATGCAATTAATATCGAACAGTCAGTTTACAATTATGCCATTTCCAACAAATATTATATAATTTTATTTATTTGATAGTTATTGTTTCCTATCATTAATTTCTTTGAGTAAATTATGTTGGATTTCACTAACCGGCATATCCACCACAGAAAAGCTCATTATCATTGTAGTTGACAGGATTTGGATATCCAAACCTCCACATACTGTTCCGTGCTGGTGGGTCCATCAAACGTCCGTGTCCGTGCACGTGAACGTGCTTGGAAACCTTTGAAATTACTATGTTTTAATCTTTTAAGTATGCAATATAACATTAATGAGTAAGGTGTCATTTATGATTTCTGATTTATTTGTTTCTGAAGAAATAAAAAGTATGTTCAAATGAAGAATGAGAAAGTGTTTACAGAGAATAAAGGTTAATAAAGAATTATACAGATGCACCATTTTTAAATGGATATTTGCCGCCATTTTGTCGCTTATAGTGGCTGACTTTAAAAATGATATCCTGTTGGAAACCCAAGAAGTTATATAATGATAAATACAATTTGCAGAAAAAATGAAATTGTAGTATTTTTAATTAATACTCTAATTTTATAAATTTCTTCAGTAATTTGTTTAATCCTCTACGGGATAATTTGTGTTAAATGTCATGACGCTCATTTTGTATGCGTCATCATGTATGCTGTAGATCATAAAGAAGTTTATATTGGAAAATGTAACAGGTGGGAATATGTGCGGTTAAAAAAGTTGAGATAATTTCCTGAATATGTACCGTCTACGTCACAAAAATTACATCACACGAACTCCAAAAAAATCGCTTTACTTTCTACAGGAAACAATTCTGGAAACGTATTAATTGTCATTGAGAATGGTATAACTGGAACAATTTCCATACGCCGCCAGGTGAAACTACCATCAGCCTGAAGAAAACTTAATTTGGTTTTATGACTTGCTCAAAAATGACATCGTAACATTTTAACCACGTTGCATACTTAAGCACATTGCTCGTGCACATTGTATAATTTAGCCCAAACAAAGTTCAATTTTAATTATATCAATCTCCATTGTTTTTACTTGTTCAGCGAGCGTTCTACTTTAAGCGCAATTTGTTTATAAATATTCATTGACACGCATTACTTACGCATATGTCCGTAAACATCTCTGTCACCTAGCAGTAATGTATACGGCTTCACGATTAAATTGCACATTTTTGATTATGCAAAGTGTAACAACATACAACGGTGTTGTATTTAAATATTTATATAGAAATATTTATATAGCATGTATAATACATTTATTGCATATGCTTTTAAATATAAACGAGCAAAACATATGCAATATGCAAAATAAGAAATGTACTTTTGGAATCACCTGATCATCACATTTTCTGTGCATTCTGTCCATTGATATACCTATTTTGGAAAAAAATATGCATTTGCATAAACATCCGCAGTTTATTCATTCAGTATGTGTATATCTATTTGACTACTAATTTATTGTTGTTTACAAAAAATATATACAAATAAATAAAGAAGTGAAAATTCTTACTTCATCAGTGTAGATATTATCAACACTTAAAAAAGTGATCGAAATCAAAACTTTTTTATACATAAATGAGTCTGCTACATATATTTTTTAACCGTTGTTCCCAAGGTCACATTTAGCTTTTTATTGATGAACCTGCAATGTTTTTACGACCGTCGTTTAGCTGAGACGAGAACTCGTCTAAGTAAGCGTTATAAAATTCTTTTTCCCCCATCTAAGGGAAACAATAAAATGTAGTGTTCGAGAGAAAAGGAATTTCGTATGGCCATGTTATCGAAGAATATCTCATATACATCACTACTTTATGTTGAGATATTTTTGTACAACCGATATTTCGAAGTCTTTATCAGTTTAAAGGCATCTCAAAGTAATGAAACCGTTGATTCAAATCATTTTGAATAAGAAGTAATAATTTAGTGCAGCAGAAATAAAAATTTATGTGAATCATTACTGAATTAATGTCACAGTAATATTTATACCGTATTTACTTTGTCGCAGATACACCTTTCATGACTTGATTTGTGCATTGCACAATCAGTTTGTCAATTAAGTCATCGACTTCTTAAAAGTATGAGTAAATCTTTTGTAATACAACGCTGTCGATGCTTAATTTGTATAAACAATTGGGCTGCACACTGAGAAAATCGAAAGCATGAATTCTCGGTGGTTATGTGTCAATGAAAAACCCGTGGGGCATAAATAATAATAATATTAATATTAATAATAATAATACTAATAATAATAATATTTTAAACAAAATAATATGTATGAAATGATAATAGTTGATAATGATATGCAATTTGAATACACTTTGCTGAAATAGTGTACGTGTATTGGAGGGAACTGGAAACGAAACTTGACGAAATATGCCGTTATTTAGGCACCATGGTCTTCCAACGTTTTCCTTGCTGATGAGGAAAAAAGAATATAGAAAATACAAGGGCTACCACTCGAACGTTCTAAGAAAAAGAGAAATCTTGTCTTCGGAATGCTCACCTGAATCGTGACACATATTGTCATCGTGCAAATATTTATTGTCCCTGCGTTGCTGTAGGCAGGTTGTGGTAAATGATAAGAATTCAGTACAATAATAAATCTACCGTTATCTGTGTTTCTTATTATTGTTTTTCTACCGTGGTGAACCTGGTTGAACGTTTAATTATTTCTGTACATGTCTTAAAAAACGATTATTTGCATATTGGCAATTGTTATTCTGAGTAATATTATTACTGTTTTAGATCTTTCTAAATAACGATCAATGTATATTTTTATATTAACCTATGATAAACTTTACAAGAAAACATTTCACTAACTTTTTACACCAAGAAGAAGAGGAACAAATATTATCTTTTTTTAAAGGTACTACACTTGGTTTTTCTTCGTTGAAACGATTAGAATTATACAATACAGAATGAGTTCTGTACGTAAAAAATATATATGAGTATGGTGACAATATTTATAGTAAATGCACTTCCACAATTAGCAAAAACAAACATAGATGAATTAATTATATTTATTCGGGAGTTACAAGAATTTTTGGATGTTTCATCGATCAAATTTTCAATTTATCATTTTTGTAATGTAGAGGTCGTTAGAATCAGTGTTTCTTTGCTATGCCGATATTGCAGATTCCTGACGCTAATAGATATTGTAAGGTGCAGTATGAATTCTATACCCTGTTTGTATAAATTAAACTGTATATTTTTTGGAAAACAATTTCTCAATCCAAGTTTGAGAGATTGTAAGTATCTTCTTGACGAACTTCCATAAAGAGGATACAATATAGGACATATTGCAAAATCATTATTTTAAATATTGATACTGTTTGCATTTATTAGAAATAATTATTTGAAGCAATATTCCTTCTTGGATTTACTAGAAATAATTATTTGAAATAATATTCCTTTTTGGGTCTATTAGAAATAATTTTTTTAAAAACTATCTGATGTATTGAAAATCACAATAGAGAATTACATGAAATATAGTTGCTGAAATGGCTAATTAATTACTGCTAGTTTTATCCGCTTGCTCACTTAAACTACGAAATATAAACATCAATATTCTATATACGAATGTGAGACGCATTAGCTAACATATTTTATGAGATGCTATACAAATATTTCGTTCTACATGTACAATTTCATAGTGATGCAAAATCAAATAATTGTTTGAAATAGTATTTTCTTTATTATAGAAATAACTAAAATATTTATTTTCCATCCCAAAGACCAAACTAGTAGTAACGCAAAAGTAAATAATTATTTCGGATAAAATAACATTAACATAGTTTAGAAAATAATTTCCAAAAATATGTTTAGTATTTATTTCAAGTACTATTTTACGTAGCACTGTTTGATAAAGTACTTACTCGTTTGAATGGTTTTTTGAATAGTCTTTTTTATTCCTTTTTGACCAATTTTCAGAGTTAGATTTTACAGAAATTTTTGGAGTTGATTTTCGACACTTAAAGTAGTAAAGTATTCAATACAGTAGAGATTCACTTATCCAATCACTTCGTTCTTACAACATTCTTGTTAGATACGTTATCACCTAGTAGAGAAGTTGGATGAAATTTTTAGATAAAAGAATATTTTGGTATCAGTATATTCCAAAAATAATTTTATAATATTCTGATACTAAATTAAAATTATTTTTGTAATATACTGATACCAAAACATGCTATTATCTAAAAACGTTGAGATAAGATAGTTTCTGTGTATGTAATACTACTGTATAACCAAGATAAACAGGTGTCAGATGCTGAGGAGTTAATTGGGGGTTTCTTCCATTCTGTGAGTGATGGTAGCGTGCCTTCGTCCACTCGCCGACACCGCAGACAAAGAAATGTTTTCTTTTCTGTAATACAAACTAAAAATGATAGTTCTGTAATAATATTTGGAATAAAAACAGTGTTTCCCTGGACTTTGTTATGTTGGTTAATTTGAAATATTTATTTACTTTCGTAATAATAGAAATATTTATTTAATTTTACATGTATATGCAATATGTATGTCAATTATTTTATTTACTGTCGTATTAATGGAAATACTATTTCAAATATAATATATATCTAATTTTAAGTCATCTACAATATGTATTTTAATTGTTTTATTAACTTTCGCATTAATGGCAATGTTATTAAATCAATATTTAACAGGTATTAAACGACGATTATGACTTATCTAAATTTATATTTGTTTCATGAAAATACTTGTTCAAGGTAATGAAAATATTCATTGAAATAATTGTTTCCTATATTTAGTCAAAGATATCATTTTAAATAATTATTTCTGATATAAACAAGTATTTTGAAATATACTTCTATGTTGAACTGAGAAATGAAATTAATTATAAAATATTATTTTATTTAAATAAAAGTACTTCAATTTCCATTTTCAATACTTTTTATTTAAATTTACACACAACTGGAAAACATACGTGAGAATCTTACGAAATATAGTGGTGTAAAAAAAAAAATTCGCATGACTGACAGCTCTGTTGAATAATTTCGAGGCGTTCCCCTTGTAAAGCGTGTTATACTGGTGCACTTTCCTTGCCGGTGGCAATATTGCAATTGCCCACAAGCCGAAAAGTATGAAAACAGTAATTTTCATAAAAGTGTAGCACATCAATACACTCATACAAGCTAACAAATGATTGCTTCACAGCAATGGCGCAATCTGTCATCAATTGCTACCATAATGTGCCGTTTCGATAGGACATTGCAACTCTGACTTACTTAATTACATATGAGAAGTGCCTATATTATAATGCAATCTATATTGAAGTAGTTTTTTAATAGTTATGTTTTACAGTTTTCTAGACAGTAGATTTCGTTCAAATTTCTTTTTAAGTTTGTATGAAGCAACAGATCGTGGATACATAAATGAACGTAATATACGTAATAAAATTCGGATTTAGTATCGTCGGTCAAAATATACCAAAATATATAAAAAGTATATCAAAATAATTAATTATTTCCTTAAATGAAAACTTCGGATGAACTTCAAAAGTTATATGTATATGGAAATCTGTGCTTTATCATTGAAAGTCTTTATATTAACAAACACGAGGCAGATATTTTTCGACTATTTTCAAACAATTTTTTTTTAACGAAAAATTAATTTCCATTTGTAAAAATAGATACATGAACTACTTTGACTAGTTCCTATACTATTATTTTTCACACTTGTACAATTTTGAAATTATGGTAACTTCCTTATGCTGAAGGTCGATGTACTTTTGATGTTCAAATAAATCGAATACTACATATATTATTCGTTTTCACGAAGATATGTATAGTCATCATCTTCCGCGGTTTATGTTATAATAAAATTAAAATCTTTGTCAAAAGTTGATGTAACAGCAAGCAAGGAATAATACAACCAATAGATTCCAAACTATGATTTCGCAAACATTTGTAGAGTGGATTACGAACTCGATCACAGACGCATAGATATCCTACATACGTATATATGTGAATGAAGGTTCATGAATTCAAATGTCA
This sequence comes from Augochlorella aurata, assembly GCA_028455555.1. Taxonomy (NCBI): domain Eukaryota; kingdom Metazoa; phylum Arthropoda; class Insecta; order Hymenoptera; family Halictidae; genus Augochlorella; species Augochlorella aurata. The sequence goes on along the minus strand of CM052150.1, from coordinate 12,848,366 downwards.
CTTTCAAGACAATAAATGTTAGCCTGACGAAATTTTAGAAACGGATAAGTAATAAAAAATTATTAGTTTTTCTTTGATATTTTATCATTTGTAGCATGCTCTATAAATAAGTTTATTATTCATAACATAACTAGTATTATAACATGTTATAATTTGTAACATAACTAGTATGATAACATACTATAATTTGTAGCATAACTAGTATGATAACATACTATAATTTTTAGTATAACTAGTATGATAACATACTGTAACTTGTAAAGTAACAAGTATTACAACACATTACAACTTGTAATATGACAAGTATTAAATCATGTTCTAACTTGTAATATAACTAGCATTATAACATATTATAACTCGAATGTAAGAAGTATTTCAATACTTGGCATACTTGACGTAGTATACATACAGTTATATTTAATAACTACCAAACATTATGTTCTTAGAATGAAAACACAGTTGTAATAATGTGTACAAATCTTTAAATATACTTGATAGTAATCGAGTATTAATAATAAACATACAAATGAATACTGTTACATGTGTATGCTTACTGATAACTGTTCCAATAAAAGTTTCGTATTAAAATGGTACCATTGTTCCTAATAATACATCAATCACCAAGAAAATAAGTGTGTATTTTATCCTACTTACGTGCAGTATGAAACAGAATATTGCAAAGTGTATGTTGGGCCATCGCGTTTTGGTAATCATGGCTACCTGAAACAGAATTTATACAGGTATAAGCTTCACAATACCATAAAGTGATTTTGTGTAGGCAGTCAGTGATTGTCACCTTTTATGGTGGTCTACCGTTAACGACTGTCGGAGGTGATAGAGATAAAGAGTAGGCGCCGTTAATGAAACTAATGTATTCTTGAGTGCACAATGTAATAACGATACTCGAAACGATTGAAATATTTTAAATTCATTCAAAGGGTAAATAACAAGCGTGTTAATAGAGATTGTAACGTATTTAACGATATTGTCTAAACGATACGCGCCTATCGTGACAATGATTAAGGTACGTTGATCCGAAAGTAAATTCCAGCTGCTCTGAAATTTAAGAAAAAAAACTGATTTGCATAGGACAACCTTCGCTGGTAGTCGTTCTAATTGTGTTCCAATGTTCCGTTTCTTCAAAGTAAATGGATTAGGGGACCTCGAGAATAAATTGCAGACGATCAGCCTTGAATCAGTTAGTGACAACGGAATCTTGCGTAAGAAAGTAGACACACGAAGTATGTATGTGGTGCCAATCGGGTCGGATTACGACAATAAAAAACGATTCCGAAGTTTCTTATTACATCGTACACAAGCTGTTTCGTGATTTTACACGTACCAACAATTTTAATGTTTATGGAATCACTTGAAATGACTCCTCACTGATGAATTTATCTGTTTACGTGACAAATCGAAGATGTTTAGAATTTCATTCCGAATTCGTGTTAGATAGAATTCTACATTTTTTACTCGCACATCAATTTTCTTTTATCTATATTTTTACGTACAAATTTATTGTCAACTTTTTTAGAAACTCATGATGCTTTGCCAATGAATTGACACAGTTTCGTAAAAATCAGTAATATTCGTTCACAGGAATGTAATCCCATTAACTTTGTGTTAAACATTTTGAACCTTTTACCAGTAGTATTACAAACACAGTACATAGGGGTAAAGGTAATAATATCGAATGAAATTCGCATAGACTATAATATTGATATGCAGAGCAAGTGTTGTTAATTTTCCGTGTAAACTGACACGCTATTGTATGGATTACTAAATTACAATATCAATGACTAATACAAATACCTCATGTCGAAATATAAACACTCTGGGCTCTTTATTATACGTACAATGAATCGCTGTAACCAGAACAAATTTTCTTTTCCAAAACAAGAGAAGATACAAAATGAAATATTGTTAATTGAATTATTAATTATAAAGACTACGCAACCAATACTCTTGTACTTAGTGGTACTTTCAGGTACATCAATAGTCATTTTAATCTCTACTATCGATATATTTTTCTATTTTTTTTTATTTTTCCTAACACCTGATCAAAATAAATTTATATTTAAAATTACATTGTTATATGAAGACGTACAAAAATTAATCAATTTTGTTTGTGACAAATATATCTATATGGTAGAAAATTGGGAATGTTTAAATACACAATTAATAGAAAATCCTGAAAATACGTGCGAAAATCACATTATCACATTAAAACAAAAAAATAAATATTCTTGTGAACCAAACACATTGTATATGTAAATAAATTTATCGTAAGCGGTTTACATACCACGCTATTTATTGCACAAATCCATAAACATTTAATCTAACAGTTCAACTAAATAATTGCTCTATTATTCGAACACTTGTAGTTCCCTAATTAATTAAAATAATGTAGGTTCCACCGTATAATGTACCATGCTGCATCAACTTAAGATAACATTTATTCACGAATAAATGACATAAAGATATTGACAAACTCATGATCATGATAATTTTAGTTAACGTCTTCGATGCACGATATAATTTTATTCCAATCCATACTGTTGCATTAAAGTAATTGCTGTTTTTACAGCCTCTGTTATTACATTTTACGTTCGTAATATAAACTTAAATAATATTAGGTACTATATGTAAAAAGAAACGAAATTAATCTAGAGTTAAGCTATATTATTATTTTATTCTTTTTTATTTCACTATGTTGCGATAATAATAAAGATAATAACTCGAAGAGATGTTGAGAAAGGATATACGTCACTGTCGCGTTAATATTAGCGGGGATCGGACAGCATAATCGCTTTCTTCAGGATCCGCGACACTCACAATTAGTTTGAGAAAAAGGTAAGCTAGCTGCCTCGTTCTGTACAGTGAAATTTTTGTTTTGTGGCCTCATTCGTCAAGGTTTTATATGTAGTTGTAAAAGGCTAACGTCCGTTGTTTGTTCGCAGTGACCAACTTGCAATTAAATACAGATGCTTTGACTTATGCTCATACACACGCGGCCATATCGAAGTTGGCATTAATTACAGGGCAATTCGTTACACAACAGGTCATTGCGTGTGATATCGATGAATCGCTGTGATTCGGCTTATAACTCGAAACACGCCCTGTCGTCACGTTCGTGGGTCCGTTAAGATCTTGTCATGGCATAGCTATACAACTACAGAAACCGCGGATAGAATTAGTGTACATGCCCAGGTAAAAGGTGAAGGAGTGGAAGGCCCATCGTCTGCACGCCTTCTCTGTTTCTCGGTGTTTTTCTTTGTCTTTCTAATGACGGAATGCGGTTCCACCAAGGGCCCATCGGCATACACTGAATAGCAGGTTAATCAATTCGACATCGACGACACATTGTCTATTTTGTGCGGTATGCATACGGTCATCGATTTTCTTGGAGAAGTTCAAGGTCAGCAGAGTCTGGAATTGTTTCGTGCTTAAAAACAATTTGAGTCTGATACTTTCCATAAGAATGAATGTGTTTTTAATTAATCAGGTTCGTGCTTATTGCATTTGCTATGTACAACCTTCGTATATAGATATGTATGTGTCATTGTCTCAATATTAATGTGTTTCTACGTTAAGTAAGTCCAATTAAAAAACCAATCAGCAAAACCAATTTCGCTGAAACATAATTGTTATTCTTTGATGACAGAATGCTTCTTTTATTATTATGGCGACATGTTTTAATATAACTTTGGCTTACACATATTTAAAAGCAAAGAAGTTTGTATATGCTTGCCATTTTCTGATTTTTAATCGAGGTTCTTCAATGGTCCACATATCGTTCGCTAACTAAAATACTCGTTCATTGGGGTCATTAGATTCAGACAGACAAGCAAAATTCAAGGATTTTTTAAATGTTTTCAAAAGGTGCATTTTCATATGCGAATTCATTATTTTGTTGCCATACTTTGATCCTTTTACCGATGACATAACTTTTAATAGAGAAAGCTTTATCAAATAGTTCGCCGTCGTTTATATTCAGTCAATAAAAGACAAAATTAAATTAAAGAATAAAATAAAATTGTTCACAAAATAAAATTATTAACAAAATAAAGGACAAAATAGCTGTTTCAGGAAAAAGAGTAAATTTGAAGGACACAGCAGTGAAATAGTCTATCCTCTTAAATAAGTGGCGCATTGTCACCGTAATTGTACAGGATGTTGCATATTATAAATATATATATTTAAAAAATATAAACATACAGAGTGCGATGTATATTTTAGGTTCTACAATATTTTCATTATTCTTCCCGACGTAAAAATTTATCTTACAAGAAAATTATATGGTACAAGATAACGCTAATTGTGATATACGAACTTTTATATCAACGTCGTTTTTAAAGTTTACGATAATATTGTTAAGATATCGTTAAGGCGAGAAAAGCTGCTTCAGCAATACTGCAACATATTAAACGTGATAATGTCATTGAGTCTACTTGTTTTTATTCGAACATATTGGAAGCAATATATTTATTTACATATTTGTATGGACATTGTAAGGTATGTATGTGTTATAAACATAAGCTAGATGGATGTATTTTTTCAAAACATTCCATTTTCACATTACAAAAGATTTATCAATTCACAATCATTTAAAATATATACATAATATTTTTGTAAATTTCTTATTTTAGAACTTATTTTAGATTGCTAAAAAGAGATAAGATTATCATGCGGTAAAGTACATTAATATGCTATTAATGATAAGTGGACTGCATATTTTTGTGCAAAATAAAAATAGTTTAACAATTAGAGAGGACACAAGGAGTGTCTTCGATATTAATAAAACTTTCTGGTAAATCTAGAGCAAAAATATACTGAATCATATTTTTTCATTTACGGCAATACATTTTATTTACGAAGGTATTTTACATTTAATCTTTATAATTTTAACAAACACTGCATCAATAAAACGGTAATAAAAGTGGTAAAATTATTAGTTCTTAAATCTTTTTTAAATCAAATTTTATTCCACTTAATGGTATGAATAATTTATAGATAATCGATAATCATACCACCAGATTTAACTGTTTTATTTCTACTGACGAGAACAATAGATGTATAGATAATATATCGGAAGAAATTATGCCAAAGTGGAAATCAATTAATTATACATATATAAGTATATAAACGATTACAACAGCGTATTGGTCCAAAATTTGCATCGGTTGTGTTTTTGGAGTTGCGAATAATAAATACTATCACTGCATAACGCTAGAAAATATGACTAGTTTCTGATATTCTTGTTCTAATATTTGTTCTAACTTCGGCGATATAAAATGGAGCCTCGATTTAAAAAATGTCTTCGAATCTTCTGCACGTGCGATATGACGTATTAAACGGTATTAAACCCAGATACAGTCGGCGATACGGTGAGTTCGCAACATGACACCCTGAGTTATCATATTTAACGTGACGTATGTATATAAGTGTAGTAACACTTGATCCACATGTTATATTCCGTTCGCTTGGATTTATCGTTCCTTACTTGCCATAACCGGTTGTGATTGGTACGAGCGTAGGGTAAATTATGACAGTGTCAAGCAAAGTCAAAGGCGATTCAGCAATACATAGGTGGGAACAAATGACAGCTCATTTACTATTTTTGCTCATTTTTGGAGATGCATATGTGTAAGAAAAAATGCATTTTGGTTACTCTATACAATATTTGATAATATATTAAAAATTCATCAACTATTTTATAAAACTCAAATTACAAATGAATAGAATACATTAACAAAAATAATTACTGTATCACATTCGTGGATCACTGTTTCGATCATTGTGGATCATTGTGATAATGAGTATGAATATAAAGGAAGCTCAGTAAGGCGTTTAGAAAGAAAGTATTAACATGAGATTATGCCACCCTCGAAAACAAGCAACTTTCGTTTAACACATTTTTTTACGTATGTAATATTTGGAGATTTATCGAGTCATTATTGACATATTACAGAAGTCATGAAAAACGATATCCTCCAGGAATTAAACAACTTTTTAAATATAGCCAAACATGTGTATGTAAACTTGTTAAACATTTGACCTATAAAAATCGAACCTTTCTTTATCTCAAAAATTACTTAAAATTAAATTCTGATTGACTGATTAATAAGTTTTGTTCATATGTTATGTTAGAATGTTTTGTTTGTGAATGATTAATATTTGTTTGTCCAAATATGATCACAGAATCATATTTCTATACGTTAACATTCATAACACACATTAACACTTTATTATACCGGAAGCCAATTAAATGTTCCAATCACCGAACTCTATGTAACATTAATCCGAATAATTCGTTGAATTGTGGATGAAATTGCTGCCGCTTTTAAACAATTTTTTGGTAAATTTTCAACTGTTGATCTTCAAAATTAAAAGGATTAACTGATATTTATTATCAATATATTATTATCCTAAATGAAAAGTGTAAAAGAATGTGCCGATTTAATTCTAAATAAACGCTCCATTGATATTTGACTCTTAGCTAGTGTATAAAATAAGAAAAACATGGAAACTGGAACTTTTATCACAAAACGAAGTAGAAATGCAATGTTGGGCTCACTCATGATCTCGGTATACCAGTTATCTATTTTATAATAAGAATGATCTATTTACAGATAACTCGTAGAAACCATAGAGATAATATTTCGAAGTACTTAAAGAATCCTATCATTCGATCCTTTATTTATATTTACTTAATCTTTCGTCTTGATATTATTGTACCCACTTCGCAAGAATCGTGTAAAATTTTTATTAATTGTTGTTATCAAGTCAATCACGATTATCAGTGTTCGCAGATGTAACATTTTGTTATCGTACAGAGGATGTGAAACATTGGTGCTAATGTAAAATACGATATCAAGTAACGCAAACAGATTTGCACTATATTTATTTTGGAGAAGAATGCACGTGTAAAGAATCCCGAACAATTTATCAAACGCATTCCAATGCTCTAACTTATCGTTAACATACCGCTAACCTTCCTTTTATCAACACAATTCAATGGTAACCGATAAACTGCAGCAGCTCCTTTCTCCGGTACAACGAAGGTTAACCAGCTCTTTTTTATTTCACTTTGAACTAACTTACGGCTTTTATCGGATTGGTAGATATTTTGTATGTTATTGGGCGGACTTTTTTCCGAATAATTTCGTATCCGCTTTGTGACGACATCCTTCTTTCGTGTCTCTCGAACTCAATGATCCGGTTTATAGTTAATATCGTTTTTATCGACTTTTTTCTTAGACGCCTATTTATGACAAATTAATTTTATTATCATTGTAGGAAAAGTTGAGAAATCAATTGACAAGACGTGATTCGATTTAAGATATAATTTCTAATTAATGCTTTGGAAGGTATCTCTTGAGTCTCTGGTAAAAATAACGTTAACTTGAATTGCTTAGCAAAGTCTTTTGAATTGAACGGCACAATGAAAATTTCGAAGTTCAAACTTCAAATGAAAATTTCATTACCTTTACTTTTGCAACTCCTATTTTTTCAATATTAACGCACAACGGTTTACACAAACAACATGCGAACTGTCACTATGTGTAAATGCACGATAAACATTACAATTGATAATTACAATAAATAGTTTAAGTAATATCGATTACTGTTCGACATCTGGTACGTTAAATTTTTGTTAATTATACTACTATGATTCTACTATAATTTCGTTGAAAAGAAAATAAGTAATAGCTTCAAAATTTCAAAAAATATAACTTTAATAAAAAAAAGAATAGAGAAGATATCTTTCCGTGAAAATTTTCTTATTTCATAAAAAATATTACAATTAATTTATATTCCTGCGATACAAAGCACAATCTACTTTATACGTTAAGCCTACATTGGAATAGTCTGTGTTTAAAGTATAAACAACAATTTATAAATAATGCATTCTGCATTAGCATAACTTTTCAATTCTTACTAATATATTATGCATATACATTTTATAAAACATATAACTATAACTTCGAACAAAGAAAACTGGTAGATATGTACAACGAGAGTACCAAAAAATTAGAAAGACATAATAGTAATACAACGAGTACGTTACGAGTAGTTACATGTGAACGCCTAAAGAGTAAAGGAAAAGATTTAACATAAAGTGAATATTTAAGTAGCTTAACGTGCAGTAAACTATTTTTCAATACAGCTACGCATATCAGTGATATTTACGTAGTCCCTATTTACATAGTCTACTCTTTATGTATACGAGGGACAGGATATAAAGGAATCTCGTTTCCACTCGCACATTCGAAAACTGAAGTGAAGGACAGTCTTGCCAAAAAAACTAGTATGCAACACAATAGTAAACTTTTATGCTGTTTTCAAACTTCAAATGTTGTAATTTATTCTATATAATTATAAAACGCTATGATTATATAAGATGTTTTGGAGATCATGTAATATTGCACAGATAAGAAGGCATTTGCTATTGTTGCCGACTTTATGTAAACACAACGAAGTAAAACAACAATTTGCATTTATTCGTGGTGGCTTTCAAAAATAGTTTCATTCTTTTTTATCAAGAAACTTCGGTGCGACGAATCATTCAAAGCCAGAAAACAGGAAGCTTCCAGAGTACACAATCGTTGGATACGCGAAGCTCATTATGCGCGGTGTGATTAAGCAGTCAGGAAAGGAAGTACAGCCAAGCTCATCGATTACAATAAATCTGTCAGCTTATTTTGTATATGCTGAATTTGTAAAATATATTACCTTGATTGGTACAATCACCGAGGTTAATAGTGCTTGCATTCCTATGATGTTTAATGTCTTACTGAAGGACATTGACTTCAGCTTCTGTATGCGAAACAGCATATATATGTATATAACTTGTGTATACCTATTTTTACTAAATTAATTTTAGAAACATTACAAGGAAAGTTGGCAAGTTGATAGAGAAAGAGTGACTTGTACAAAGTAATCTTAAATTGAAATCTTCAAAGGTGTTAAATTAAACTACTCAAAGATGTCTTTTGACCCCTTTGGTAAAAATAGTGTCAAATTAAAACTAACAAAAGTGCCTTTCGACTCAGTTGATAAAAATAATATTAATATTGTGAACAACTACAACATGAGTAAGCAATAATACCCTGTTGTTTAAAGCTGGCAGTAATTAAAGCAATTTAAGATTTCAACGTCAAGTAAATGTTAAATTAAATGTTAAAAATAATATTCAATTATTCAGACTAATTGACAGAAGAATATTTTTATCAGTGTATTTTATTAGCACAATTTATTCAGTGTGTAGTCAGTGTTGAAGTTGAATTAATAATAATATGTGGTTTTTTATTCCAAGTAATTCCACATAATTAGACCGGGGATCATTGTGCAAAATAAAAATTGTCTGCTTCAGTTGCAATACCAAGGAGCTAAATAAACGTTTCATCGTTACTTTAATAATTGAACAAGTCAAAAGCAATATATTGACAATCCTGTCATCCAAATTATTTTCGTGCTTTAAGTTGCACCTACTCGTATTTCTCGTAAAATAAAAACTCGTAGGTGCTACATAATAACTTATTTCATCATACTGCAGTTCAATTTAAAAGAACGATCACACGATAAAAATCTTAAACAATTTAAATATCATACAGCAGACTGGAAATGTAATCGATGTGAAAGAATCGTTAGTTACCGCGTGTATCACGCTCGAAGGGATACACCTCAATTATTTCTTTCGCCGGCTTTTGTAATTGACTTATAAGAGGCGTAACACGACCGCTCACGTTTCTCAGTTACGAGGTGACAGTTAAAAGGCGTTTAAAAAAACAAGTCGTAAGGATTTTAAGGTGAACACCGACTTCCTGCGTGATGACCGACTTCCCGCTAACAAAGTTTTTTATAATCGAAAACTGGGTGCATGTATTATGAATCACGCGATGTTATCATCGACGTCACTATTTCATATTGTCATTGTTTCAATTTTGCTTCTTTTTCTAGCATAAATATTGAATTTTTACCATTCGAGGCGAGCATGGGTACAGACATGTTTATATTAATTTTAACGTGCTTCTAGAAATTTGTATGCGTTAAACGGCGGACATTGTCTACGATTATGAAAGATTTTTTAACGGTTACACAAATCGACATGCGTTATTCATATGCAGGATGCCTGGCTCTCGTGCTTAAAGGATTTAAATACAATCTCTTTTGATCTGAAATTGATGCAACATTTTTTTGTGAAAACTTTTTAATATGTATTGAATGTCGCACTGGGGTAAGAGCCGTAATAATAGGCAACGAGCACAGAAGGATGTGCACTTATACATTAGTAACTCGAAACAGTTTAAAGTAAGATTCTTTCGTTGAAATATGAGCGTGTTTCTCAAAGATACATATTTGTATATGCGCTAAATATGAATCATTTATTTTTTCAATACATGTTCCCCCGGGATCACATAGTTTTCCCGGGGGTAAATACAACAAAAATCGCAATTTGCGCGCGCTATACATTCGATAAACGGCTTATTTCAATTACGGAAGATAAACAAACTATTGACATAGTGATAATATAAATATAATAGATAGATATTATAATAGATACTTTATAAAAGTATCTAAAGTATATTATAAATATACTTTATAAATAGTCAGTCAATTATGTAGCATTATAGTCGTGATTCCTACAGACTACGAGTCTTTTGCTTTTGCCCTTAGTGCTGTAGTTTATTAAATTAGTGTATTATCATAACTGATTTACTAAAACAGTTCCACGTTTGCCGAATATATGTATACAAAATTGTATCAATGTATACAAAATTCAATTTACGAAATGATTCTTGAAAAGTAGGTAATTAAGAACATCCATTATATGTGACCAAAGATGTCATCAGAACATCATCAACGTTACAAACTTTATATTTACAACATATAATTTCCGGATTAATTAAATGCTTAGAAGCTCGAATACCCACTGCATATTTATCAATTAAAGTTGACACTCTTCAATTTGTAACCGATAATTTTAAGATCGAACTACACAATTACGTTACTTCTGTCGGTAACTATTTTTAAAATGATATTAATCAATTACAATAGAAACTTCATCTACACAGAATTAATGTATTTATTTATTAAATTATAATATTATACGACGATATAATTTGTATCGACCTCAAAAATTTTTAGATAGAAGAGATAATATTGGTACCTTTTTGATATAAAAATACATTCTTGTATCGATCCTTTAACATGCATCTATATATAAACAAACTATCAACGGGCCAATAATGTATGAAATATTTCGAGCATGTCCTACGAAGTTTGTTGCAAAAACTACGCACAGATCAGCGGATTTTTATGCAAAATCAAAACTGCCATCACTAATTGTAAGATGCAGGAACTATATAGACATCAATTTTCCTTATCAATAATTTTAATGAATTTGTTCAATAATTTTAATTATTTTAGTAATAGAATGATAGCTCCGAACTGTTTAAATGTACCAGCTATTTTTTATCCGATTCACTCAGTTTAATATGAAGATTGCATCTGAAATTATACATTTCAAGCAAATAACATCATCGTTACTTTTGTGACATTGCTAACTTGATAACTTCTTTGAAGATTCTGCGAACGAGTTCCCTTTCGTTGAAATTATAGGACGGTTCGTACGGCAATAAATAATGTGTAATCGGTACTGCAGGAACGGTTGAGTACTTACCGGTGAGCACGTGATCGGGGTCGTAATACAGGTGGACGGACGATTATGTAGGTGAAAACTGTGTAAGTCCGCCGTTTACGGAATTTCGGAAGAAATCGGATTTAAGAGGTGCCGGTTCTACGCGAAGGACTCTCCTAATTTACACCGGGCCGGAGCGTTGTGGATTAGACGCCGAACGAACGCTCCAAGGATAAAGAATCGAACCGATCGGATAACTACTAGTTCAAAATTGGCCAAAGGCGTTACACTGTAGTTGTCACGATGCCATCCGATCGAGCGAACCGACTCGAATGCGTTGGCGCGAACGAATAATACTCACGCGGCTCCGAACGGCTCGCCAGTGCCGAAAAACTTGACTACCACTACCCAGTGTCCAAGAGTAAAGCCTTTAAGGCGTGGTTTCAAGACACATTAGGATAATGTGCGTATTGATGACCGTGAAACTGTCAGATTATCTGTCAAAATGTTTCGATCGCTAGAAACAACATATGTAAATTTCTTGGGGTTTTATTAATTTTCAGACACGTAGCTAGCCGCGGGAATTCATCTTACTACCATCAATATTTTGGTGACGGATGATATCTTGAAGATACACTTAGTTCCTGAAAAAATACAAGAACGTTATAAGAGTAATCAGTATCCTACAATCTTACTTTTCAATTTTTATTTTATTGCACATTGCTTTTGCTAAAAGGATCAAATATCTGTTAACATTTTAATTTAATACTGTTTTGAAGAAAGAGATAAGAATAGTCTTGCTGAAATTTTGATGCAACACCATATCTAACATTTCAAAACGCTGTTCTTACTGAAAGAGTCAACAAACGTCTGTTAACATTTAAAACTGCCAAGGTTATGTCATTTGACTGAAACGGTCAAAAAACGCCTGTTAAAATTTTAATGTAACATTATTTTTATTAAAATAATAGGGTTAAAAGACATCTTTTAGAATTTCAAAATTGCTTTCTTAGTCTAACTACTAACTATAATGACTATGAAATTAATTTGGGCTAAGCAGAATGACATGAATGCTCGGATAATGAAACAGTTACTTAATTAGAATGCCAGATTTAATCTTCGTCCACAGTAAATCGTGTTGCATATAGGTTGCTCTTAATTCAGCTGATTACAAATAAAAAGTATTTGCATAATAAATAAACCTAATATTGGAGGACCGGATAAACGACGTTCTACTGTATACATTAGAAAAGAATGATGAAAGCAGTGTTCAAGTAAGTAATCTTATGTTTCGATTTGCAGAGGTTTTAAGAGGAAAAAAAGTAGATAAAATTGTGGGTTTATTAAGATTTGAAATATCGAGGTTTGATTGTATAGGTATAATTTTTAATGCATTAATAGATATCGCATTCTGCAATATTAAGTTAATTAAAGTCACAGGCTAAATTTCATATCGAGTATGGTTTTCGTATTCATATTGATGAATATACTCTTGATCATTTTTAAGAGAAGAATCAGTATTATGAGTATTATTAGTATACTTCTGTAATATTGAAATTAAAATATCATCTAAAGTATTGGGTTTTAGTGAAAATAATTTAATACTAACTTTATAGGAAATTACGAACTCTTATAAATAAATAAATAAGTAAATGTATAAATTTCTTTGATTTCATGGAATTTTCGAGATTGTTGACAGTTAAAGTCAATAAACATGAATTTTGAATAATTTCTGAACAATCATTTTTTTTCTTCGGTGCAATTTGACAAAATTTGGTGAACAATTATGTGCTTAATATCAGTTTAGCAGAACGGGTGAATATATCGGAAACGCAACCTTATGAAAATCTAGTCATCACTAGTGTATGTATGAATAAAATGTCGCAATGATTATAATAATCATTATAGTTAATTTTGTAACATACCTCTGAAACTTTGTCTTTTCAAAATTAACATTAAATCTACCGTGCTGTTTAATATGACCGGTTTCACATTTTTAAAATTTTATTTTAAAAGTGTGGTAATTATAAAAGCTTTATTATAACGTAATTATAAAATCTGTTACAATAAAAATAGCGAAAAGTTAAAAAAAATTCAGTCTTGTCATCCTCATAAAGCAATGTGTGTATATATTAATCAAATATTTAATACTCTTGTTTTACGAATGTTTTGACAATTTTTACAATATTGACAGACTTCTGTGGCTAATTACATCTTCTCTGAGCTGAGAACAGAAAACCAAACACTCTTAAACGTGAAATGTAAAAAAGCATTCCAGAAGGTTGCGAGAGACTAAAAAACCGTAATGCGTCCAGTAAATTACTTTTACTCGCACGTGAATTCTTAATGAATCCTTGCAGAAAACGTTACGACTTTAAAAATAAGACCACTAAAAATGATTGAGAATTAACGCAGCATTTTAATTTATTGTAAATATTTCCGCCCGGCTTGCAAACTGGGAGCAATATCTTTGTTTCAAATTTTTTAATGTAACGTGTATTATGTATCGAGTCTGACGAGTTTATGATGACTATCTAAGAAAGAAATGCTTTCACATTTTGAACAGCAATAACAAAGCTAATTAGCTAAAGGTTACTTTTCACGAAACTGGTTACAGATTTACTAAAAATTTTTCTGTTTCTTTTAATCTATTATTGATTTTTTAAATGTTCTTGTTTGTGAACATTAATCAATCAGATATTGCTATTAACGGATTAAACAACCTCACGCTATACCAAACAAGAGTCGACCAATTTGACAGTCTCCAAAAACACTACTAATTAAAGAATATTACCGATAAATCTTTTACATACAACTCAATATTAGTACCATTATAAAACAAATTAACGAGTGAAAATGACTAAATAATAAAATGTAAATAAAGCGACTGTTTCTACTTAGGAACATTGGCATCTAAAGAGTAAAATAAACAAAACTATATATCTTGTCAATTAATATCTGTTGCAGTTTTTCTCAATGTACGTAGTACATTTTCTCAATGTACGTTTTATAATTTGCTTAAAATAAAATGCGACGCTAAATCTTTAAATAAAAGAAAAACATATTAATTGAATTAACAGTTATCATAATATATTAATATCTTAGTTTCATCGTTATATACTTGAGTCAATCTCTATTTCATTGTCACTAAATGAAATAATAGTTAATAAACTAATAATAAACTATGTTAATTTTAGTTCGAAATTGGATTCCTAACAATATAATAAATAATAGTATAGGGCAAGCAGATATGCCATTACATATACACTATTGAAATATTCATATGAAGATCTGGTATTTAATTAACGATATTTGTTGTATCTAGTTTGATTTGTTTCCCATAATGAATTAAGTTTGCTAATATTATTCCAGATTACGGGAAACGAAATTTTACTTTCTCTACCGTAGTTCATTACAATAATTGATAGGTGTATCATTATTCGCGGCACGAAGTACAGAGGTATTTTAAAATCAAGTTGACGAAAACTGTGCAAGGGGAAAGCCAATTTCTCGAACCTGTTTGTATTTCATGGTAGTTGTCTTTTATTCTTACTTTTAACCATGAAAGATCTCATTTTTCAAAGTCATTTACTATTCATAAAATAAGCTAAACGAACTGCGTGTATTGTATCAATAATTATAAGCTGACCATTTCACTTTCATTAATCAAACAATTACAATATTTGTTTACCTCAGGACTTTTAATTCTTAAAACTACCACATTAATCAAAATAATTGGTTTCTGACATTTTCTTTCACAGTTGCTGAAATTTTGATAAACTTCGCGTGAAGTGAAATATATGTAACAACAGAGATCTTACAAAGATTGAGTAAATGCAATTTTATCATTGTTATAAGATAAAATGATTAGGTCGAAAACAAAACTGTGAAGACACTGAAAGAATTCGAGCACATTTTTACATTATGTACAACTTATTAAAATGATTAAATGTGAAAAAACATTTTTATCAGGCTTATGTTGCTTACAATTAACTTAGACAATTTTTATTTTGCATAAATATCCGCAGTATAATTATTACTGACAAAAAGAAGATATAAAATATATGATAAGAAAATTAGAGAAATATTTGGATAAGAGAAAATTAATTTTATATATGGATAAATACAAATTCATGGTGTTTAAGAAAGCGGGAGTTAAAGCACGTAAAAAATAAATTAATAAAAAAAATAATAATAATAATAACTTCATTTATCGACGGGATAAGCCCTTTGTTAGGAAGGATTAGAAATCGATGAAATTAAAGAATTTGCATACTTAGGTATACAATTTCAAAGAAACTGAGTCATAGTAGAAGTAAACTGAACGGTCTAATAAAGCGGCGTGACAGGTCTGAGAAATAGAAATGAGGAAAGTCAAAGACGATTTTAAAAGGAGGATGTTTAGTTTCGATTATCTAGTAGTAGGAATACAACTGTGTATATAGGGAGGAAGTTTTTCGATAAAAAAAGTGTTTAGAAATATAACAAGTGGAAACTAAATCCTTGAAATATTGCTGAGTATTCACATTGTACTCGGAGACACAAACAGAGCGGAGATTAGGTAATAGAAGGAGGAAATAGAACGTTGAGGTACGTATAAGTTACTGGATAGAATTGTGCAGAATTACTGGACAATTTAAAGAGAAAAGCAAATACTAGGTAGAGAAGGCAAAAATGCAATTTCTGGTGGTTAGAAATGGGGACAATAAGCTATTGTTAAAAGACTGTCCCAGAACTAGAAAATAGTACAATTAAGCAGGCACGAAGTATTATTTTGAAGAAGAAATGAAGTGGTAGTAAACTGATTAAGAGCTATAGGAAAGAAGAAGAAAGAAAAGAAGAGAAAGGAATGCGAGAATTGCATTAATTTATGTAACAATATAGATATAGGTAAGATCAAATATATTTTCAATGATCGATATTTAAAAAATAAATTTTTCTAACCAGAATTATGGGTATAAGTGTGTAAATAAGACACATATATAATATTGTATAATCATGGAAGTATGGAGATATATATGCATAACTGTGTGTTAAGGAATTTCTTGTAAACCAAATCCATCTCATAGCTATGAAGCCGAAGTGAAGTGTTATATGCTCTGAAATTATTGCAACAAATTTAAATAAACTTAAATAAAAATATATATGCATATAATTTTATAATGATAATAGTTTGAACTCCCACTTCGCTATACTCGAACCATACTCGATCGTTACTCGGCCATGATCGATAAAGATCTCGTTCCACAGTGTTCTTGCAAGCGAGGAGGAAGGGGATATTAAATTGAAAACAAGAGGGGTTACGAGCTGGATACAGAGAGAAGTGTCGCTATAGTAGGTTAGTGAAAGAAGTGTTTGCGAGCATACGCGCCACTGGGTTTAAATATTCGTGAAACTTCGTACGTGACCGTGTACGAATGAAAGCGCCCTATAGGAAGATGAGGCTCGAAGTCTTTATCAATAACGCGATGTGTCCAGGCTCATATCTCAATGAGACTGCGACCTGTCAACACATGAGATCGATGGAAATTGTCGAAAGGCTCGTTCGATTCGAGTGGTATTTGTACGATTAAAACAAACTGGTTCGTGAAGGTTCGTACAGTCTCGGAACCAACCAGATACACTAGTTCCTGCGCAAGGATAAGCAGAGCTGTGTCAGTTCAGTGGCCGCCAGTGCGAGTCCATCCCTTCGTGAAGCACGTTCTGCACCGAGTACCGCAAAATGCTCGCCAATAAGTATCGAGCAGTACTGAGTACTCGAACCTTGTCATGGCAATTTATCAATGGTATTTATGATCACTTTACATTATATATTACGCTCCTTTTCAGTTGCGTTTAACGAGGCATTCGCGAGAGAGAATCAGAAACTTATATACATAAATCACTACGCGCATGATGCTCGAAGAATCGATAACTCGGCCCTCTTCCTTGCACCTCCATCTCTATTTCTCTTTTTTGATATTCGACAGTTTCGATGTTCGTGTGTAACGTATGAGTTTAACATTGGGACTTCTTAAATCAGATAAGTAAAAATTCAAAACACGATTTGCTGAAGACGAATAAGATTAAATTTGTATTGTTTTTAATGGCTTTCGATTAAATTTGTATTGTTTTTAATTATGGAATAACGGAAAATTGTGATAGTTTTTACAACGATTGGAGAATACAATTGGCTGAATGATCTTGTTTCCTGACGCTCTTTCACTCCTTATCAAAATTTGTCTACACCAGCTCCGTTACTTATCTTATCGAAATCTTGAATATCCTACAGATGAACAAAATTGTCGCTGTTTACGCACACATACACGCCACGGTTAGCGTATAAACTTGTTTATTGACCTTGTGCTTACGGAAATAAATTAGAAGCTTAATAATATCTTATTCTTCACGTATTCAGCCTCCACAGACAATAAGAATTTTAATCGGTCTCTAATTATTCAGTTGCGTTTGGTGCCACAATTGGAAAACATGTTATCAACAATATCAATGTGAAATGACATTAAAATATTGATTGATAAACTATACCAAATTGTATCCAAAGACATTTCAGAACATATGACAGTATTAAACAAAGTAAGGAGCACATTCTAATTTATAAACAAAGCACACCAATCTTCTAAATGACCGATCACCCATAATGATTTTGAAATTAACTGATTAATTGTATCAATTTTCTAAATATATATCTGAATAAATACATCGTTACATTTTTTAAATAATATAAATGTAAAAAATCACTTCTCGCAATTTATTACAAATCATTCCAAGAGCTAAACTTTTACCGATGAATTTATAAATAATGAATATTTTTCTGAGAAAACAGTATTCACATTAATAAATCGATAACGAAACGAGCATTACCTATTGTAATGTAGCAAGCATATAAGTTGTGTGAAAGTGCGTCAGTATGTCAACCAATCATCCTTAACTAACATCAATGAAACTAAACATGCAGTCTATTAAACTCGGGGCTTAACGTGATTTAAGTCGACGATACTAATAGCGATACGTTCTTCCGAGGCAAATGTTATCGTGATTGTAGCGTACTATCTCACATGTAGATTTGTGACAAGCATTTTCACCTCAGCTCTATGCGCCGACTATTCGTGAAATTCTCATGTTAAAACTATTCTCACTACTGAAAATCAGTAGTTTATTCAGTATTTCTCCCATTCCCGCCCAAGTTTGCATGGAAATATTACACAAAACATGAACTTCCAGCGAGCTGCACGAGAAACAAAATATCATTACGAACATATAATTTTCGTTACTTTAAATGACAATGTTTTGGCACGCCATAGTAACAATGTGCTGTTTCCACGCAGGACATGTAATACCGTGGAAAAGATGCCTTACTGGAGTTTTGTCGGAAGAACCAAAAAAGCCGATAGTCGCAACGGAAATACCGGGACCTCAATCACGCACTTTGTTACGAGACCTCAATAAGATACAAGTACACGAAATCTAGATACGTCTAAATATTTTCACTGTTCTTATTTCATGTTATGTGATACTCCGAATATGATAACGACATATGATACTTGAGACTGAATGGTTAGTTAAAGAGGATAAGTTAAAATAATAAGTTGAAATGATAACTTCAAGCATATTTAAAGACGCATCCTATTCTCGAATAGTTTCGAAAAGAATTTATTATGCAACTTCGAGTCGATCGCGCTATTGATTTGTTACAGTAAAGTCTTTATTATTGCTTGTTAGCCAGATGTTAAAATTATCATACTTGTCTTCCGCAGCAAATCACTTTTATTTCGAATAGTGATTTTCGTCAAATATGTACGAGAGTGATGAAACACGTCGGAATTTTTGTCTCCAGCAAGCCGCTTCCGTACAATTCTTCGCGGATTACGAAAAATCGGCAGGTAACTACATAATGGATGTGGATGGGAACGCTCTGCTGGATGTGTATATGCAAATTTCATCGATGCCTTTAGGCTACAACCATCCGGCTATGTTAAGAGTACTTGCTGATCCTGTCAATCAGGTAAACGAAATATTATCGACGTTCCCCATTTCTTCTTATTTAGATAATTTAGTCGAAATTGTTCTGACCAAAAATATGTCAATACGCAAGAGAATATCGTATATTCTACTGTCGTTAATATTTAAGCGGCATTGAATTTTATTAACAGAAAATTATAGCCAATAGACCAGCGTTGGGTGTTTTCCCCGGGAAGGATTGGCCGTCTAGATTAAAAAAGATTACGCTTCAAAAAGGGGTACGTAACGCGGTTATTACGCATATAACCAATTATATTAATTTACGAAATCATATACTATATTTATTATATGCACAGACTGCCCCTCCGGGATTATCTCACATTACAACCATGATGTGCGGTTCCTGTTCAAACGAAAACGCTTTTAAAAATATTTTCATTTGGTATGCCGAAAAACACAGGAAAGGTGCCCCTTTCACGAAGGAAGAAATGGAAAGTTGCATGATGAATCAACTTCCTGGTTCACCGCGATATTCTATTCTTTCATTCAAAGGTAACTATACTAATTAACAAACAGATATAACATCAATGAATTCTATGAATTAAGAAGATAATGTCGACATTGTTAGGTGCTTTTCACGGAAGAACATTGGGAACTCTTTCGACGACACATAGCAAATACATTCATAAAATGGATATTCCATCATTTGATTGGCCGATTGCCTCATTTCCTCAGTACAAATATCCATTGAATGATCACGTACGAGAAAATGAACAGGAAGATCAACGTTGTTTAGCCGAGGTATATAGTTGCTAAAGTTAATATGTTATGATTTTTAGTGTTTAATGCATCACGCTTTAGTATTAGAACCAATCGCTGTAAGTGACCAGTTTACGTCACCTGTACGTTACCGCACCAACAACAAAAACGTATTTATTGAGACATGTAGTTCTATGTAGCATTCGTTCACGAAAACATCTTTAGTATTTCAATAATTGTAAAATAAGGAACTTAAAGAGTTCGTTATTTTGAGATTTGGTTGCTCTAAAGAAATATATAAGTTACAACAAATTACGGTACAACATTGTTTGACTAGGTTGAAGAATTGTTCGAGAAGTATAAGAATGAAAAAAAAGTTCCTGTCGCTGGTGTGATAGTGGAACCAATCCAATCGGAAGGAGGAGATAATCACGCTTCGCCTGAATTTTTCCAAAGTTTACAACGTTTAACAAAGAAAGTAATAATCATTTATGTACATGTTTAATTATAATACTTAACAATGCTATCAATTTTAGAAGTTTATATGTATCGTATTTTGACTTGATGAAATCTGTCGATTTTGTTTCGCAGTAACATACTTGTTAATATTTCAGCATGGAGCTGCTTTATTAATTGACGAAGTTCAAACAGGATGTGGACCGACAGGAAAAATGTGGTGCCACGAGCACTTTAATTTGGAGTATCCACCAGACATAGTAACTTTTAGTAAAAAAATGCAAATGGGTGGCTACTACCACACCGAAGCTTTAAAGTAAATTAAGAAATACTTAATTGTTCAGTAGTAGAAGATATAGAACATTCTGAAGCATGATTATTCTTCACGTAATTACAAATTGGAAAGTTCACTACTACGTTGCACATAAAGGTTCCATTTTCGAGATTTTAACAAACCGAAATTGATGGTTTAACATTTGAAATATGTTGCTCCAATAATTTTGGTTGTATTTGTAGTGTTTTCATGACTTAAAATATTTGCGCAGGGAATACGCATGCTTCGGAAAATCTTATATATTCAAGCATACTATATGTATACATGCAAACACCATATTATTACAGACCGAACTTGGGATACCGTGTATTTAATACCTGGATGGGAGATCCTAGTAAAGTGATATTACTTGAAGCAGTTATAGATACTATTCAGAAAGAAAATCTTCTGGAAAGAGTTAAACGTGTCGGCGACTACACATTAAAGCAACTCATGAGCTTACAAAACGAATTTTCGAGCACAATAAATTCGGTCCGTGGTCGAGGAACATTTATTGCATTCAACTGTGCTACACCTGAACTTCGCGACAAAACAATTCAGGATTTACTAGCAAAAGGTAATTTTTGTTTAAAAAAAAAAAATAAGATTTCATTATGTCTGCAAGAGATTAAATCATATTATTTCAAGTAAAACAATATGTAACTAAGAAAAATAATTTGTTTTGCAGGTATTCAAACTGGTGGCTGTGGTGCATTATCGATAAGATTAAGGCCCGCCTTAACGTTTACAGAAGATCACGCAGATATATTTTTAAGCAGATTGCGATCTGTTTTAAAGAAGTAATGTTTTAGATATACTGCGTTGTAAACTATATGCCTTATGGCAGTCGAAATCAAGTCTTCCACTACAATAATGAATATTGTGAGGTCTATTGAAATAATTTTAAAAATTGGTGCATTATTTTTGTATATCAATTTTATCATGTTATAGAACAAGTCAACATACATAATTATTAAAGTATAAATGCTATTTTATATTTATCTGAGAAATCTATCAAACTTCCATGATATAATACAATTTAGTTTAAACACTATTAGAAATTAATAGTGTATGCCAACTGTATGAGATGTACTAAAACTTATAATTGCTTTGTTATGTAATGTATGCAAAATGTTTAATGTTATGAAAAACTCAATGTATTTACAATTAATGTCTTCCAAAAGAACTGTTACTAAATGCCTTCTACAGCATGTGTTGCAGTTCTACATTTGCTTCCTCTTCATAAATATACAGGGTGTCCCAAAAATGTTTAGCAATCCGGAAATGGAGGATATCTCAGGTCATTTCAAGCAATCTTTCCCTTTACAAAAATTTTCTCCGAGGCATCGTTAGACAACTAGTTATTAATGAAAAACATTGACCAATGAGAGACGAATATCGCTGGCGCGAGGTGGCCGAACCAATGAGCAAAACTGAACTTCGTCCGCTCGTTGGCTTAACCGCCTCGCGCCAGCGGAGCTCGCTTTTCATAGGTCAATATTTTTCGTTAATTAGTCGTTAACGATAATTCGGAGAAAATTTTTGTAAAGGAAAAAGTTACTTGAAATGTCCTCAGGTATCCCGCATTTCCGTATTGTTAGACATTTTTGGGGCCACCCTGCATGAAATTACAATTTTGATTCGTTTAGTGCTATATTCTAATCGAACGATTATTTTAACATCTTTTTTAAAATGTCTGCAAAATGTTTATACTCCTTGTGATGACTTTTTTGTACCATGTAAGCTGTAGTTTTCATCTGAAAAGAGAATAAGTTTCAATATCTGATTAGCTATTTTACTAAAGAATAATCTCTTATGGTGGTTTACCTTAACTTTTGAATCAAGGGAATTATATCGTTGAGATAAATTCCATAAGTTCACAGCCATATGAGCTAGTGATGGATCACGTAGGTCAGCTCTAATAACAAAACAATTAAAAAGCTCGAGTGCAAGGCTTGCTTGTTTTTCAAGTTGATCTGTGGTTCCCAGATACTTCAAATGAGACAAAATTTCTTCTACAATTTTTGAACATATTTTGTTAACTTCACTTATAAATTTTTGGTCAGATCCATATAACTTATCATTTGAATCCACCTGTATATGTAAGAAAAATTGTAATATATTAATGTATCGACGTCGTAAATTATCATTTGTATCAGGGATACCTTGTCAACATGGTATGGATAATTTTCTTGTGTGACCACTGATAATAAATCAAGCACACGTAAATACAAATATGCCTTTGTTGATACATTTTCCTCGAAGGAACGTTGAACAGCATTGAGCAAACCTCTCATCAAATATAAAACACCATACTCTGGACTATCCTAATATAATTATTACAATGTTTAGTTTAATTTCTACATGAATTGCTTACTTTACATAAATTTAAGAGAACATACCGGAACCACTAACAAAGTTGATAAAAAATTTGATAAATACGATAGTAAATATGGCTGCGAGTTCTTTTGTCTTCCATCTATGTCTATAGTTTTTGGCATTTCAGGAACTAAACTTAAAGCAGCTTTAAAGCATGCATCAGCTAAAAAGATGTTATATAATTAGTAATAATTGTAAATTAGCTGCTCTTATAGACAAATATAAATAGTTACCTTGACCTAAACATTGATTTAAAAGAGCCACTTGTCCTGATAATAAATACAACTGTAGGCGTGTATGAACTAATGTTAGCGATGGAATTGTAATAAAACAAAACGCAGCACATGCACGAACGAATGCTGACGTCCTTCTTGTGTGATGTCCACGAACAATTTTTCGGGTGTCAACCGATAATCTATTTACACACTGCGCATAGAGAAGCATTGGTTTGACTAAATAATTTGACAGTTTTGACTAGATATTTATCATATACGACAGAAAAATGATTATTCAACAGCACAAACCTGTACAAGTTGGACATGTACACTATCGAGATTAGGGAAAGCAGCTCTGGCTTCTGCATAAAAGTTAAGTTGTTTTTCAAAATCGCGATCGTAGTCAACGCGTTGCACTAAGCTACATATAAGTTGTCCGATTTGTCGCTTCTCGTCTTCAACGGTTAAAGCACTGAAATTATTGACTTATTATGATGTGATAAATTCGTATCTTTAAACAAAAAAAAATACAATTACCTAACAGAATCGTGCATTATTCTAGCGATAAACATGAGAGCATTTATAACAATAGGATCAGTTATGGAACTGCTTTGAGCACTTAAACCTTCTATAATAGTTTTACAAACTTCAACTTTTATAGTTTCCTTGTGGAACAAATCGATAAAAGGTAAGAAATTATCCTGAAAAATGTTTCCTAGAATATTTTGTACATATAATTTATGAAAAACATTGTAATAGAAAATAAGATATAGATAATATTTACCATAGCAAGTAAAGATTCAAAATCTTGGGTGTGAGCTACAATTTTTTCAATAATGTTTTGTAATTGTGTATAGTGATGCTCAAAGTTTTTATTCGGATTTAATCGATCAATTATTTTTCCGAAAAACAGATTTAACTCATTTACCTGTAACAACATAATTAGTGAGTTGATTGAATAATCTTTTATTTTTAATCAAATTAACATTAGAACTACCGAGCGTTAAAAGCGATTAGTTTTGTATTTCCTTTCAAAAATAATAAAGTCGCATTTATTAAAACATTATACAATTTTTATTGTAAAATACACTTCGACAAATAGTTATGTCGAATAATTGCCCACAAATTTACAATCCCAATAATTATGAAATAAAGAATCTGAAATCTGTTATTTTGACAAGTAGGTAGGTTTAGTGTTAATAATAAAACTTACAAAAAAATGTATAGCAGTGAACTGTATCCAAATCTCCACACATTGCATAAATTTGTTAGGATTTGTTAAATCTGTTAAATATTTCCATATTATATTAAGAATAGTTTGACAATCCTCTTTTGGTGGTGATTCCTGAATTAAACATTCACCAAAACTTCTGTATAACTGATATTGTGGATAGCCTGAGAAATTATAATAATGTAGACAGTCATAAAATATTAAATTTAATTTTTAAGTTAATACAATTATTTTTTTAAATTACCATCATCCTGAATTGCAGTTATCAAATTTAAAAAGTCTATTGCCCGTGCGGCTATATATGATGGTTTGAAGGCTGTTAAAACACTATTTAACAGCAACGAACTATAACACAATAAGTTGAATTAATACGAGTACGTACTGCTTACTAATATTAATAGTATGTAATGACATAATCACCTATTTTTTTGTTTTCTACATTGCGAAATTACACTTTCTAACTGACTTTCAGCAGTGGTTGCAACCAAAATTTGTAAAATCCAATCTAAAGCTGGCGAATAAAGATTTAAATACGAATATATAGTCATATTCTGTTTACTCAGTACATCTTTTACGAAAGGGCTAAATAATTGCTGGTATGTACAGAGAAAGTCATAAAAATTGTTTCTTATAAATTCAAAATCAGACGTTTTGTTTAGAGCTAATCCCACACGACATAAGTAACATCTAGCATATACAGCTATAAGAGGATTTCCAATTCCTCGAATCATTTGAGTTATTCTGAGTAGAGCACTGTTAAATTCACTGAAATTAAAAAATATTAAATTGAAATTAATACTGCATTTGTCTGTTACTGCTATTTGGATTTTAGGACTCAATCTTTTTTTGGATAACATGTCTTCATATAATTTTATAATAAAATAAAAATGTAATAAAAAGAATTACTAAATAAGAGCAAAACAAAATGTATCTAGCTTAATTGTAGATCACAAAATGTATTTAATAATGTAGGGTACAATAATGATTAAAATAATTTTTTGTTCTTAATTATTACAGAAAATTTAATTCGACCATGCAAATGTTTGTCTGAAATACTTCACTATTTGTACCATAATTTGGAAAATAACATCTTACCTTGTTGTCAAAAAGCTGTAAGATTTTATTATCGCCATTTCCACATACAGACGTGGAACTAATTCTCTTATTGATGCAATTTTATAAAACCAGTTTCTACATGTTTCTTTTGCATTCTCAGGTACCATATCTGGTGTGAAATTATCTGGTAAACTTGTTGGTACTTTACTACCTGGTCTAAAAAATATTGTGAATATTTTAACTATTAAACAATTTTATTTGAGGACTATATAAAATTAATTGGTACCCCATACAACTATAATAAATTAAATTTATATTCACTTGTTTTGGCTTGTAACATTCTCATATAAATTGATTCAACAATATAAGAAACTATAGTTGCATGGATCACCTTACTGACATTCCATGTTGAATAAGAGATCAAGTGGAAAATTATTAAAAATTAAAAACGTAAAATATAAATTTAAATAAAAGAATATAGTACTAACTTGTAATATTCAGCTTTAACTTTTAATCTTTCATACACAAGTTTCCCAAAAATATCTAAGATGTCAGTGATAAGAACAAATTTGCTAGGGTAAAAAGCCGTAACAGATGTATCTACTAACAATTTGGCACACTAAAATAATTTATTATTAATTTACGTTTTTCTTTATATATACTTAACATTATAAGATTGGAAAAATGAAAACCTGAATAGCTATCTTTAGCGCCTTAACCCTTTGATCAGAATGCCATGCTTGTACAAGTTCAGTATTTAATTGTTCAATTCTTGCTGTATATTGCTGCTGTGATAGATCTAACATTTGTCTAACAGATCCTTCTTCGAAATCATCTAGTTGTTCCAATCTTGTTCTTACTTTATCTACTACACCACCAGTTGGTTGAACCTTAACAACTATAATAAATTTTCAGAGTAAATGTAATTTCATAGAATTATATATAAACATACCTCATTTATAAAAAGGAAAGTATACCTTTTTCACCACCTGTTAAAAAGCTAGTAACAATCGATAGCTTTTCTGAAGTTGTATATTTGCTTAATATTGCATTACGTCTTGCTGACCAAGGTTCTACTAATTCTTCTGCAGTATCTTTAACTTTTTTACTTGTAGTAGTAGTATTGCTAGAATAGTCCCACTATAAAATAAATATTATGCTTCAAATGACAAATAATAAAGAGTATGGTACACAGCATTTTGCTTGGGTAGATCATCACTACTTTAGTTCTTTCCTAATTTACAAACCTCATCTGCAGCCATTTTAGATAAAGGGTCTAATTCTTGTCTAGCAAATTGTGAAAGAGGATCCGATCCATCTAGTGAAGAATGGCTTAATAGTGGATCAGGTATAGTAGTGCCAGGTAGTGGGACTGGTGCACTAGCTGATAAATTATTATGTTGTAATGCATTGCGCTTCATTCCACTGCGTCCATCAATTAACTGCAAGCATATAATGAAAAAGACAACTCTAATTACATTGTCAAAAATCTGTCTATATAATTCCTTTAAATACTTAAATACTATCTTACCATAACAGTAATAGGTTTTAAGGGATGGTCTACTGTTTCTTCTAAACATGCAAATTGTATTGTTTTATAGTTTACTGGTTTTGCAATCCTAGAAAGTATTAAATATTCGAAATTTTAACATTTTTTATTTGTTGTAGATTAACAATAAATAAATCAAATATATGTATAAAAATATACCAATCTATTTCCATCATTTTCCAAGTGTATTAAAATCTATTTATCATGTAGTGGCTATATCAATAATATAAATTGTTGTAATATACTAGGCAAACATTCTATCATTTCATGTTTAGATGTGACATTTTAAACTTCGATAAAAAAGTCTTATGATTGTTCTCTCGACCTTATAACACAGACAAGATATTAAAATAGACTGGACACCACATAAAGTCACATATTCTGAAACACAGTAATGGGTCTGTAGCGGCTACTTCCAATGTTCACCAACAGAGGGGTAACTTTCTCGCTGACTACGTGAACTGTGCCGATTACTATATAGGGTGTATCAAAATTATGTTAACAGCCGAAAATGGGAAGTTCCTGAGGTCATTTGAAGTAATCTTTTTCTTAGCGAAAATGCAATCCGCGGTTTTGTTTACGAGTTATTAACGAAAAATAGTGGCCAATGAGAAGCGAGCGCGCGAATTTCAAAGGTGCTGCAGCAAAGCTAGCGGAACCCTGCTACGGTCCGGGGCGCGACGGAAGGAGAGGGCTACGCTCGGGCATCGAGCCGCGTTCGAATGAATGAACAAGAAAATTTTACGAATTTCTTTTTTACTACGTGACAGTGATAATTTTAAGAAAAACGCTGTTTATCCTTATTTCAGAATGTCTGAAGAATATCTTCTAATTTTTCAGGCCCGAAATAGTAAGTAGTTTAACCGTGACAGCTGTTTTAATTTTCTGGTGTGCATGATACTTTGCGTGTGCCATATGAAATTTTTATGCGATGTATACAGTGAAGATTAACAATAAGTAACCCCGTCGAAGAATGTAAATTATATCTTAATTTAAATAATTTCGGATCCGATCAAAATTCAGCGAATAACCCCGTTACAGGACGTGAAGGATTTGTTCGTTTGAGAAATGTTATTAATAAGAAATTCAACCATTTAGTTGAAAATGCATTTATTGTTCTGAAATGTAAGTCACGAGCCACGATGTTGGTGCACTGACCTCGCACAATGTTGAGATCGTCTTAGTTTAATGATCGTACCAAACAAGGAATGCGATCAGAGGCACTTCAGGTATGAACGGTTAACACAGAGTTCACTTTCGCAGTTTTTCTTCTGAATATTCTTCCTGCAACCTACGCAATAGCTCACTGCACTGCCACTAAAAGCTTTAAAAGTCTTAATAACTAACTTCTTAACAAATAACACTTTAATAGATAAAGTCTTAATAACGCATACCCCGATGATATTCCTGGATGTTATTGCTGGTTAAGTTTGTACCATTCTTTCGTTGTCATCGTTTCCATTTTCTTTTGCTAAAAAAATCTGAAAAAGACTTGACAAACTGTCGCTGGGATTAGTATTAATGCCTTTATAAAAATGTATTTTTACAAATTCTGTTATCCATCTAAAAGAGAAACTCCTTTGAAATCCTTAATCATCTGTTAATTTGGTAGTACCATCGTCATCGTTTCCATTTTCCGCTTTGATCAACAGCTGAAACAAAAAATAAAGGGGAGTAGGCAAATTCGATAAAAATGGTGATCCATTCGATATATATCCCAAAAACAAACACGCAAGTGGACCATGCTTGCGCGACTCTACTTTAAGAAATAGACATTGCTGTCAAAAATTAAACGAGAGCAGTGCATTCTCTATCGTGACGCTAATCTATATCATTGAAAACGGAAAACTCCCGTGCACTTTTATTTTGTCTACGCGACTCTAAATGGAAACGCGACCGTAAATGAAAACGCAAGGAACTGTCGAATCTACAGTCGATCATCCACTCTACATATTTTTATAATTATAATTCCATTCTAATTTCACCGAACAATTTCGTTACCATGTCGAATTGGAGAATTACAATTACATTTTGCATGCAGAGAGGAGATCGGAGACGAAGAGGTAAAGAAACGCGGACGTATTTTTCGCGACGTTAATCTATAAGATTTACAGTTCGATCTCTCAATAGCAACGCGAACAGCGCATTGATAATCTCGATGTTAATTTGTTCGATTCAAAGCGGAAAACTCCCGTGCACACTGATATGTGTCCACGCAACGTTAAAAGGAATCGGCGACGATTGTGTGATGATGCAGCGATCCTTGGAACGGTTACTCGCAGTGTGACATTTATTTATTTCGCAACTCTAACGTAATACGTCGGAAATTTTCGCGACGCTATTATTTCGAGATGGCCTAGCAACAGAGGCTATCCCCAGCCCCTAGGAATCAACCTCGGATTCAACGCTACGCACCACCCACCCGCTTGGACATTGTAACGCCAGGACGGATGCGCCTGTTCGTCCAGATCGGTGGTTCCGACTCGCAAAATGAAAATTCTACGAGCCAGCTGCCCTGGATATAGACCGAGGTCTAGTAACGCTGTGTTTTTTACACAGAGATGGTGTTTCACGGTCTTATACTGCGAGGCCCGGTACCCCCGGCTAACTCATTTAGAAAAACGCGTTTGCAATCGTGACGCTAATCACTATTTCGAGAACTTCCACAATTATTTCACAATGGCTACGCTAATTCAACCGTTGTTAATTCGACTCGCGACTCTAAAGAAAATCGCGAATGCCACACTGCGGAGGGTTGCAGCTGCGGCATGGGCGCTGAAAGACGAATGCAGCTACTGCAACGCGATTACTCCACAACGCTAACTTTGAAATTGATTCAAAGACAATATTCTAATGCAAAAATCGCGATATGCTCATCCGAGCTGTTGTTGGGGCGGCGATGCCTGCCTATTGTTGCAGCTGCAGCATGGACGCCTGAAACGTCGGAAGGCAAACTACTGCAACACGATTGTTTGGTCGCAACGCAATAAACAGAAATGCAACAAATTACTTTAATTTTTAGAAGCAACTATTCTGTTGACTTTGAACAATCTAAGGAAATTGACAAAGTTAAAACTCGATTAGTTTGCAACGCTACATTCGAAGCAATTGTACTCGACAATTTCAAGAAAAATCGCAACTGTTCGCAACGTTAGCTTCAATTCCTGTACAATTAATTAACTAAAGCAACGCGTGATTGTTTCGAAACACTATTTGCAAATCGCGGAAGTGTCCATCTGCGCTGTTGTTGGAGCGGCGATACCTGCCTATCGTTGCAGCTGCAGTATGGACGCCTGAAAAGTCGAAAGGCAAACCATTGTAATGCGATTGTGTCAACGCAACGCTAATTCAACGAACAGAGATCCAAAGGCTACTTTCCGAAAGCAAGTGGACTTTGAAAATCTCGGAAATTGTTCAACACAAAGCGAGATCGTATTTCTTCGCAATGCTATCTTTAAATCTACTGTGCACAGCAAACAAAATGAAATCGCGATTATTTCATTTGCAGCGCTACACTCTAAAGAATTTATTTCAATATTAATGGAAATCGCGTCTATATTTTATTCGCAACGCTAATTTTCGTCTCTGCTCAAAATTTACTAAAGCTAAAAAAAATTTACATCTACGCTGATCGTTGGGGCGGCGAGGCCTGCCCATATTCAACACTACTACTACTATACTACTACTACACTACTTACTATTTTAACAAACGAGTACAGTGACAAAGTGGTAACGAAAATAAGGTGGCCTCTCTCGACAGTTTGTCGGAGAGGCCTCTTCGGCATGTATAGCCCCTTCTTTCTTCGGTGATTCGCCTGATGAACCTAGAACCCTACACGTGCTCCGCAGCTAGTAAAAGACCAACGATTTACGAAACAAAGAAACAATGTCTTGAAGAATGCCGATAATCCTGCTGGTGCAATGAAGCCGGTATCGTTTCGTTTAGAAAGCCATAATTCGCGCGCGTTCGCGTTCGCGGCCGCGGAAGCTAAGAGAATCCTGGAGGAATCAATTCGAGCAGTCATCGAACGCCATACACCGTTCGAATAAAGTTTGAATCGAATCCTTTGAGCTCTATCGGGGACTGACTGTCGTGCGAATCGCGGTCTACCCGAAAAGAGAACGACAGTCAGTCCCGGCCCTATCTAAAAATGCACACACACCATTAAGCCAAGTTAACTATTCTACCTAATCCTATATTTAAAAAATAGCGATACAATCACATCAACACACTCGCTACACGATTCTTGCATATACGCTTAGGTGCTATAGCCTGCGGAGAACGAACCTGGACACCTCTAACACCCCAATATGATCATATTTACTCACACTCTAAAGTACATGTTAGTTCCTGAAATTGACTCACAATGGTAGCGATCATTGCGATTTTATACTAATTGAAATTTATTTTCTCGTGATTCTAATCGACTGGTAATGATAGTCGTTCTAGAGTATATACCTTTTCGGTAAAGTTACTTTTTTCAAGATTCTTGCGAGCTTTTGTTAGACCGTTTCGACCGATAAGAATAGAAAATGAACATTCTATACATATTCCATACAGATCCACATTGCATGACGCGGATCGCATAGAATATGTTCGACTCATGTTGGTTACGATTTCAAAAAACTGTCGCAAAATCCACTTCTTAACCATACACATACGCAAGTGAAAATTTTCAGTGGCTAGTATTATTAAATACCGTTCCATGCGCCATTGTTCGCATCCTCCCGAGTAATGCTTGGATATTCGAAAGGATTCGAGCAACGAATATAGAACCTTGGATCTCTAAAAAGCATATCTAGAAAATGTCATTAGTTCTTCGGGTTAGGATATTTCAAATTCATTGAAAAATGAGTACGCTTAATAATAATTTCATAAGAATAATTTCCAGGTATGTTCAAATATGTTTAATGATTTGATAATAATAATTTCAAGATGTGTTCAAATATGTTTAATAAGAATTTCATAACAAGAAAAAGACGAACTCCATTTTGAACTTTAGCAAATATGTTTTAGCAAAATTTTATACATATAAAATATTATTATAAGACTTTCAAAATAGGAAAAAAGATTATTATCAACAAATTGCACGAATGTTACAAAAATGATTTATATCAAAATGTAAGAATATCAGTTTGAACAAAATATTATATATAAATTTTAAGTAATAATTAAGAACAAAATGAATTACTAATGTCGAAATATGCGGTAGGTTGTCAGTCGAATACAGCGTTGGTACGCACTTCATTAGGGTAGGAATGTTGAATGCTACAAGCTCAGACGAGAAGGCGACCCGAGAGATTCTCTCTAATTTAGGCACTTGCTCCCTGGGTATCACGTGTGAGAATCGTAGAGTACATGTATTGGAGAGAATACGTTTCGCTATCTTTTTAAATATAGGGATAGACATGTTTAGGGTAGTATGCTTGTCGTGTGAATGCTTTAATTATAAGTAGGTATGACAAGGTGCAGACCATCATATTTCTCGATCAGGTAGGCCCAATTCGCGTGATGAGTCTGTGTTTGGTTAATTACGATTCGATAATTAGAATCAATTGATATCCAATTCATTGATTCCAATTTCATTGTAGTTTAAGATTCATATTTAACAGATCCAGATCCACTCAAACTATTCTGTTCCCTATTTTGTATCGCATCTTGACATTTCTTTTTTATTACGCATCTAGAACCACAAGATCAGATTTGAAAAATACAATTGATACAATTTGAAAAATATCTTTATTGTCCGAATTAGAATTACGAAAAGATAATCGAAAATTTCGAATTCATTTCTCAAATTGAAGTTTCTAATGCCTCTAAAGGTTCTTATATCTTATGTTATCAGTAGACTGCGTTGAAAAATGAATAGATCAAATATAAAAGCTTGAAAACAATTAAGGATTTTCGAAATTCAGATGCTTTATTTTGAACTTGTTCGTATGATTAAGGAATTAAATAAATATTTAAGTAGCACTTGTATATTGTAATTATTATAGACAATTTTTATGTTGCATAAAAATCCGCAGTCTAGTCATCAGATATAAAGTATCAGATATAATATAAAAATATTATTTGGATAATAACTATACCGTTTCCTGGTTATAGTAAGATTAAGTTATTTTTTTAATTTGTGCAGTGAGGAAACTATGTTTACTTTGGATTAAATCATAAGCTTTTCAGGAAAAGAATGCATTATAGTAATTAAAATGGAATTCACATAGTTTGGAGATATCAAAAGAACGCATAATTAATGTCACTATAATATTTAATATTAGGACATTCTATTGACAGCTTAAAACATTACGTACGTATCACATATTATATATGTAACGAACAACATTCTTTCTGCTTTTACGTATACGCGTGGGTTCGTGCACACATACACGCATGCGTAATCGCAGCTACATTCGATAAACTGATCAGTTATTTAATTACGCATCGCAAAACTTCTTCAATGCAATAAGTTTACTTCTTAGTAATCATGGCGAACTTTTGCGGGCGCATTGTTCGCCATGCGTTGAATATCTTAATTTCACAATGAAAACTCGTCACATATAACTTATATTGGCCTCTAATGACGTGAATAAGTCGGCTCAGCTCTGTTGAATTATTTGAGTGACTATACACTGTTGATACTTTACAAAACTATGTACACTAAAGCTTTCTTCTATTCTAGGACATGTTCTGTTTTTCGTTCCAAAACAGAAGCGCTGCGAATTTACTTCCTCTGTCAGAATAGAATCATAGTTTAGACACTTCAGAAAAACGAACCGTTTTAATACGACATTTTCATTCGAAAGTGAGATACGCAGCAGAACCTCCAAACGTTAGAAATTATCAAAATATTTGATTATCTGAACCTGAACAATGTTGTCTTCTAAATTAAAGTGATACATGTACATGTTGACGAGATATTTTTAAAATGAAAAGTTCACAAACACGTAGAAATCCATAAAGCACTTACAGTTCTAAGATAAGTGGTTTCATAAATTGTAAAGTAAGCGATGAAGATCTAAAGTTTAGAATCAATTTATTGCGTTGAATTGGGCTTTAAGATACAACCTTTGAAAACAATCACTTCGTATGAGATCTTTCAGTTGGTAATTGAAAAAGATTAGAAAAATGTCTAAACGAAGAGAAGTATCGAATTCTTATTCTAGTTATACTTTCGTTTATTATTACGATTAATCAAATATTTCAAAATAAATGATTCTCTTTCTACACAAACGAGGTCATTCGATCATTCGATTAGTAACCGAGGTTCCACTGTAACTCAATTGAACATAAAACCGTACCGAGTTTCGACCGGTAGTTTTTAAATCGAATTTTATGTACAATGAATATCTATATTTATAATATAACAATTAGTTGTAAACTTTCCGTAGGGTTTAGCGGAATGCTAAGTCGTGATAAAAACTAAGTCAATTCTTGCTTACACATAACAAGTTTTCTATTTCGGTTTTCTTGTCCATGTTAGCACACGAAACGATAATTCTCCGACCAGATGTGCTTAATACAGCATCCAAATGAAACATGGTAGGCGCGCTGCAGATCACTAACGCAATCACAAAATGTGTATTGTACAAAGGTTACTTTCTGCCCCCTTGTTTCGCTCATCTATTACATTTTATTCGTGCCGTTAGGTAGGTGTGTTCATGAAAATAAACGAATGGTCCCTAATTGTGCTGTTGCCTCTTCTGATAAATTTAAAACACGTCGTCGTATCAGCTTTTATCGATCAGAATTTCGCTAGGAATCTTCGTTTATTCTAGTACGGTACGGATCAAATGAGATGAGCGAGTTATTCAATTTCGGCTAAATATGATAACTATTGAACGATCACATCTGATGAAAATACAACGGCTCATATATATTTGTATATATTCGTATTCACCATCGCTCAACAATTTGGGATCACTTCGAATGGCTACGTTTTATGAAAGAAAGATGAAGGAGAAAATTTATTACTATTTTTCTTCTGTATTGTTTCCGTGTTTGGAATTTATATCAACAAACTATGACGATCTTTTTCAGCGTTTCTATTTATAATTACAGTTCTTTCAGTAGAAGAAACATGAAATGTAAAATCATAATACTATATGGAGATGCTGTTGCAATTAGACTGCGGACCTTTATGTAAAATACGAATCTTCTGTCAGTTGCAACAGATAGCTGCTGGATATACATTAAATTGTTTCTTTAATAATATTTCATCAAATTGAAAGTAATATATCGATACTGTTTAATTATTTGAATTTGTCCACTACTTTGACTTGCGACTAATCGTTTCTATCATATATGCATACAATCCGTAATATATTTACTACTAGAATGTATCAATTTGAAATGTTTCAGAGTTCGAACATTTGTCCAATTGTACAAGCATGTACCATTGAAAAGTTCAAGCTCCCTTCCGATCCCAAACTTTTGAGCAGTTGTACATATCATGTATGTGGATTTCATCTCGGTGTTTCTTTCGCGCTTGTTTCTCCATTTATCTCTCATTGAAGCGGTAACGTAATCCTTCGTTTCTGTTCACAAGAGTCAAAGATCGAAAACTGTGAATACAAAAGCACGTTAGAGTCCTTTTTCCAAGTACTTACGAAATGTAAAGACCTCGTTTACTTATTTGTTAGTGAATTGTCGAGCTTCAGCTGATCGAAAATAACGTATTTAATAAAACAGTATCCTTTAGCATGTTACAATTGTAAATTGTATCTTTTGTTATCTTTTGTTATCTTTTGTAAACTCTTCGTTTGCTACATTGTTATTTCCAATCTTTCTAGAACTGTCTTCGCAAAGTAATTAATCCGTTTTCGATCGTCTCGAAATGATGCAGCTTAAACTTAAACACTATACGTTTTCACGTAACTTATCGTGTAATAATAGGTTGTAGATTACTCTCTTAACTGTAACGCTAAACTGCTAGGCATACAACTTCTCGAACACGCGTAAAAGCAATGTATAATAATAAATTTACCTAATACAAAGTTCAGATAAAAGATCATGGGACGCTCCAAGGATCACTGAAATCTTGAATCGGTCACCCATTTCCTTACAAACGCGACACAATTATTTTCCTTTTTGTAGTTTCCGTCAGCGATGTTTTCGATATCGAAACGTTCAGATAACGCTACTTGTTGTTTTTAACTTTGTCGTTAGGAGCCTCGTTGCATGTAGTTTTTGTTGGGGTTTTCAGGTACTTTGTCAGTCTTTCGGTGGTAAATATGGCTCATTTTTCGTTCAATTGTATTTGTTACATAAGTATTCAGGCTGAAGAGGAAAAAACAAGAAGAAGAAGATGTTGGCATTCGTTAGGGCATCTTGCAAATTGAGTATCAATTTGAAACGCTAAGCATCTTACAATAGGCTATTATATATGTACTATGTATTTGTTGAAGAAAAACAAATTTCATCTAGCAAATTATACGCACGAGACGTGCTGAAACTACATATTCTCGGTAAAGACCGTCGCATGCTTGAAAAGAGAGAACGAAACTGTCCATTTTTAACAATCCATTCTTGATTAAATATCGTCTACGACAACATTGATGATAATGTATTCTATGTAAAATTTGGCAAACATGATTGACATATGACTTAAATTATCTCTAGTTAACAAATGAATAAATGCCACTTTCGCTAATAGAAAAGTAGTAGGAAAATTATATTATACCGTAAGTTATATCTTCTCTATTTCCTCGTTTTACAATATATTAACTTTCAATTAGATACGATTCAAAATAACGAATTACTTTTACAACTTATTATGTCTGCTTTCTTTGTTTATGCGAAATACTGGAAGACGTTTATAGTTCAGAAATAGGATTGTTTTTACGTAGTCAAAAGTATATTATTTGTACGGAATCTTAAAATAGTTTAAGTAAATTTGAAAATTTCATCTGACTTTGAAAATCCGTTACTAACTCAAGAAGATAATCTTCGTTATATTTCAAGTAATAAAAGTCAACAATTTTTGAGCTTGTACTTTCTCAGAAGTATTATGGATATCTTTCTTTACTCTTTATTTAATACTGTCTTTGTATGTAGAGGGTGTATCAAAATATATAAGCATCTGTTCGGAGCTAAATTGAATTTGTATATATACAATAAAAGAATCTCAAACATAAATTTTGTTCGATTCGACTTTTGAAGCGTTTTTATCACTATTTCAAATGACAAAGTGACTCAAATATCACCAACTATTCGAAATGATTCCTCGGGTTTCGCAATGAATAGCTTAGAAATATAAAAATATCAACAAACTGGAAATAATTTTTACTAGGGCACTGTCTTCTTTAAACTGGTTTTATTAGTCTAGCGTGCACAATTATCGTCCGAAATTCTGCTTACATGCTTTGAAGTTCCCTGTGTAAACACTAGGTGTTGATACAACGTAGATATACATGTATAATTTCGTCGGAATCAGTGATTATTTTTCAATTAACTACGTTCGCTGTTAGATTTTATATTTAATAGTTTTGTAATATAGCCGTATTAAAAAGTGAAACGAAATGACGTGGTGACAAGAGATCCAGGTTGCATAGCGATCCTTCAAGCTGTCCCTTGAATGATAATAAGACCACTACTATAATACACGATCAGTAAAATCTATCTTTTTCAGTGTTTATGTTTCGAGTTGAACAGACAGTACGGCATTGCGTATAATATATCTGTGTATATAAATATCTCTGAGTATGGAGAACAAAAATAGTTTTTTTGATTCGTTTTGAAGCTTCTTTCAGGAGAATCGTCTGAGGACTGCTCAGCGGAATTTCATAAGGTAATGTAAGTGAACATAGATATTCCATTTGTTCATGAGTCACCACAGCTCGCAAATAAGATCCAGTTTTATATAACGAAACTATCCTCGCTTAAATAGTTTCAGTCACGATTTAACTGAATAATTTCAACACCTATGCTGTACTCGTTATATTCATTTCCCTAAGGACTGTAATATATTTGTCATTTCATCTTATTATCGACTACCTATTTATAATGAGAATGTTTACAATAGTTATGGGGTAGTCCCAAATTACCATTACGTTCGTCATCAATACTTTAAAGTTTCTTAGGACTTGCCTCGAGTGCCCGAACTCTAATACAGACTACTTTACTTTTTTATCTTTAGGCTAATTCTTCTTTACTTTGTGGATAGTACTGTGTAGAAACCGAACGAAATCAATGCAAGGAATATTTAATTGCCTGTCGAAACATTCACTGGTTAATATTCAAACGTGTTCCCGTTCGACACGATTCTTTTTAGACAACACTTCAGCGACTTTCAACGAACTTATTCGACGTGAAACGTGAATTTCTTCAGTTGCGCTTCTACTGTTCGAGACTTCCTGTGCACAATGTATCGATTCTATATCATCGACACTCTCCGTTTTATGTTCCATGTTATAAAAACATATTAATTTTGTTCTATAGAAGGAGCAGATACAATTGCTCCGTACATTGCCTATTCCGTACGTTTGTTCACGTTTTGTGCAACATTTCGATACGGTTATCTACAATCTACATAGTTTCATGACATAGACCTCTTGCAATTTCTCGTTCTTAAAATACGACTCATCCGAGTTATATTTATCAAACAGTTTCGATACATTTTCTAAGGAGAATTAAAATTAATCGTACGGTTAACGTTTATTTATAATTTTATCATGTTCTACCTAATCGAAATCCATGGATTCCAGGCACTGGGCAGTAACAGTACCTAGAATCTATCATACCTCCGAAGCATTATCGGGGAACAATATCTGTATATCAGTATTTTGGGTAATCGACAGCCGAATCGTTATTCTTACGTCCCTGCCTAGCTTTACCTGGCTTTTCTTCTTTAGAGTTAATTTCGCATAGTTACGAACGGTGGTTAATGACAGTTTGCACACTGAGCTACTACTATCGAAACGGAACAATTTCGTTTTTCCACTATTTTCTTAAACATTGCGCAGGCCGCTGTAAGATCAGGCCGTAAGTAAGTTTAATATCGCTTTAAATATAATTGTTGTATTTAGTACTTATTATGTATAGGGTAAATGCACGGCTACTACCTGCACGGGATAATAATTAAACATCACCACATTAAAGCCATCCTATTGCGAATGGTAATCTGAATCACTTATATATTGTTATAGATAATGCACTATTGGGATATAACTGTAACATCTTCAAGAAATTGCGTGTTCAACGAATAAACAACGAAAGAAACGCAACATGTAATGGTCACTTAAGTTCATAAAAACGAGACAAATTTTTTTGTAACCGAAGTAGTTAACAATCGCTATGATCGTTTTTAAGTATAAAAAATCATCGCTCACGTGGGATTTAGTATTAAAGAAATTTACGACCTGCTGGAGCGGTCAATGGGCTCATGTTTGACAAGCCTCCGCGGATCGTAACTTCACGTTTAATACCTTCCACACTGTGCTAAACCTAAAACTTTATCACCCAACGTGCACATTAATTACGCACTTCTATTTTCGTAATTATAACAGAGAAGTACCATCGAATATCTTAAATTACGTTTCATCGCTTAGCGACATACACAGACACGATACTATTTATCCTTTTCTCGGATCGCAATTCATTTTCTAATCCCATTATACGTGTTTTACTCTAATGTACATTGGATTTAACAGCTTACACTTTTATAAATGCCGGAACGCCTTGCACGAATTCCTACGAACGAATTATATCGTATTCTACCAGAATTAAACCAAACTGGTATATTATGCGATGTATCCATCTTAATAACATAGGCTCAGTAGGTATTTTTAAGTTACTATTCTCAAGGCGATGTAACTTGCAAGAAGTATTTATTCGTTTATCAGCGTTAAATGCATTTCGATAAAATGCCGTATATATTATATTTCAGCGTGCTAAAATTTCTATCGCTACTTATTTACAGCAGATCTTCGTATTGCACGCGAGTGCATAAGGGTATGTTATATTTAAGATTGTAAACGATGTCTATCCATCCGATTTTTGTTCTCCATCTAAACGACGTTTCTTCTCCGCATCAAACCGTAATGGCAAACAGTATCTCGGCTCACTGGCTTCCCATCGCAAACTAATCGAGGAAACGGAAATAATGACGAAGCAACTGCAATAGCTCGGGCACTCGAACTTAGAAGTGAAATCAAAATTGAACCACTGAATGTTTACGTGTAAAATGTAAGTTTAGTGTTAACGCCAAGTTACAAATAACCTAAAGTTGAATAAGTTTTTACATAGGGTGCATCCACTCTACAGTTTTCCCTGAAACAAATGACAAAGTTCAATTGTTAGTCGACGTATTTTCAAGAACAGTAGAAACACCGAACAGTCAAACTAATTGGTTTCTCATTGTAATTTTAGGCGACTTTTATTATAACGGATGCACGAGTAAATGAATAAAGAATTATTTACAGTACACAAGCCGAATTCAGCTAAATATGACGAACAATAATTTTCTTGGGTAACAGTAATTTTCTTGCAAAACTAGTTGAAATTGGGTATTTTGTTTCTGTTTCGTCAGAAAAACATTTCGTTATTCCTTTTATAAAAATTCTTTGCATCGATTGTAAGAAATAGGTATCAGATATACATTTAATTTTTCCTTCAATAATTTTAACAAGTCTATGATAGTACATCGATACTCAATTATTATAATTTGCCAACTGTTTTAAATTGTCCTCTCTCATTTTTATCATAAATGCATAAAATCCACGATCTACTTCCAGTTTCCTATTATTTCTAATATAGAAATATACAAATACAGTATTTTATTAAGTTTTTGTTGGAATAACACTAAAAATATAAAAGTTAATTTGAATCTACAATTATTCATAGCGCCGTGTTTTAATATAAGCATTCAAACATGTTCAACTCTCACTTCAAATTTGTGTCTCACTTTCTCATTTCAAAATAATTTTTACATCTTTCAGTGGCTTCATTTTTTAAATATTCGAGAGTTTATCTATTTCTTTTGTGTCATTCCAAGTAATAGGCAAATTAGAAAAGTATTTTATTATTATACAGTAAACTAGTCCATTTAACATTTAAAAGAAATTTAAGTCATGTGGTGCAGTTTTAAAAAAGTTATTGCAGTTTAAAAGGTGTTCGAATACGTTTCGCGTGGTTGCAATTGTCATATTTGTTTCTCTATATTAACCCTTTGCAGACGAGAAGCGACTCTCAGTCAGTTTCGCGTGGCAGGACGAATGGTGAGTGAAAGGCGACATGCGGTGTATATGTTAGATTTCGTTATCTCCAACCTACATGATCGCACTATTGGTTCTTGGAAAGGTTCCTTAGCTCTTGATAGTCTTTTATACGATGTGTGAAATTGTGGTTAGAAAACCTGATGCTATTATAAATTACGCCAAATTCATGGGTGGCGTTTATCTGGCAGATCAGTATTGTTCGACGTATTACTTTATGAGTAATAGTCCCTGAAGGGGTGGCGCAAACTGTTCTTTTGGGGAATGGAAATTTGTATCATTAATTCGTACATTCTGTACAAACAGGTAAAAAGGCAAAGAAATGAAAAGCCACTTATGCATTTACAATTCTGAAAAAATTTGGTAAAAAAATTGAGAGGAGATTTTCGACAATCACGAGATCGAGCTTCAAGACCGACCTCCAACTCTGACGAAGTTCGCCTGAACGGAAAACTTTATGTAATTCTTACTGGAACTAAGAAGGATTGCAAAGTTTGTTCTAACTGTATAAAACCAGGTGATAGACATGAGACGACGTATTATTGTGATACATGTCCAGATAAACCAAGAATGCATCTTGGTGAATGTTTTATAAACGTTTTATCACACAAAGCGAAACTACAGATTCTCGTAAAGATATAATTTTAAAGGTGTAAATGTAGATAAACAATCAAAATATAATGTTTTTATAAAATATAATTTATATGTA
The DNA here is from genome assembly GCA_028455555.1 of Augochlorella aurata. Lineage (NCBI taxonomy): Eukaryota > Metazoa > Arthropoda > Insecta > Hymenoptera > Halictidae > Augochlorella > Augochlorella aurata. Next base: position 12,805,888 of record CM052150.1, on the reverse strand, counting down.
AGATCATTTTATTGTATCATGTAAGTCACTCAACACATTCGCAAAAATCGCCTCGTCCTGCTACCTCACCTGCCCAAAAAAGTCGTCGTCCGCAAAGGGTTAAAATTCGTACTTACTCGTCTTCCCACGGGCACACTTCGTTAACGTTATTGTCACGCTTTTGCTGAGCTGCTGATTGAGTGACAGGCGCTGTTTGGTCATTTTGTTGAGAGTCCGGTTTCCAAACAGGAACAACCTGTGCCTCCTCCAGCAACTCCACGGTCTCCGTTTCCGTTTGAGCCGGACTTGCCGAGTCCTTCTCGGCAGTGTCCGTCGTATTACTTTTATCATGTTCCAGTTCTCCCGTTCCACTTGCAACCGTTTCCCCCAGCTCTTCTTCCTCTACGAATGCTGTGCAAGTGTCTTCCGGATTCTCCGCGATTTCACCCACAATCGCGCTAATACTTATTACAGGAGCCTTGCCTGGAGATTTCATGGGGAAGTCTCTTTCGAACGACAAGACTTTTGGCTTTGTGTAGTGACCTTCAGACTCTTCATTATAGGACGAAGCAGACGGTCGACCGATTTCTCCAAGTTTCATTCTCCGGAAAGCTGTCCTGACACCCCCTCCTCCACTTCTTTCACTCGTTGACGGTACTCCACCTGTCGTGGTGAAATTAACGTCTTACAGTCAAGGGGATTGTCGAGAAGATTATTAAACAGGGTTTGAGATAAACAGGTGAGCGTACACTGAAATGATCGTTATTTAACTTCCTGAATGATATCGCGAGCTAGTTGTTTTACTTGTAAGCTCGTAGCTTTTTTAAAAGAGTATAATGCAAGATGTAGTGGAAAATACGTCGAACAACCAATGGAAATGATCACTTAATTAAACCGATAGATTATTACAGATAATTATTACTAAATATTATTATTATTATACAAAATTAATCCTTTTGTGGATCATATTCACCTTTCTGCACTCCAAATTTAACCTTTCGTAGAGTATATTCACCTTTTTGCAAATGAGATTCATCCTTGTCCTAATTAAAATCACTCTTTTGTAATTATTGTAATAAAATACATATAAGTAAAGCTTAATTGTTTGTAATCCAATCTGTATTGTTCTATAAATAAGCATATAAATTCACACTAAATTTAAAAATTGAATGAAAAGCTGCTAGATTTGATTTTTGAAAGGATTAATTTTATTTGCAAAAAGAGGAATTAGATTTACAAAAGGGTGAACAAAACTTGTAAAAGAAATCATTTGATTTGCAAAAGGATGAATAAAACCTGTAAAAGATTTTATTCTATTTGCAAAAATCGAATGAAAATTTCAAATACAAATAGGTAAATATCTAAGGAAAGATTAATTCAAAGTGCAAACATGTGAATAAGATTGATAAAAGAATTAATTTTGAGGTATTCAATTATACAGCTGAAAATGTTAGTATCAAAAGATTCAATAAACTTTATATTTATTACAGGTACATTATATGGCAACACTGCGAGTTTCGCCATGTTTAATCATCATATTCATCTTAGGTACTGTCGTTTGATCAGAAGTCTTTAACATTATTTTGAAAATGACGAAATGCAATTATGTTTGAAAATTAAATGTAACCGGTAACATCTTTAAACTGGAGGGCAAATGCAACACGGGTTTTCAAATTGGCTTCCAAATTCCAAATTTGGATAAGATCAGAAGAGAGTGCACCTGAGTGCAAAATCTGTACAGTTTGTTCGTTTCTATTTATTTATTTTGTGTATGATCCTCGAACAACTCACCTACGCTGGTGCTGTGTTGCATACAGCATGATTTCCGAAGGCGCTCGGGCACTTCCGTTATTGATAGGCTAACGTCAGACGAAGAGCTATAGGAATCCAGTTGCGTCGAATTCTTGCGGGCTGAGCTCTCATTGAGCTGACCCTCAACTGACAAGGTTCTTGCAGATGGCGTCAGGTGTTGCGGTCCTGTGGAACCCGAGGCGTGCTCTATACTGGGACCTGGGGCCGCGTCCCATGGACAAACGTCGTCTATAGGGGGAGGCATCGCTTCCGGCGTGCCACCATCCCTGACAACAGGAACTTTATTATAGGATTTAGTTCTCACTTTTCCCTTTCGACAGAATATCACGTCTTTTGTTTGGTTGTGTCGATAGGCCATGCATAATATAGTTTTATTATTTTGCGGACAAAATCGGAACACGTTCTGCGTAATAACATTTCGATAAAAGAACATTGTGGATGTCAATAAGGACTTCTATTTGTTGATAAGGAAGGATCACAACGGTGGAATCAAACCGATTTGCTTTCTTGTTTGTTTGCTTGTCTGTTGGAATTGTTCAATATGTTCTACTGACAAAGTACTTATCAATATTACGACATTTAAGTCCAGCGAATAGAAAATAAGCGTTACTGATTCAAGATCGCACAATGTATATTATTTATTGGTATCGCTAATTGAGTGAAACAGATTAATAATGAATAAGGACGAAATACTGATTTACAATACTACTTCAATAAAGCTGACAAGGAAAGATTTGAGTTGATTGTGATATACTGAATAGTTTGGAATTGAGATAGTATAATGGAAATATTTTTTTATTCTATCTGCGGAGTAAATTTTCATGGTGGTGTAACTGATTTCAGCTGATATTTTTCATGTTTGCTTTCAAATCAATTTGAGCAGTGAAGTGAGCATGTCTTCTGAACTGTATCATTTTACTTTTGTCTATATATAGTACTTACGCTCATTTTAATGTACGAGTAAGACAATATTCTTTAATTTGTAAGTGTTTATATGTAGACGTTATGGAAATCAGTCAGGAATTGTTCAGGATGTTGATCATTTTTTTTGAAAATAATGAGGAAATAGTAGTTGTTTGTGTCCTGGCGATGCGTTATAGCAGTTAACATTTTGTGTTAATATGTTTTTCTTTAATACTGTTCCGCATGAACATTACTAAAATATTCCCAACTTGTATCGTTATAGAAATTCTCATTTACAAACGAGTATACACAAACAATTCATTTTGGTTAGTAAATTCGGAGGAAATTAGTCATTATCGAATAACATTATGACACAAATGTAGAAGTTTAAGACTGTATTAAAGTTTATAATCCCTATTTTCGTGATCTTAAAAGTTTACTTCTGATATATAGAGTTGTGTAGAATTACAATTGAATTAATCAAGGAATTATAATTACAAAGCAATTACATTGTAATTCATAAGTTACATCGTCATCCAGTTAAATTACTACTAATTACGAATTACGATGTAATTGTATTAAAATTACGAATTAAAAAATAATAATAGGTAATAAGTGGTTGAAAAACACCATGTGAAGGTTTCAAACAGAAAGTAATTATTGTTGTGTTCTATATGTACAGTTACTCTCATCAATAACAAACTAAATTAATATTTCATTTGCAAATAGTAATTAAATTTTATATTTAATTAAAAATCATTTAATTATGAAACATAAAAATGTATCCCACTTCTTCAAAGTTCTGGGCTGTAATTTGAAGAATTGTATTTCGATTACATTTTACTTCAAGTACATGGTACTGCAATTATACTCGTGGTTAAAATAATCTTTTAGTGTCTCAGAAATTGTATGACCGGATAATCGTAGTCTGCCTTTCCTTCTTACATCATGGTTAGGAGCACCATATGCAGAGTTAATTGATGCTTGCGCATGAAAAGGGGAATGCAAGTCAACGTATATACATGTTTACGATAAATACTTATTGATTTCGAGATCGTGGAATAGAAATTAAAGCAAGATATTACTTATTTAAATTGTAACGTAACAGAGGATCGTAAAACTAATTTCAGAAAAATTGAAAGCAGAAATGTATGTACATATTGTATATACAACAGGTCACTACATACAGGACTAAAAATCCATGTGAGAAGCAGATTTTATAAGGAGACATGGAACGAAGTGGTTGTCATCATATCAAAGTAATTTTATACAAGGTAAATAGGCGACGTAGCATGGATAGATCCTACCTAGCTTCGTTACGAGTACAGAAGAATTCTTTTACAAATTCCGGAACAGAACATATCAACGATTTCCCCTATTTTATGATCTAGTTACACAATAGTGCCATAGATTCAAGTGCGCAGAGAACCTTTATGATTATCTTGACAATGATTTGTCAATAAAAATCACATGGGTAGGGCACCAGCTTGTGAAACAAACGAGGAACAATAAGGTTTTATTTTACAGAACAAGAGAGATGAAAGTTAGCATTTTCAAGTTACTAATAATTATATTAGTAATATAATTAGTATTTATTAATAATAATTATTATTAAAACAACTTATTCCTTTCAATTTCCTCCCTTCAAACTTCACTCTTATCTTTTTTATTCTATTTTAACATTATCTCTAATTTTTTCAGAATTTTCCCTTTGAAACTTGTTTAAATAAAAAAAAAACAGAAAAAGTGTGGCAACTGACCACATCTGCCGATGTGACAATCATCCTCGATAATTCTTTCGACTTCGAATTAGCAATTTTAATGAACAAGACGCTTAAAAGCGGAAAGTAGCAGCCAGTATTAACTTAACCCTGAAACTATGCATGTATATTGTATCTTCTGAGCTAAGAAGTTAGCTAAGAAGAGCTAAGAAGAACTTCGACATAGAAAATGCACTAAATTTTGATATTTGTAGATCGTAATTGTATAATTACTATAATGTCAAATGTTACGCATCATGATACCAAAATTCTAAGTCACTATCATAAAACGAATTATTACATTATTTAACTCATGCTTGATACCAAACAATTGTCGTTATTTTGTGTGATACGACATGTAGTTTATGAGTCAATTTAGAAGCCAAAGTTGACTCACCCTGTATACTAGAGGTGTATATTTCAAAGCATTTGGTGCGTTACATTCGTTCTTTCCTGACTACCGATATTAGTATACTTATTGGACGTACTATTTTTTTGAAGGTTCACATGGAAACATCGTTGCATGACATTTTATGTATTCTTGAGAAAAATTTACGAATATTGTTACATCGTTTTCAATTTAGTAAAAGTTTTTGTGTAAAATTTTATCGAAACAATTATTATTTTGTATAAAGATCTGTAGTTTATCACACGCTACGTTAACATTCGCTGATAAGGCAACAATGATGCGTGCAATTGATATTAACATTTGTCATTAGTATATTCGCTGTGCATAATGTATGTTCACACTCTTAGCGTATGTGCATGTATGCATGCATCCAAATGTTGTTCTAAAGATCCATTCACTAAGTTATGAACTTTTTTTTATCGTTTTCGCATGTAGAATCTATTCTTGAATTATATTTAGAGAAGAGAAGCAGACTGTAGTTTTCGAAGAACAAGAAATACGTTTAAATACATTTTTTCAATTCAACAATTCTAGAATAATTTACTAAACCATATTTTCTTTAAATTTTCTAAGATTTGTTTAGTACTCAATCGAAATAACTTCAATCACATTTTTGTTCTTCATCTGCACTATCGATGTACATCCTTCATTTTTGTTTGAACTGTTGCTGAATTGGCACTTTTCTTTTCATTCGAATTTATTTTCAATGAGATGTATTAGTGGTCTATGTTTCAAAGAGTGGGTTGTATAAACTGCTTAATAAACGTTGAAAATACTTTATGCAAGCATGCAGCGTGAAATTCCAGAGAAATAGTTATTATCAGTGCATGATTTACTTTCTCGCAACCACAGATTTAAAACATAGTAATGTAATTATTAATTTAAACATTAAATAAAGCAGAATTAGCTTCTCGAATGATATTTGTTAAATAGATTATTGTTTGGCCATTCTGAGAGTCCACTTAAAGGTCCAAACAATATATATTAGTAATGAGAAATAAGATTACAATAATGCATTCTAAAATAATGAAATGCCACGAAATAATATAATTGCAGCACAAATATAAGTCAAAGCTGAGAATAATTAATGTAACGTGAAAATTCGAACACTAAAATTTTATTAGAATTTAAGATTTCATTTTCACAATGCAAAAGAAAATTCAGATTAATTATTATACAGCTTGACACGTATGTAAAGTATCGCAAAATATCCGACATGCGTACTTTATAGCCGTTTTTATAAAAGTGGTGATCAGAAAAACATTGTATTAAATATCTTAGAAATTAATAGAGTCAGAAAACATTTTTATCATTGAGGCAGTACTATTTATGGTTATGATTTTGACAATATATTAAAAAATCAAGATCGAAGAATGATACTTTTTTGTAAATAATCATCCTAATCATAGGTTCACTTCATCAGACATCTATATCATTATATCCAGTTTAACCATAATCCAACAATGCACTTATTCACTAAACAAGTTTTACCATGGTACTCACCCATAGTATCAAAAGAATAAAACTTTAGCCATCGTATTCGTTGTTATCAATTTCTATCTTTACTTATCTTAACACATTAACGGCGGGCGATCTCGACGAAAGTATGCTAGGTAGCGCGGCGGCCGCCCCGCCTCGTTTTTCGGCCTAGAGTGGGCCGATCTTTCATCGCAATCAACGTCAGACAAATCGTCTGCATATAATATATCTTTATTTTCGCGTGAAACCATATTGAAGGATTTCAAAATTTACTGTAAGTAGAATTTGAACAACCGAACAACTTCAAACTATTGAGCTAAATCGTATTACTACGACTCCCGCCTTTAAGGTACAGTCGAGCTAAATCGTATTACTACGACTCCCGCCTTTAAGCCGCAGTCGAGATAAATCGTAGTACTACGACTCCCGCCTTTAATGTGTTAAGTCGTAAATCATAGCAGGGGGTAAAAATCATAGTAATACAACCTATATTTTTCTTATTGTGAAAAATAAAGAATGTTATTGTTTGCTAACGAAATTTATAGTTAAGTTAATTTATGGTCAAGTTAATTCATAGGTCTGCTAACTGATAGGCAAATTAATTTACAGTTAAATTATTTTACAGCTACGTTTTATAGTCAAGTTAAAACCTGCTCCTCTTTTCTTTCCAACATTTTGACATGTATAAATTACATCTCCAAACATAAGTCAAGCTTTTAAAAAGTGTGATTTACATCACTATAACTTTAACTTCCTCATCTGTAAGATTTAATACTAAATCTAGGCAAGTCTATGCAAGGATTTTTCCTGAACGTACGTTTCTTGGCAACTTATAATCCCTCATCTAAATAAGCGTCGCTGTTTGGTTAACATAAGTATAGTGTCTTTCGAGGAACACTAATCGACGAATTTTGATACATTGTGGCCTCGCATCTAAATCGTTATATATATATATATATATATATATATATATATATATATATATATATATATATATATATATATATATAAATGATTCTTCAACAGGACAGATGACAGAAGGTGTTACTGCATGAGAGACTGGCTGAGTGAATAAAAAATCACACGGAAGAACAGAAGTAGAATACACAGCTAGAAATATAGAAACAGAGTTCAGAATATAGAATATGGAAACAGAATTTTATGTGTGCAGAGTGCTGAGATAATTATGGTCTATATGTATAATCTTTAGAATTATTACATTTTAAAATTATCTATTACTCTATTCGTTATTACATAATTTTAAACTCTCGGACAATTCGAACAATGTATTATAGTAGGAGAGACTCGAACACTACCATTTTTTATTTATATGGTTAAATATTTTTAACTTTGCAATCCATCTACACGTCGAGAATAAAGTAATGAAAAACATGTAGAAACTTTAGCTAGTTTTATGAGAACCACTTGGTAGAATTTTTTGCTAATCTTACATAAAAGATTAAATTATATACTCAAATTGGAAAAATCGAGAATATTTCGTTATTCGCGGAATCAAAGATTAAATCATTCAATTTCGTTAAAATTGAAGTATTTAAATTAAAATACTTTCACACAGAACATTTCAGTTTGCAAAATCTCGGATAATGTTTCGATTCGTTTCCGTATGTGAAACTTTATAATCCTAGAATATTCCACAGTTCGTTGACACACTGCACAAAAATGTAAGAATACTGCAACACTGTTCAGGCAATAGAATTGTAGGGGTAGTAAATTCGATATATACAACAGACACAATACTGAGATCGTAATAGCCAAAATACTGTAGCATAAGAAAGATGTCAAAAGAGATATGTATATTGAAAAATATTTCAACATTTACAAGTGAATCACATTGAGAAGAGTAGGAAGAGACATGCGTGTGTACACATCACTGTATGCATACACGCACAGTGATTTTTCAGAAACGTTGGACACTTGAAGAAGAGACACCGAATAGTAGGGGCTGTGTATAATTGAAATTAGATCAGGAACTATATATCCGCATACTTGTGTAAGGAAATTATGAAATTTTTCGAGGACTTACTGAAAACTATGCGCGATAGACGTCGTAGCGATTTTTACGAATCGAGCCAGATCTCCCCTGAAAATACCGCATTGAAAGAGCCTAATTGGTCAGCCATTGTTGTCTATGAAACATGATGCCATGATATCTTCGAGAATCATATCTCCGTCGTACAGGGCAATTATCGTTACATTATTATTAGATTATTGCAATGTTCTTTTTTTACATGTGGCTGTGGCAAACACGTTAATGTATCTACGTTATTATATTCAAACAGTTGCTATCTTTGAAAAAGATATACGTTGAAGTGTTGTGACAATATATAAGCTTGTAATGCGCATACAGAGTGACTCCAGTAACTGCTCGCAGAAAATCTTACAGGAGAAATTGGCACTTCTTAAATCAAGGTATCATCTTATGACACAATTTTCATTATGGAGCATCAGAAGCTTTATACGTTATAATTTACCATATAAATTAATATTTCCAATCATTGTACAAATTGAAAAAGTAAACGGTGATGTACGATTGACGATTTTGAGAGTGTGGTATCATTATGTAATTATATCATTGAAAAACTTAATGTCAAACATGTATCAGACAATTGTAGGTTTAAGGAGCTGAGTTTAAAAAGTTGAAAACGAATGATAAGATAGCAAGCGGAATAAAGAATATTTAAAAAGAATCGATTTTTCCGCGTTATTTAGTCGCGAATTTCTTTATAATTAATATCTAGGAGTTATATTCCAATAATTTGAAAGAAAAGATTTGAAAGAATTAATTGTAAATAAGTTATTCAAATTTTATACGGTCTAATGACGTTTAGGCCACCCTGCTTGTACTAAACGGTGTATAATTATTAATTTAACGTAGGTAAAATCTTTGATTGATAATTACATACAACGATATGTTCACCTAATTTAATTCCTGTCAGTTTTTATGACAAGTAAAGTATAGGTATACGCAAAATAATATTTCCATATACAAGTCATACAAGAAAGTAACGTATGACAAAATATATAGAATACAATAATACTTTATAGTATCTGTTCGGATTTTAGAAAATGACGAAGGACGTCGCAATTGCACCTGCGAGAGCAGTTGTATCATAAGATGATAGAGCTTGCAGAACAGTGAGCTATCACCGAGTATTCTTAACATGCCTGATACGGATAGACATACGAATTCCGGAAACGTCTATAAAAATCGTGATACTCACTGAAATCTAAATCAGAATTTAACGAATGTAATAAAATGGTAAATATATGATCAATTCTTCCAAAGAGTTCAATCAAATATTTTATATTAATATTAATACTGCTAATGGAAATGTATATAGAAAAATGATATATTAGTAAAAAATAATGTTAGAATGAATTACGAAACAGTGATGTTTTTAACGCCTAAAGCGCGTGTTTAATGAGAGTATCTGCACAGTGAGTATCACTGAACTACAATACAACAAGAAAAATATTGTGCACCTGTATGGTATGTGGTCGGTGAGATTCGACTGGCTGTGGGAGTGCTGCACTCGTGGCATCGATGTTGTATCTCGAACTAAGTCATGGACAGATCCAGATAGGCTTCGATCACTTCCTCTACGTTTACCACCGATTGTACTCGTTGTACCATGTTGTAAAGTGCTGGGGGTTGCGGCCGAGGTCGAAGATTTCTTTTTCGCTTGTCCACCGAAGGTAAAAAATCTACAATATCAAAAATATTCTAATGAAATATAATCCTTTTTGTAATACAATTGTATACAATATTAAGTTGTTCCGAATGTTTTGAAAGGAAGATACAATCAAGAAACAAACGTTCCGATCTCTTCAGAGATGTTTCACTTTGTAGCATTTCTGAGATAAATGTATCTTTCGTTTTCCACCCGTTATATTATGTAAAGATAGTTTACAAGAAAATGAACGATAGATTATGAAAGCAGGGGATTCAAGCTTTAAAATCAGTGGAAGTTCATTGTTGTGCGATTTTTATATAGAATGTTCTAATTAATAAAGTTGTAATTTATACGTTAAGAATTTTTGGTGAGAAAAGTACAGAGCAGTAACAAAAATTTTATATAGAATATGCAATAAAAAATAAGATTGTAAAGCATACCTCTTTTTTTGTAAAGGTTGCACGCCAGCTGCTAAAAGATTTCGATACGGATCAGAGCGGATAAATCTAGGATAACAATCCTTTTTCAAAAGTAGCGTATAAACGTGTTCAGCAGCTGAATCGAATGTAAATCGGGTTGGATTTTTCATCTCTTGATGAACTTTTTCCATCGTTTTCCCATCAATATTTATTTCGCAGGGTGCTCCAGGTGCCAGGAATTCTCTAAACGAGTGGTATGAATTTATTGAATTATTAAATATGAATTGTTCACATTTGTTTATCTCGCGTCTACAAGGTAATATAATAGAATGATTATTATACGTACTTGAAAATTTCGTTGACTTTGCCAGGTATTTGCGCTTGAAAGCTGCGCCTTAAATCCTTCACTGCTAGCCAAAATCGTATGTTTTCATGACTGTATTCCTTCCTTAAGTAATTTGTGAATTCTTGCAAGCCTATACCAGAAAATGAAAAGATAAAACGAGTAACTTTTGCATTAACATACATACAAAATCTCAGTAATATTGTTGACAAAAAAATATCTACATTTTCAGAGTCAAATCAAAGACTGTGTGCGAAATTAGGGTCAAAAGTCTTTACAAAATACAGATTTTGAATTTCTCAATTTCTGCTCATTTTCATGAAAGCAACTTGTGCTTATAAACTTGAATCTTGACAACGATTCGTTGAGTTTAGTTTACTTTTGTTTTCTATCCTGACCGTGAAACATTAACTATGTAATATATAAATTAAAAATGAATTTCTAATGTTACCTTTATTTTTTCTATGTCTAGAGTAATATTTTCATAGCTTTGCAACTCTAATGATCACATTTCCTTTATTTCACTAAATTCTGTTAGTTAATAGTGGAAACATTCATTTTCTGACTATTTCGGTACATTTCTCAAGTTAAGTGTAAATGGAGAACATAAATTACTAGTTTTAACAATTCCTGAGTAAATAGTAAATGAAATCTGTATTGAAATGTACATTTATTATCATTTTTGTACTTATTTGAAATAATTAAAATATTAATTAAATTAAATTAAATTAAATTAAAAATTAAGTAAATTGTCGCTTAAAAATTATGATACTATTTACGTGGTTGTGCATGAGAATAGGTAAAATATCATGAAATTCATTGGTATTCACCTGTGGGATCAGACATTAACTCCTCCATTGATAGCGCCCAACGCTTAACACGTTTCTCCGTTGGAACTTCCACCCTGCGTATAAGGAATAAAATTAGTTAACAGAAAAAAAGAACGATGTAGATGCTTCATCAAAATTTTTTTTCTTACAAATTCTCATTTATCATGTCACAGAACATTTTTTTTTAAATACTAACACAGAGCTGTTTAGTTGCCAAAATGTTTGATCGTCCGTGATCCAAGGATTCGATGGTTGTGGTTGTACAAACATCGGATCGTATTCCACATACGTTTCGAAATATGATTTCAAATTTTCAATTGCAGTCGAAACCTTTATCCTTGTGCGTGTTAAGCTATTCTCCAAGAAGGTCACCTAATTTCAAATAAGCAGGAATGACAATTATTACATCGCACTAATTTAACGAAGGCAATCATTTAAAAAACTTATTATCAACAATCAATTTAACACTAAACCTACCGAGCTCTAAATGTAACTAACGTGTGTTACTTTATAACGAAAGTGTTTTTATGATTACAGTTACTTAAAAAAAAATGTGGAACTGGTCACTTTTTACCGGCTTGATAGGTTTAGCGTTCATGATCAAACTCGTTTGAAGAATAATAAATTTTATTCAATAGTACTTTAATCCGATACTGTTTTTATGAAAAATCTTACAATCACCAACAATGTAGGAAATTATAAACAATATGTGAAAGATATTTCGAATAGTATCTACTTCTTTTCAGAATTCGAATTAAAGGGGTTGAAAATCCTAAAGTGCACAATGCTTTTGGAACAATGACATATGCAAATTGTAGTACAGGGTGCAGGGTGAGGCAGTAAGAATCTCTGTCTGAAATAGCTCGATATCTATTGGTTGTATTAAAAAACTTTTTAAGAAATTACGTCATATATTAAGGGATGTGTCGAATGTGTACAGTTTGATTTTTTATACTTCATTTTTTCTGAGATATCAAGGTAACTTTGTGACGTGTGAATGACATTGAATTGACCTTGATTCCTAAAATAAAAAAGATCTCAAAATGAAACAGAACCTCTATCATTAGCTATAAAATTGGAATTTGAGATATCTATAAAGTTTTCTACACATGTACTATAACTTTGATAAGTTTCGGTTCCAAGAGCAATGTATATTTTCGGAAGCTACCCCTGTTAGATATCTAGATTGATTAAGAAGAGAATAAATTACCTCACGTTGCAGGTCAGATAGAGTACGTTTGCGTGATGGTACACGTGAAAGTCCAGGACGAAAACGCGTAGGTACAGGTGCTATGTCGAGACTACTGATACAACCAGGCGGTGGCCTATACACTCTCCAGAAGGCTCGTTCTTGAGAATCACACACTATCTTATCCCCTTTTTTCCGTTCTTTCGATAGTTTTACCTGCACCGAAGAAAATTAATCGGCCAAGATTAATATTCGAACACTTTTGAGTAAAAAACTAGCTTTTCCTTTATGGATAAAATTACTTGGGCCTCGTTTCAAAAGTTGAAAAAACTAGTTCACTCGTTTATGTTTGAAAGAAACTATGAAAAAGTTGCGAATGTTCGAAACTGTGATAAAAATACTAAGGGATGTTTTTCCAACTTTTTTAACGTCCATTAAAAATTTTAATGACACGTTTTGTTTTATGTCAGTTGTGAGAATTACGACGAAATCGATTAACGCAGTAAAATATGGCAAGCATCGAGAAATTATAAAAATTTCGGATTTGTTACAATTGTAGGTAATTTCCACCATCTTTAATCATTTGTTGCTTATAGCAATATGAACCAATCTCGATGGCACTCTCAGGATCATTCAAATGTAACACTAGCACTTAACAAATTAATGAATTAATTAATTTATCCTTCTTGTTATTCTATTTTCACGAGCATCCAATTTCGTACGCATGAATGATTGATTATTTACCTGTTGCTCAGCTTGAAGTTCTATCGCTTTCCACTTGCTTTGTAAGTTTCTACGTAAACTGTTCAAAGCTTCCTGAGAATATAAATCACTTCATAAGACAAAGGAAGATGGTGCGAGTCAAATATTGATTGGAATAAAAATAAGGGGATTTACATACGATCTCATATTCCTCAAGACCATGGCGTTGCTTGTTTCTCAGAGTTCTCTTAGCCAGATAAATAGCATATTCCACATTATCAGGGGTTCTATGTTGCCATGGCCAATAATATGGTGTCTGTATATGTTGAACAGAATTGCAAGCATTAATGGTTGGAGAATTGATATTGCAAAGCTATAGTAATTTCGCGTAGTTAAGCTTATGTATGTTGACTTATACGATCGATTCTCATAAACAATTATAACGTACAGCCTAGTTAGAACATGGTACGAATCATATTATGACACACACAAATTGCAATTTAATAATTAATGTTTTGATACAGATGAATGAATTCTTTAAAGTAACAACATTTTTATTTTTCAGAAATAATAATAATTTTCAGATTTATTAGTCAGATTCTTAATCTTAGTCCTAATTGTGAAGTTGGTCTTACAACTTACACAGCTCAAATAATTTTTACATTATACTTTTTGTGGTAAATAATAAAAAGGCTATTCTGGATTGTACAAATGGTTTCAAAGCTTTCCATATCAACTACTTTAAAATTATTTCATTTAAATAGTCATTCGAGGTTTGTAAGTTACGTCACCCACCGCGCGTATAGGAATGCATTTCGCATACGTTATGATAAAACCGATTGCGGTGAGTTTGTATATACATTTAATGATCGTTAGTTACGTTTTACGCGAACGCGATATAAAAGATTGCATTAGAGAGATGGGAACACGGCTCTTCATTACATTTCAGTATAAATATCTGATGTACGAATAAAATGTACGTGCTCGGCGTTGAGAAAACATTTCCCGTTTAGTCACAAGGAGAGTACAATATCGAGGTGAGCTCATTTTTAACAGAAGCAAGTGAAAACTGTAGGCAACGATGTATATAAATGCAACTTTTTAAAAATTAAATATCGAGTCCATTATAAAATATGATAATATGAAACTATGAGATTTAACTAATAAAAATGGTACAATTAATTGCTTTAGGTGCAATAGATTTATTAAAAATTTAATTTGGTTTTACACTGATTTCATCTAGGAAAGTTTGATTCGAATTTTGTATTTCATTTTTCCTTGAAATTTCAACATATAGAACCAATAGCTGGTGATGATATCCACGATATAGCATCGTGAATTTTGATATCCTATACATCAGTGATTGTCTACTTGAAAGTATTAAAACTTTTCATTTAATGACAGGAGCTAAATCTATAGAATTGTAGAGTTGTTTAAATCTTCATTTTGAGCAATTGTACTCATGTTAATTTTCAATTATACATATCAGTAATTGAACTGTATCTTTAGTTTAAATATATTATTTAGATTTGTATATCCTGCACAAAGTAAAGTCGTTCCATAGATAATGAAATAATTAAAACATAACTTAGAAAATGTAATACAAACATAAGTATCAATAAATACTGAATTCTGTGAGATATTTAGACTGCAGATGTTATGTATTTATCTAAGTACCGAATAGATGAAATTTAAATTAGTAGATATATGGAAAAATTAAAGGACATCAATATATTATTTGTGATCTACTAAAACTAGTAGAAGGAGAAAGAACTTTTTATTCGATTTATATTTCTTTGCAACTGATGTGTAATAAAATTGATTTTATATAAAGATTCGCAGTCTATGGATAACAATACTATCTTTAATTAGATAGAAAGAGAAAATACAGTACCTGAAATCTATATAGAGAACTATCATCTTTTACGGTGAGTGTCTTGGAGTCATTTACCGGGAAGAAGTAGCCATACTGACAGAGTTGATTGGCAATGTGGACCGCCTCTACTGACAACACAATATTTTATATTTACTAATAATATCAGTATTACCAGAACACTCTCTAACACATGTTCAACTATATGCAAATAGAAAATTTATTATATTAGTGGTATAGAGATGGGCTGTGTGCACAGTTACTCATGAAAGTATTTGATTAATCATAGCAATGTAAAAATATTTATTTGTAGAAGAAAGCTTATTTATGGAATATTTATATATTAATTTGATTGACTTCAATGCAAAGCTTTTGAGTATCCTAGAAAACGACATTATAATATTGTGCAATGTAATTTATGCATTCAACTGCTTTATAAAGGAGAATTATAATAATTTTATCTCGATTCATTTATTTACGTAAATTGTTTGATGCTTTCACAAATACTAAGCCTCTACTATTACATTTCATGTTTGAAATCCAAAATTTAGATACAGTTATATAGGAAAATTATGGTATTTATTAAATATGTCAATTTCTGTGAAAGTAATATAATAGTATTTAATGAAATAAAAACGTGTTAGCTTTCGGTTTAAATTTTCAGCATGCGTACAAAACATATTATTTAAATTTAAGCTTTTCTAAAAAAAAATTTGAGTTTTTCATTTCTTTTGTCCCTCCAATTGATTGTAATATTTGAAAAAATAATTGTTAGACAATGACTAGTAAACTAGTCCCTATAACATTATAAACATTAAAAAAAGATTCAATTCACTTGGTTCAATTTGCGAAATGTTATTCCACTATAGTATCGGCTAATATTCATCGGATATGTATTCGAGCATTATACCTGATTCTTCGATGGAAAGCCGCGCCATCAGCCACTCGACGAGATCGTAACCTGTAACAAACAGCCAGCCTCATGTAATATCCTGGCCATGATAGTCGCTTATGTTCACACCACAGTTCAGCTACTGATGATACTCACCCATGAAAGCTGAAGGGATTGAGGTAAGAAATTGTTTTTGGCTGCCCACGGGTACCCCGTCCTTAGGGTCTTGCATCTCCCGCACCAGCCCCTCCATCTAGAATTAATTTCCTTAATTACTTGGTCATATTCTATAATGCAGCATCACTAAAAATTAAGAATAAATAGTTTTGGCAGTAATAAAAAGTGTCATAATTTTTAGAGATCTTTTCGTTTTTCTTATACACGCTGATACAAATAGAGGGTATCTTGTAGTATCAAAGATATCATTCAACAGTGAATTATATACATAAAACTGATAAAAAGGTCCTTATAAACAAATGTCCTATTTGACTTTGCTTTTAACATTGATACAAATCTATCGAATGATGGAAATCGCATAATTTGATTATCATTATTATTATTAACATTTGAGTGAAACTTTTGAAACTAGATCAAGACAAATTGTTGACAATAGGTCTTAATACATTATCAATTAAATAAATTTCTTTGCAAAATTTTGGTGGTTTACAGCTGACCAGAACATGGGACAGAACTTATGCAACTTATTATTTATCAATAAATCTGCAAAACACATTGTTGAAATTTTCATTTTAGGAATAAATACAAAAAAGTTGGTAAACCTTATTTTTTTGTCATTCTAACCAATTGCAGTTTGTCCGAAAATTTGTACAACTTTGAAAAGACGTAGACACATATTTGTCGAAGTCTGCATGTATTACGCATTCGAAATATTTTTTCCAATTTTAAAAGAATTTCTCTCATCAAATAATTTCACAAAAATGTATATACTACATGAATAATTGAGAAAAAGTCTATAAAATCTGCACACGCCTAATAATTGCAATTTGAAAAGCAGAAAAATTTTCTTTTTCTTTTAAATGTATTCCTTTGCGAAGTTCAGGCGCTTTTTATTTAATGTATTTACAAAGGGTTCCTTTCGAGATAGGCGACCATCGTGCTTCTTTAATTGCTCTCCGAACAGTTCGTGAATTTACGTCTCTGCCACACTCCTGGTATATTTCCGCTGTTAATTGGGGTGCACTTACTCGAGGATTTTCCTTAATTTTCCTAAAAATCTACCTCCTCTAGAATTCAGAACTGGTGGATGCTCATTTTGAAGCTTAAACTCGAAATGATTCCCTTTTTCATAGCTTACGATTAGACTGCGGATTTTTATGCTAATTCCCATTTTCATAGGTTATTTTCGCAAATTCGCATTTTCATGATCGTGTGAAGAGAAAATATCTTCCATCAACCAATAGATTCCTCATTCTAATAATTAAATGAAAATTCCACTAATTTTTATTAATTTATACGTTTACTTGTATTTTAAGAATCTGCATATAACATACGTGCATAAAAATCTGCAGTTTATTCATGATATTATAATATTTTACTTCCTTATGATTACATTATATCCTACTGCACTATTCTGCATAGTTCAGTTTGCTACCTCGCTATTTCAACTTGACCTTTTTGTACAATTATAAATCAATAATTGACGTTTCTCAAAATTTAAAAACAACGACACTTATATTCACAAAGAAATCAACCTGTTTGTTATATACAATAAACAACCCATCAAAATAAAAAGTAACCTAGGCGAATATCTTAATAATTTTTTAAGATGTGAATAAAAGAAAGTAAACCCATCGTATATTTACAACTTACAGCATCCACTACCAGCATAAATTAACACCTTATCTACGAATGACATGTCTTTTACATTATAAATTAAATAATATTCTTTTCCTTTACGGATGACATCAAAGTAGATACTAATTTTTATTACAGTATTGTTCTTTTCTTCAAATCTTGGTAATTATATATTTAACATTGCTATGTAATTATAAATTAATACATTACAGAAATTGTTGCGTAACGTGATTGCAAGTAACGCTCGGATTTGCTTTTAAATCCACCCGGGATTGTAAATCCCCGGCTGATCGTCGCGAAACACGCCTTAATTCACGTTTATTGAATCAAGATCACGATTATGGCCCGCCAAATTAATCTTGGGCAATTAGATCAAGTAATGGAGCAAAGTAGTT
>CM052150.1:12759470-12778376 GCA_028455555.1 Augochlorella aurata | reverse complement strand
AATTCATGTTTATTTTAATACATTGAACAAACTGAATGGTACTAGAATTTTCTGTGGTGGAATCTTACTTTTGAATTTCTGTTTCATTAATTACATGACTTTGATATTGTGCATTGTTACAGGACACGTATTTAACCCCTCGCATTGATTTCTTTCAGAACTACGTCGATTAACATTTTTTCGTCCTATTCGAAAAATTCCTTGATGAAACGGGAGAATTTTTGTTTTACCGATTGTCTTTATTTCCCAGATTTTGATGACAGAAGATTTAAATTTTGTTTCGATTTAATAGAAATGATTGGGAGTCATATTTATTAAATTATGTACGATATGTTCGTCACGAGTCTTATTCGTTATTATAGTGCAGTTAATCAAACTGTGTCATGAAAAATTAATTTTATTTGAATAGAAAATGCTTCGAATTTTCACCAGAAAAAGTCACTTTCCAGAATACTTATCACTGTTAGCACAGTTTTTCATACGATTCCGATGATCTGGGAAAAAAATGTTACGAATATAAATTGATTAGTATTAATTTTTCTATAAATTTCAATATACAAAATTTCAAAACAACTTTTTTAAATATTGACATATATGTTTGACATAATAATTAATTAAATGTTGATATAATATTCCCAGCTGAAGTCAAGACATATTCAAGGATGCATCATATTACAATTTTAAATCTTGAAATAATGTTAAAATAATTTTGACCACAGGGAGCAGGTTCCCAGGCTAGTGTGCATCTGCGAGAAGTTGGAGCCCTCGTAATAATATGTGTATCATAGAACTAGGCCACGAATTTCAAACCACGCAAAGAAGCAGCGGATGGGATAGAATGAGAATTGTTACTTGCTCTAGAATATCTTTTGATAGCAAATTCGAGTTCTCATGTCAAGCTTAAACTTATCTGTGCTACTCTATCTAAGCCGAGAACTCTTACTTATGCTCTGATTATCCACTCTCTTGGCAGTATTTGAGCTCTCAACAAAAAGAAGGCTTAGATTCTCACGTATCGAGCTCTGGCTTTTTCCCTATTTCATACTTAAGCCGAGAGCTCTTATTAACTCGCTTCAGGTACATTCTCTTGACATATATCCTGATTAGATTTACCTTCCGATTTCTGTAACTGAATCGGCATACTCTCATCACTAGTCTGCGAATCTTTAGGCGAAATGAAAATTGTCCGAGGTGACTGTAAGAACAAAAACCAAATAATAATATAAATCGTCTATTTTAATAACTTGGATAAGTTTAAAATAACGTATAATGTTATGAAATTCTTCCTACTTCTTCACAATGTTATATTTCACCTACTAGTTTATACCATAAACGCATAAAATCCTTAATCTATTCGTCACTGTTCGCGAGCAAAAAGTGCTCAAATAATTTCTATTTTATTTTTGTTAAAATTATTAACTTTATCTAATCGTTTTATATCGATTTTTGCATGTTTATTTCAACTGTGTAATATTTGTTCATTTTCTATGAGTAGTTTTTGAATAAATTAATTTTTAAGAAAAAGGAAATTTTTATCAAAGTACATGCTTTTAATCTCGATGATGCCTTGGGCTTCAACAATAATAATTTATTTAAAAAAGTCTAGTAAATATTATTTTACTTCGAAAGTTTACGGAATCTCCGAATTAATTCTCGATACTTCGAAAAATGAGATTTTCGAATATATCTATACATGTTTGTCAATTAACCCCTTGCCTCGTAAGAAGATTTGGAAAATAATCAAATTCTGCTCTTCTAGTATCAATATTTAAACATCGAAGTAAAGGTTTGTGTACCCGCAAGTACTTTTACTTGAAATTCAAGTATTCTTCATGGAACTATTTATCACGACTCTCCAAATAAATGTTCCTATGTGTTCTCCGACTTCAATACATTGGATCAGTCTTTTCTCTCATTTATTACATAAGAATGGTGACTTCTACGACTAGATGCGGTGTCTGCTGTATTACACTTCTCTTTACGATAACAGACGGTGCTTTGACCACACCCAATGATTTCTGCAATTTCTCTTTGTCTAATTCCCTGATCGAGGAATTAAATTGTTCTTCTTTTCGTATCATCGGAATAATGCTAGAGTAGAAGCATGTCGGGTTGAAACTGTATTTAGAAACTGAGTAACATTTGCGCATAAACCTGGCTTTCTTAGAGGTTCAACTAAGCCGAAACAAAGGAAGACGCAAAAATATAGGAAAACTAAATAGTCCAAAGCATGTGAAATATTTTTCTTCGTTTGTGTATGATAATGTTGGACATTTGCGACTGTATTTTCGCTGGAATACGCAGATTGATGCACGCAAAATATGTCAGAAATATGTATGCGCCATTTATACTCGTGGAATATGCATATATTCATAAGACATATGGAAATGTATAAGGAATACGAAGCTCGCATTTAATCATACGTACACTATATCTCAATGTGTAACAAATATTTAAATAATTTTATTCTTAGCGTAGACTCGTCAGAAATACTGCGGCTTATGTATTTTACAAAAAGTTTCGTAAATTTTGATTTAAATTTTTGATCACGAGCATGAAATGTAAAGAATTTAATGAAAAAGAATGGATTGAAATAAAATTATTATTAAAAAGTTTCGCAATGTTTCCTTATTCAATATGTTGAATCGTAGTGTAAATAAGATCAATTACGTTAAACATTCTTTTTATTGAAATGCGACCGTTTCATTACAAAGACTTAAAGACTTGTATTTATAACTTTTTTTATATGAGGTTTAACGTACTCATTGTTAAGTAACTGCAGTGTTTATTAACCCTAGTCTTTTTGTTCTTTAAACTTTGTTATATAATAAGGCGTGTCTTAGGGATGTAACCATGAGTTTTATTAATTCTACATTTATTAAGAATGTTAAAATAAACCCGCCTTTACTACATTTAATAACTTCGGTATACCTTTCAGAAACCTGATTTTGTATATGTAACAGTTCTAAACATTCCAAAAAGAATTTGAAATTAGTAGGAAAAATTTTCAACCTATTAAAATTAGTAAAGAAGAGGTTGAAATTTTTATTTGGATTCTATTTCTTTACAATGATGCAGCAAACGTTTATTTTGGATGGAGATCAACAATTTCTGATAAGGCAAATTTTGTTTCCATCGTGCATTTGCTTTTACAATTTAATGAATTTTGTAACAAAAATGCACGTTAAGACTTTATGTTAATATTAAAAATATACACGATGCTCAAGGACATGTAACAGACATTTTTATTGGTAGTGAGTATTCAGTTTATTAATAATTACTAATCCGCTAGTTGTGATGTGTGAGTCCATATGTCTGTTGCTGTCTTCTGCACGATACGTCATTTCCATGCTTGTATTGACCAAATTCACGCGCACCATTATTAGAATACCGTCAACAGTTCGAAGAAATAGTTAATCGCAAAGGACTTGAGAAAAAACTTATAACATTATTTCGCGATTTTCTCTTATTTTTGAAGGTTTCCTTAAGAAGATACAAGGTGTTCACTTGTGAAATCTATAAGGAATATGTAAATCTATAATATATAATATAATATAATATAATATAATATATAATATAAATTTATAAGACATAATGTACGTATGCAATTTGCAATAATATGGTGTTGTGTTGTTTGGTCTGTATAAGGCCTATTTAGTTTTTACATAATGCTTAATAATATAAATAAAAATATACAATTAACATAGAAATATCTTGGTAAGGACATTATATTATCAATAAACTTCTGAAATCTCATCACTGATTTATCTACTCTCGGTAGCCTGTTTTCATTTTTTACGGTTCCGATTGTGTAATTAACATATCGTAACAATTGATGTGCGTTTTTAATATATTCGTTATACATTGTCTTCCATATGACAAATAGAAATCTAGATGCATAAAATCACGAGACACAGTTTGCAATTAGAATAAGGATTAGCTGGAATACTTGACTTTCACGAAAAACAAAGTCTTAGACGAATGTATGTTATTTTGTATTTTCTTCTGACTTTTGATGAGGAATCATGTTCGCTTAACGTATTGTTCGGTCACGCCCTGTGCGTAGCTATATGTATCACGTAATCATTACCCAAAATATCTATTAGACATGTATAGACGAATACACCGTGTAATGAAAGACCTTTGATGCTTGAAATATCAGTGATCACATACTTTACACATTGTACATACGATTGTCTACATAGTGTACAAGAATAGAAGCAAATAGTTGGGATTTATAAATTCTGATAGATCTTTAGAAATGTTAAATGAATACTGGAAACATCATGAATAATATACAAATAGCTAGGTATAGTCGCTCATTAGAATATTCGGACACCTTTAAAAAGGAAACAATTTTTCAAAAATTGCACCAAGTGAGTTGAATTTTTTTGAGATGTTAGAAGAAGAACTAGTTTGATAGATAATGTCTAAAAAATTGACAGAACTTGCAATTAAAGACGAAAAATGATAAAGAAATGATATTTCCTAACTTTTCTTATTACAACTTATAACGAAAATTTAAACAATGCCTTTTTACAGGCATTGGAAGATGTAAAAATCTCCAAATTTTTTATAATTATGGATAGAAAATCGTAAAAAATTATGATTTACTGTGGTACTGCGTATCATATAAATTACTTTATAATCTTCACGTACATAAGTGTGAACAGTGTATTTTATGTTTGGTAAAAGAACAAGAACACTTCAAATTTTCTTAAGATTTTTGGGAATCTCCATCAACTTTTCTATTATATTCATTTCATTTAGATGTACATGATACAATTTTTCTTTTTCCACACATACTCTAAAAATTGTTTTAACAACCATATTCATAATTTCGATCGAATAATTTCTGCCGTGGACAGTAGTTCGAATCAGTAATTTTTCGTCCGATCCGTTATAGCCGAGATTATGGTTGTAGGTATTGATAAGTTTATAGGTTCCTGTCAATCATTTTAACTGAATTAACTTTTCAACTTCTCTTATAATAACTTAAAAACAAATTTATTAAAATAAATAGATAAATATATATGGAAAATCGATAAAAATAGTTTCAATGAAATGTTTATTTGAAGCTTGACACTGTAGAAAGCTTAAAAAGTGTTAATGAGTAATGTTGCGATTCGTAAAACATTTATAAACACGTCCCTGGAAATGTTTGTTAATTATATAATTCTTTCGTAGAAATTTAATTATGACTCGACGTGCACGCATGACCTCTACATATAAAGTCTTCCTTGAAACATTCTGATGCAAGTGAGGTGTTCTCCTTCGCGTTGTAACATTGCAAGGGTAAAAGAGAATATCTTTCTCCATTAATATTACTTATAACCTGAAGTTATATCGGCAAAAATTTAATTCTTTTATACATAACAGTACAATAGCGAACCAAATAAAATTACTGCTTGAAGATTTTTGATTTCATGATATAGCATATTTAGCAAAATTTAAACAAAGACAACTTCGTTATTACTTTGTTATTGTTTTCATATTATTTTTTATTGTTATTGTTTTGTTATTACTTTGTCATTTCTTTCAACAATATTTTTATTACTATAAACAATAGAAGAAAGATTTCAATATGATTATCCCTTCTATGGTATTTCGAGTCTATTACGATTCAGATAGTTTATTAGGCTTATGTTTAATTAATAAATTTTTACTTTCTTTCAACTATTCATGTTAACTATGATATCCTTTCGTATTAAGCTTGAAAATATTGTATTACAGGGCAGTTTCCAAACAAAGAAGGAAGAATACCATATAAATTTTTGATTGCACTGCAGATGTGTCAAACATTGCACAATAAATTGATGGCGCAAAATCTTGTTAGCTATCGCATCTACAAAAATGTTTGTACTTTCATTTCGAATTCGAACCAATAAATTGTTAGAAACACAGTTTGTTCAAACGAAAGATACATTAACATTAAATCTATACTAGATAATATACATGAAACATTGTTCACAGATTAAAATACTCGCACCTAGAAACCACAGAATTAGGTTTCCAGTCATTGGGAATAAATAATGGCGATGTACACAGACTATAGAAAGGCATAGAATTACCATAGCACGATTTTACAGAGATTGAGTACCACATTCTGTTTAATTCATACGTGCAAGAAAAAGGAAAAAGGAAAAATACTTATGACTGATAGAATGAGACCAGGTATAGCACATGTAACATATGTATGTTCCACATGTCATTTCTTAAGCTGGATTTGAACTACGCTTCGATCTACGATTGCGAAGCAGTAGCAAGCCAACGAATCCTATTACAGATTAAAACCTGAATTTTTGGTTCGGTCTAAATGACTCAGTTCGTATGGCATATAACATTCTATTATATGTATACTTGAAAAATATTTACCCCTGTTGTGTTCGTATAGAATACGGAACTTATGCATTTATGAGAAAAATAAGTCGGTAAAATACAGAAGAGTAAAATCATTTGGACATTTAATTGAATACCGTTGCATTATTTTCTGCTAATGAAAATTATTGAGACATGAAATAAATTATTTCGCATAAAAATTTGTAGTCAATATGTGAGGCATTCGTGAATTTTCATATACTTGCACATTCATATTCGCAGAAGTTTGATTTTGTAGGAACAGATTGCTTTCGTATTGCGAATGAAAGCACCGATCTGAAGCAAGTTATTAGGATACATTATCAGTAAATTTCAGATTTTATGTACATATGTATGATAAAAATAAATAAGTGAAATACGGAACAGTGAATGTATCAGGTAAAACTAGGAACATTATTACATTATTAAAAAATTTTTTAAAACTGTTAGAAGAAGAAATACACAGCAATTTGTCTCGCGCTTAATGCATTTGATACGGGAAATTTTTATTTTGCACATAGATCCGTAGTCTAACAATCAGATATTAGATACTAACACTTAGTTTAATAAAAACTGTGCACGGGAAACGTGTTAATTTCACGAACAGTCAGTAACAGTGAAAAATGTGGTGCGATAATATGTATTATGGTCGTGTTGCATGCAATGAAAATGCTGTAGAGTTAAATGTAAATGTATGAGTAGAAGAGCTGAGAGTAAATGCAAATGTAAATCTATCTGTAAATCAGCCACAGCTTTCTATTTTTTTTTTAATTTGGGCCTGATGAAATGTTGTAGGATAATGACAGTATCAATGTAGAAAGATGCAAACGCAGCAGAATTTTTTTAATCTAGAAATGTAAATACTATGTCTTAATCAGAGTCCATATGTATGCAGGCCTTAGTCAGAGAAGTGTCTTAAGAATTCTAAATTCTCAGAAGATGATTTCAACATGTGCTGCAATAACTACCAACGATCTCAAAAATGTCTCGTTCGCTTATTATTCGAATACGTACTTAATTGCTTTGATTATAGTGGACAATAACACTATTTCATTATGTGTTACTCTATATCTATTTTGTGCATTTATATATATTACATATGTAAATTAATGACCACGTTATCATAGAAAAAAGAATGTATGTAAAGTTATGTAGATTCATCTTAAATTTACAATTTAAACTTTGTAATATAAGCATAATACTGTCGATTCCGATTAATTGCAAATAATATGAGTTCGTTTCAAAATTTGTCTCAAAATTGTAATTTTAAAAGTGAAAGACTTTTTGCCTACAATGATAAAATAAATTGAAAGGACATAGAAACTGTACAAAAGCGGTAGATAATCATTGATTTACATAATTAATACAAAAGTTCATCTGAAATATGAAATGTCCCTGGAGAACCACGATTTATATGTAACATAAAGAATTGTTAACAAATACGGATCGCAAGAAATATTATCACAAAATTCATGATATTATACAATTAATTAAATATATATTATTATTATACATGTAACATATATTGTAATACACTTAATAGAAAATATTAGATTGATGAAGCAAACAGACAAAAGAGATTGCCGTCTGCAAAAGATTATAAAAAAACAGAAACAGAAGCAGGATATAAAACGTGAATTTCAAAACTAATGTTTGTTGTAAATTTGGCTGCATTACATTCTAATCAACAAAATAATGATCCTTTGTATGTGCATTAATATTTTAAAAACCTATTTTTATTTTATTGCAGAAAAAGGATATGGAATGATTCTACATAAATACACCTTTGATATTTTATTCTTAGTTAATGTATAAAATAATCAAAGAATGGAAAATTAAACTTTTACTGCAAAATTAAATAGATATACAATATTGTGGTCACTCGTGAAAAGTCTGTAGTAAAAGGTTTCATTTTACTCAGGGAAAGATCGCAATATTTTCATCTGCTTTTATAAGAAATATATATGTCAACAACATATGAAAATTAATAAAAACAGCATGAAAATATGTTACGGGAATGTGAATTTATTATTACAACAGCCACGAAGGGCATAACAGACAATATTGTGAATATGAATTTTTTTAGTTGACTTTATGATTTCCTGTTAGTAACTGATTCATGTTTGTACATAAAGAAATATGAGATATGTTGAGTTTACTCTTAAAGATCAAATAAATGAACGGTCAGGAAAGCTAGAAAACCATTGTTTTCTTTAAATATTTGAAATTTATCTAATCAGGATAAGGCATATAAATGAGAATACCTAAATATCTCTATTATTTTTTAAGTTGCAAAATTGCACTATTTCAAGTAACATATTCCATGATAACGAGAAGATTTTTTCGAGAAGTTTAACAGGTTTTGCATTAAATGTAATCAGTCCGAATAAACTCGCTTTCTGTTTATAAATTGTGCTGTATTATGAGTACTTCAATTGCAATTAATAATCATACGCAGGTAACACTACCTTGTCTTTGCTACTTATAAACATTATGTTTATAAATATTTTCAATACTAAATAATACATTATTTGTAATAATAATAACACATGACTTTGATTCATGGTATTATACGAATACAAAATACTATGACGTGCTGGTAGACAAAAAAAATTGAAACAGCTTTAAATTGGAACAACTTTGATATTAATAATTTTATACCGTAAATATCTTAATATGTATCGATATAATGTATATCGTACCGTTTATCTCAATACTGCATCGATTAATGAGTATTATATTTATTATATTTTACTTATATTTTAAGCGTAACTCAATAACTTATTAAGGTTAACAGTTCCTTAAATCAAGGTGTACGTTTACAACAACCAAAATAATAAAAGGAAGTAAGTTCAAGAAAGTTATCCATAATAAAAAATTTACAAAGTTACAAAAACTAAGTTATAACAATAACGAGTGACAATACCAATTGGTAATTAATAAATTCAAATTTGAATTTGAATGATTCAAGTATAAAACAACCTAATCCTGCTTAAATATTTTCCAATACCAAACACTGTTTTGTAATGTGAAACCTAAAATTAAACGCATACTACATGTTCAGTATTGTATGCACGTTACAGTACGTTCCACGACTAAGACGCAATAGAACAGAATTGTGTGACAGTATTTTTAGTACGGAACTAAAAGTATGTTAAATCATGAAACGAAGAAAAACTGTATGTATTTAAAATATGATTATTTATTTTACAATAAAGCGATATTATAATAATCTTCCGAATCTAAAAAATTAAAGCTTTCTACTAAAAGCATTTTCATTCAGTACGAACGTCGACTTTTCAATCTTTTAAATGGAAGGTAGCAATCAAGGTGAACAATGGAAACTGCAGAATGAGTACGAAATAGTTAATATTAAGAATATTAATGAAATCTCGTGTCGTAAACTCGGCCACTTATGCTTTTCTAATGATATATCATATTGACTAAATTATAACGAAAGTAAAATGGAGATCAATGGATAAGTAATAACAATGAAATTGTTCATTCGTGAAGATAAATGAGGATCTGGTTTCTGCTGATCACGGCGTTGTATTAATAAATAAACGAATTAAATTTACGCTACAAATTGCGTTTTGCTTGTTGCGATCTCATCTAAAATAAAATGAAAATCACCGTTACCGTTTTGTAAATTTGTCACAGATATGGAACACATCCATAAATTCTGTTTTAATAGCGGTTAAGGAACGTGCTGGCAATAGCTTTTCAATTCGCAGGAAACAAAGATACTTCATATAATATTGAAGAATGCTCGATGTACTGCAACCGTGGGGTGAGCAACTAGGGCACGATGTATTTTTACAGTTGCACTTTGTCTGACTTTGCACAAAAACATACCAAACCGATCACCACCGAGGCAGACACAAAATGGTCTAGACCAATAACAACAACAACAACGACAAAAAATAAGAGAGTCGTCCTGGTGGAATCAATAATTTCAAGTGATCACTGCCGCACTTGCTCAAAGAGAAAATAATTGGTTTAATTAACGCACCTTCACTGTATTATGAGATATTCGGTTGAACAACTTTGTAAACACAGCTGACTTCCATGGAAAAACACAATTGCGAAGAGTTACGGATGGGCGCAGCTCGATAACAGGAAAATGCATTCGCATCGTTCGACTTTCGTTGAATCGTTACTATAGCAATAGCCATGCTAAATATATACGTAGAATAACAATAAGTCCCCTATCGTTTTGCAAACGGATCGGCTAGACGTCTCGACGGTAATTACTCTCTCGACATTTACGTTTTCGTAGGAAACCTTACAGGTGTGTTGTGAAAACTAAGTTACGACACCGGAGCATACGGAAAATATAAAAAATTTCGCGGTGCAATTTCTTCCTCGGCGAATCGATTGGCATCAACTAGTCGTAGAGCAACCGAAACCGGAGCAGAATCAATTCACCATCCGGGAACGTCTTCGCGAAAATTTCGGTAATACACTGGAAGGAATTGCGACATGACCCGGTTCGCGTTCCTCAACTTTAGCTGTCCGTTCATACGTGTTCGATATTTATTGCAGCCTTCCCGCACGTACACGCCACGATCCTATTCCTCCGATATTTCCCACTGAACACTGAACCAATCGTATTCTAGAATGCGACGAGACACCGCCTTCCTTCCGACTCGATCGTCCCTGCGGTTTTCATCGTTACGGCGAACAACCGAGCTCGTGAAGGGATGCGAAATGAAAACAATCGGACAGGCTATCCTTGACACAGAGCAGACATTGATATTCACAGGATTCACTCGGGACAAGGACGAGAAAGCTGGCGTTTACGTGACGGCATGCGAAACTGACGAGTCAGCCAGCCTGCAGGAGTGCGCGAGAAAGCGAAAACGGAATTAGAATTTTAGTATTTTGGAACCGAGAACGACAACGGCGAGAATGGCGACGAGAACGGCAACGAAAACGGCAAGGTAAACGTCAACGGAAACGGCGACAAAAACGAGAACGACAGCTTCAGCGACAACAAATTCGATGGTACATCGATCTCCATTCTACTAATCGACTGTATCAGTATATGTGTTAACAACTACTCACTCGACGAGTCAGGGCAGTGTAGCTTCATATACGCGTTTCGTAGTGTATATCAGGCCATCGGAGCACGGTCGAGCTCACGGCCCTTCTTCCGCGGAGTCTAAAGCTACCGTCCGCACTGTATGCTGTCGAAACAGCACCGCGCGCGCACACCCGCGCTACACCATTGGCAGCGGCACCAGCACCAGCACCACTATCAGTACCAGCACAGCCATCAGCACCAACCACCTTGACGACACCGCTATCGCTTCTACGCCGATCATAATTTCTATGGCGACGGAAACCGAGAATGAGACGAGCAGACACGTCACGTAAATCAACACGGGCAGAAAGAAACGGCTGAAACGTGTCGCGGAGTCTTCTTTCGCGTACCACACCACTTCCTCGAGATCCCTGCTCATAAAACGAACTCAAAATCTATGTGTTAAACCTCCCCTGTCGGTTGACACACGGGCACGTCGGTAACCCTGCGTGCATCATCTCGACACCCTCGGTCTCGGCCTCGCCTCGATTATAGCGTCATTGTTACTGTTGTTATTGTTATTTATCTGGAATCACCGGGGGAAACCCGACGAGATCGGTATAAAAATGTAAACAAATGATATAGTCCAACGTGGTATTGCGCGACGTGTTTGATTACAGACCGAACGGAACGCGTAAGAGCCGCGAGGAGGGGATAGAAGATGAAAGGGAGATGGAGAATGAAAGAGCGTGAGAGAAGGGAGGGAAGGGGTGAAAATAAATCGCGCGCGCAATTTGTCTTCTCATTTTTCGAACTACTTGCCACAACACTTTATTGACACTGTCTGTTGTCGGTGGTGTTCATGAACGGGCAACGATTCAAACCGACCGACGGTAATACTGCGCTTTCGTTTCGCGAAAATCGAACGCCGCAGCCATATCGTCGCCACGTTGTGGAACGTCATCTACTCGGCCTGGCTTCGGACGTTCTCGTATACGTTCGTCAAATGCTACCGTGCACCTTCGGTGGAACATCGGAGTTGGTCGGCACCCCTTCGAAGCTCCCAGCTTTCCCGTTTGCTCAACTCCGCCACCCTTCCGACCGAGAATACCACGCAGTCGAATTACACTAAACTTTATCGATGACCGACTGCCTATACGCCGCATACCGGGAATGTTGCTTCACTTTTTCTTTTGTCCAAGTAGATACACATAATTCGCGGCACATAATTCGTTCATTGCTTCACCAGCCTCCGTCGTCCGTGCACTTCGGCTGTACCGCTGTTTTAACTTTCATTTAATTTTCAAGTAAGAAAACTAAAAGAATAGAAAATTAAGTTAATCTTTTTCTTGTTCAAACTTTTCATATGAGAATAAATAAGTTTATGTAAATCGAAACCAGTGGATATTAATCTTCATATGTAAGTTCTTATTGAATTAACAAATTGAAAGAGATTGAATTTATTGTAATATGCGAAGCAAAAGTTGAAAATCATGATGCATAATCTCTTTGATTATTGAAGAAGGAAAGAAAAGAATTTGAAATGTAAAACATAAATGTAAATGTAAAAACATGATAAAACAGCATGTGACTTCAAGGTTACATTGAGCCACAGGGGCTACAGAGAGAACGAAAGTGCGGTCTCCTGTTTCTTAAGACCGATGGAAACAATTTCTATTTTGTATGAACATCTGCAGTTTAATTATTACATTTTATAATTGTAGGAAACAATCAGCCAAGTTGTTATCTGCTATGTAAAACAATTCTGTTTCGAAAGTTTCTCGATGTATCTTATTCTGCAGATACTACGTATAGATTTTTACAAAATTTATTATTTGATTTTATAGTGTCATTCATCATGTAACATATAAGAAAATAATTATGCACATATAGGAACAATAATATAACGTTGCAAGAGTAAATACAAAGTTTTACTCTGATTTTTATAATTTTTAACAGATTTATTTCGAAATACAAAGTTTTACTCTGATTTTTATAATTTTTAATAGATTTTTTTCCATTCATTAAATGTTGTTTAATATACTACGTAATTTATTTGTAATTATTGGTCTTGCCATCGATTTGATGCTTGAAATAATAATTTTTATTGAAGCTGTAGCAATAATTTGCTTCAAAATTGAATAAAATATCTCTCCATGAGAAAAGCAACACTGAATTAAAAAAACAACAAAAACTTTTTCCAAACAATGATTACAATTAGGGAGAAAAACACACGCGAAAGTAGACAATGGAAACTGGTAGACATGTGTATTTCAAATAAAGTTTCGACATGGACAGACAAAAATAATGCAGTGCAGAAAACAAAACAAATTGTATGTGCGTACGCGCACGTGTGATATATCAGAAATCTACATAGACTGTAAATGAATAAGTCATTTCAAATACAATAATTAATTGGAAACAGCGTAGATTCTTCTTTAAGTAGTAGATAATATTATGAAAGAGCATTTAAACAAAATCTAATGATATCCAAGGATATAATATGGAATTTATATTATTGTTACGGGAGAAGTAAATAAATTTCGCAGGAAAATTAAGAACAATGATAAAACGTGAACAAAATGAAGGCACTCGCTGTGGGCTCTGTTTCATCTTGGCACACCGATGGCTTCACGCAGAGCTGTGGACTGCAAGGAGCCGTTCTGCACATGAGCAATGCAGACGATGAAATATCCTTTAGCAACGACGTAGCAAATTATTGGCATCTGGAATTTATGGTAAAACGAAGAAATAAGCAGCTCTTCATGTAAATGAACTGCCAAAGTTCCATGAACGCACGTTTGACAATATGTTTACAACAAACAAGTTACGTATCTGTCGTACACGAATTTCTATAAAATCTATTCCCTTCTTACAAAATGTATATATCTCACTTACATGCTAATGTAATTGAAAATTTGATTGCAACACAATTGATGTATTTAAATAACTGTTTACTTGGCTAAATGTGGACATATAATCCTCATTAATATTGACGAGTCAACAGTTTATTACAATTCACAAATGTTAATGCAGTATATCATAAAAAATTCGATGTTATATATTTTAATGAGCAGCTATAACATAGTATTTGGTGTCTATTATGTTTAATTTCACGTGTGAAAGTGGGACCTTAGCGTTAAATACGTTACTGCCCTGGGGACTTATTGATCAACGATCAGTACACATATACGGTAAAGTTTTGCGCACGCCATTCCTCGAAATGTGAATGTCAGTTCGCAGTTCTTGATTTACCGTTTCTGGCATCAAAAGACAAGTCGTACGTTGACATTTTGTAGAACAATTTAAAGTTCATATAATGTCTTCCTTCATAAATATGCCTATCCTACCAGGAATTTGTAAATCTCGCGTACAAAGTACTTAGAAATGCTTTAGATACAAACTCTACTTAAAGCACATTTATTAGAGTGCATGGACAATAAATAATGATTAACCTGTAACAAGTATTAATGATTTTCACAAAAATTACTAGAATACTGGTGTCATGATAAACACCGAATAAAAAAGACAAAAAAATTCTAGATAAACGCTCTATTTGAACACTCCAACATTATGTTATTCTTAGCTAGTGTAAACAATAATAAAAATATGAAAAATTGAAGCTTTACTTCGAAATCAAATAGAAGTGCAATGTCTGGGTCACTCATCGGTACTTTTTCTAAGAATATACATTTTCTTCTTGAGTTTTCTAATGAATGTTAATGCGGATTTCAGTAAGCGCAGAAGATGATTTCGAGATGATTTTAAACATCAGAGAAATTTATTAATTACAAAATATCTTTGGAACAATATACGAACTGACTGCATAGGTCATACCCTTTGTGCTATTTTTGATAGCGATGTACTCGGCAGAAATGAAACGTTGAATGTAATAAGCTTATATTTATCAGCGTAGCAGATCTGTCCCAGAGGTAATTAAGCGTCTTATAATGGCTTGCCATTCAAAATAACAGACGAATGGAACGATTTTTATTTATAGAGGGGCTGGACTGTGGTTAAGAGGAGATATACAATTATACATCGACTCATAGACTCCTTAACGCAACTGACATTTGCTTTCGTCGTGTAAGAAAATAATTAAAAAGTTTCGTGAAGCTGGTAACATTTAGAGAAATAAACTATTACGCCGTAAGCAAATGCAAGAACTACTTTTGTCACTATTAATTAAAATTATTATAAAGGCAATTTTATCATTAGATAACTGATTTGGAAAATCGGATATGTAACATCTTTCCAACAACAACAAATATTTCGCGCACTTGTTAGAGCTTATAGTTAATGAACACTCCATCAATTTACAGATGCCAAAATATTTTTTAGACATTTCTTTTGATGATGATTATTTTACCAAATACAATCATCGCAATCGTAGAAATTTATATTAAAAAACAATCGAATATCGTTATTCATTTGGTTAAAAATTCATTTGGTTGCTCATTTGGTTAAAAATAATTGCTCGAGTGCCTAATAGAAAATTTCGAAATTATTAGATTGAAGGAATAAATATATCTAGAGATAACAAGTAATCGTTTGGAATAATTAATTGTTCCAAAGCAGATAACAGATAATCATCAGAAGTAGTGAAGTATTTAAAATATGATAATAAATAATTATTTGAATTTGTATTGTCTCAAACAAGATAACAAATAATCAATTGAGATAATGAGTTATTTTTAATCAAATAACGAATAATCGTTTAGAATATTGAATGATTTCAAATATTCTACTATTTATTTTATTATTAACGTGTGAAGTAATCTGATTTCATATTTCATTCAAATAATTGTTTATTTTAAATGCGTGTCTCAAATGACGTAGAAAGTTGAACTAAATCAATCAACTGAGTGAAAAGAATTTTTGCTTCAAAAAATTCGTCAGAAACATATTCATCTCATGGTAAGACCTGTATACTATACGGAAATATTTATTAAAAGTAAGAGAAATTTAATAAAAAAATAAATTCCAAGTACGAACTAACCTAGAGAAAAATTATTTACATGTTTAAATAAACTAACATATGATTATTTCGATGAACATGTAGTCACAATTTCTATTTTATGTTAAACAATTATTTTTTAAATCATTTATTTGAATAGTGTCCAAACCTAATCCAGGTCAACACATTTACCAAATCTAGTGCAATGGCATTAGAGTTTTTCCTTTATCCTGAACTCGACTGTGCCAGATGATTGATTACCCAATAGTTTTAATTGATCACCTGATCGATTATACAGTATGTTATGTGTCATCCAATCAATTTTAACATAGAAGTTTGTATAATTCTATTAATTATTAATTTCACGTAAAACAAACTATGTTTATGCATTCGTAGGACTCGTAAAAACAACTTCCACTTAAATGGTACCTTTTTATAAAGTATAACGTTAATACTAAAGAAGGCTGCAAAAATAATAATACACATATATCATCGGTATTTGCACACCGATTAAATTTAATAACTGTATAAAAATAACTGTAGAAATTTAATAACTGTGTAAATTTAATTACTGTATAAATTTACAACAAAATCTACAAATTGTACGTAAATATATCAGAAATGATCTTGTCGGCTGCTGTAACAGCTGGTGAAATTGCCTTTAAATTAGATAATCGCTCTAAACCATTATTACATTAGCCTCGCTAAATGACTGGTTTTAATGATAAGAATTTTATTCAACCCTTCCTAAAGAAATTTTTATAAATTGCACTTATATTTGAACTGTTTTGATCGGATTTTCAATGGAGTATTCAATTAAAAAGTATGCATTTGTCAAATACAAACGCTTTCTATTATTTGTTCTGCTGTACATATCGATATTAACACTATGTTTACCAAATGATTCAAAAAGCAACTTTTAAAATTTTAATTGAACACTATTTCTATTTCTTTTAAAATTTTAATCTAACATTATTTTTACACCACTTAAAATGTCCATTTTACGTTATTTCGGCCAAAGGGGTTCAAAATGTTAATATGAAATTATTTTTTAAGTTCAATCACTTTCTTTTAATTGTCTTTTGAATCTTTTCTATAATAATTATTGTAAAATGAATTTGGTAAAAATAGATACGAATATTTTATTTTATTTTAATTATCACATTTCCTTTGGATTTTATTTCATGTTGCAAATTTTCAGTCGACCACTATATTAATTTATCTTTTGCAGATGCCCATGTCTCTTACAGCATTATTTCGTACAGTTTCTGTTCATCATATCTAGTAATAATCTGTTGAATCATAAACATTGGCATATTTAAAATCTCATGCAATACATCTTACTAGTTATAAAAAAGTGACCAATCATTTCTCGGTTTCGGTTTAATAAGCGATTTAATAATGATATCCCAGTTTAGTTAAATTAACTAAATATTAAATGTTAAGCCTAATATGTGATATGGTAGATTTTTCCCAAACTCATGAAACAAAGATTTATTGCGCCTAACTATTCGTCAGGTTCTCAAATTTTGCAAGCACTGCTATAAAAAATCCAAGTGTTCGGTAATTATCTTCAAGAGAGCAACAAGTTCCGGTGACATTGATCTTGACACACATACACATGTATGTTGCCAAGGAGAATATCCCCAGTAACTTCCAAGAAGTTTAGTTGTCTATCGTCATTCTTTAAAGAATTATTAATTATTAACAATTACAAAAACCTACGATTTTGACGATTTTTAATAATTCATAACTTATAATAATATTAACAATTTTCTAGATCATCGTTTTGTCAATTGACAAAGTGATGATTCTACATGTAAAAATAAGTTGAAAAAATGGAACAACATTTTTCCTTAGACAAATTGTTCTTGAGAACAACGAGAATTGTTGTGAAACATTTTTGTGAAAATTCGTTAACTCTTCTATCATTTTTATCTAATCTGGATGTATATAATGCTATTATTAATTTTTAATATACACTCAACATTCTTTCAACAACCATATTTACAATTTCGGTCAAATAATTTCTGTCAGAGGTAGTAATTTAAATCAGTGATTTTTCGTACAGCTCTTGTATCTATGGTTGTGGTTGCATTGTAAGTTTGTAGGTTACATCGCATAAAAAATATTCATATTTATACCTAAGTATGATTCGTAACGCAGCGTTCCTTACTTTAACAGTTTGACTGTCACGTCAATCGTACATAGGTAACAATTTTTTAATCATATTTAAATTCTAATTCGTGCGGTATTAAGAACTAAACTAAAATTTTATAAGTATCTTGAAGTGCAAGAAGGTGAACAATCTCTATAATAAATCTTGGTTTGTCAGTCCCTATTTGAATAAAATGACTGATTAGATTTCTTGGAATTTGGGTTCCTGGCAGTAAACATGTGATGAAACAACAAGATTTTCTTCTGGAGAAAAGTACACTCTCATCAAATTGATTATTCATTAAATGACTTTGCCAGCTAATTTTGTACCTTCAAGTTACGACTGACATAGCAGATCCAAAAACAAAATACCATTTTTACTTCCCAATTTCTCGCTTTCTTTTCTAAA
>CM052150.1:12720466-12752466 GCA_028455555.1 Augochlorella aurata | reverse complement strand
TCGATGAACACCATAAAATGATTGCACATGCGGTACTGTAAAATCATATTGTGTTAAAAAAGAACCCATTTTGAATGTGTTGTTTCTGATTTGCATCATAAAGGAGTCTGCTACTGGAGTAGGTCACGCATGGAGACTGGCTTTTCGATATACAATAATGTAAATTCGATTTTAGACTTCAGTTCCTCGTGTGTGTTATGCTTCGATGCCCATTTTTTTAGACTCAACATAATGTTTAAAGTCTAAAAATTTTACATGCGCTAATGTAAAATGCAATTGCAACTAAACGAAAACGGTTCAATGTATCCGCTGTAAGAATATTTAATAAACAAAATATAAAGTTTTATTTGAAAATTTTAATGTGATCTTTGTAAGTTTTACAACAAATTTGTATGCAAAATAAAAATTGTGTGCACTATAAAACACAGAAACTGTATAAGCATTAATTTGAATGTGCTGAAAATAATTCAACAGTATCATTAACATCTATAAATATTTTTACTATTTTGTATTTGAACTACTCATTTTCGTATAAATTTTGTACAAATAATTACTATCACGATGTTCACTTACAATTTACTATGTTTCATTCGTCTAGGAGATTTCTTTGTATTTTTAATATTTGGGGAAATAATCGTGCGTATACATTTAAACCGGACATGGTACAGAAAAGATAAAGTGTACCAAATCATTACATATTTGATATTCTTGGTTGGATTCCCAGTTTCCAATGTTTGATCTTCGATCTAGATCCTATAAAAACATAATCATTGAATTCATCTTAACATAACAAAATAAAACGTGTTTTCACGAAGATAGGATCAAATTACAAAATTTAAAGCTCTGTATGTAATAAACAAATTCGCAATCTGTAAAGCGATGACCCTTATTACTGCATATTTAAATCATCGACTAGAACAATTGATTAATATGATTGATGTGATATATCGTGATATTAATGATTCATGTAATATTATGGCTTTTGTACTCTACTATAGTATTTACATACATACTACATACATAAATATCGTATGTATACATTAGAACCTGTCTGTATATTTACTTCTCATAGTATGGCATTTTGAAACCGCTGGTTCACGGTCACCATGCGTTACCATCAACTAACAATTAAAATTAACCTTATAAGAGAAACACGTATGTGAGTTATAATTCACGTTAGGTCGTGATCGTGATTTTTTACTATGTACGTAACAAATTTATTGGAGACTTCATATTAATTTATTGTTTTTATGTCCAAACGACTAAAACGTAAATTAAATTTTATACTTATGAAATCGAAATATTTTATTAAACAAACTATGTCTCCAAATTGAATCCAAATTATTATATGTGTTTTATATAATATTGTACGTACAATGTTTAGTACAATGTTTATAAAAGTGATTCTGCATTTCTTAACACACGTTGTATACTAATTTGACCTGATTGAAATTTCCCAAAAAAGTCTATTTTTATGAAAATTAATTATATCATAATTGATCAAATAAGAGAAACATCATTTAACATAAACGAATACACAAATATCTATAGATTCATGCACCTTTCACGCGCAACAAGGGAGATAGGTTACTCAACCGAATGAAAAAAGGTACAGTGAAAAGCGTATTGTTCCGAGTGAAGAGAAAAAGATAGAGCTAGTAGGCGGGGCAAGAAACAGTAGAGTGAGGGAGACAACGGAAGAAGGAAAAGGAGAGAAAGAAAGCTGATGGCGTAAACTACACATTCGTGGCGTTTCAGTCGCAGTATTGCACGCGAAGTTCAAATGTTGTGTGAGGCAATTTAACCGGTCCTGACTAGTTTGTTTCGTAGTTTTGAATCTGCAAAATCGAAATATACAAATAAGACGGTCCAAACATTATTACTCTACTTCTGCTCTAACAGATTTCATGTTTTATAAACGGATTTTCGAATTTTCAAGTGACATATGTGTTTGCATTAGTTAACCCAAAAATTGAGGTTAGGAGAGGCGTGACATAGTTTAGTGTAAGTGCCGCGTATAACTATTTGAAAACAGGTGGTGAAAACATGATTACGACTCGATTATTTCAAGTTACAAGAAATTAAGAAATATTGTTATTGTACATTGCAATCATTTGCAAGGAAATCAGCATTTTATCTTTTCCCGTGTGTATAAAAACTGAAATTGATGGTGAAGACAACAAAACAACAGATCATGCAAATGACGTAAGGTAACGGATCTTTTTTCAGTAAAATAAATTGTAGACAAGAAGTTAAACAATTATGAAGAGACTTCATAATTTATATATTAACATTGTTATAAGCAGGTTGTAATTACGTTCACGATGTAACTTTGAACAAACGATTTTTCATACAAGAATAGTTTGATAAACAATAAGAAATATTGTTTTATGTGAGAATTCATTCACTAGACTATTGATATTGGCAATTAATATTGGTCCCATGTAAGTAATGTAATGAAAATATTTATGCAGAAACGTTTAGTTAATATTTTTGTCTTGTAAATATTTATGTTGTTCTATATTCTTGAAGTTTATGTCTTAGATTTTTATTCTAAATTTGTATTCTAAAAGTGAAGTCTTAAAAGTATTGTGATTTATAGTATCATTTGAGGATTAAATGAATTTAGAGTATCAAGATTTGATTAATAATCCTTAGATTAAAGCTTGTTACTTCAGCTGCCTGTGTAAATTATTCATTGTATTAAAAAGATGCCTGCGTATCAAAAATAATTTCTACAAATTCAGAGTATCTATATGACATAATTCTTCAAGTAAACTGTTTTTTTACATTTACTTCAAATTTGTAGATTAGTTATTTTTCGACAATTATTTGTTAACCTGATCATTATGTTACACTACTAAACTGTATACATATGTCAAAGATATTAATACTCCTTGTTATTGGATTAACGGAAAGCAAATATTTTACAATCATTATGTTGATGACACTTTCATGAAATGTATTCTTAAAACATTTAAAAGAATTTCATTATGTACACTGATAAATAAAAGCTGTTATGTTTTATCTTACGTATACATTTCAAGTATCGATAGATAAATTATATTTAGCAGGGTAAACACTTAGCGACAGATATTATAACTTTTATACAAATGAGAACACGTGTAGCTAAAGTTATTTCATGAATTCATTTTATCAGAAGTTTCTACTTTCTTAATTTTTTTTCTATGTAAGGATAATCTTTAATAAGAAACATATCTTCTTGTAATAGATATGGTTTGTGTAGAAAGCATATCAAATATAATTTTGATATAATTATAATTTCTTTTCTGTTGCATATTCATTGAAGATGCGTGAACTTTATCAATTAAATTTCTTAAAAAATCATAGAAGATCTCATTATATTAAAATGCTATGTAGTAATTCTTAATATTTTATTCTTTTTTTACAAACTCTTTAGACAAAAATTATAACAATTAATCTAAGATAGGAATGCTACCTACCTTTTATTTTCTATTTGTAATGTTTTTATTATAAAAACATAATCATTGTAAGGAATGTGCTGTTATAGCAATACTTAATGTTTTCATTGCAAGGGCTAAGAATTATTGAATACTTAAGTAAAGATTCCAATTATAAAACTGATGAAATTTTAGTTTGAACTCCCTCAATTATGCATGTAATAAGGTAATAATAAGGTACCAATGAATACTCTTCATTGTGGTTATTATTATCATATACACAAGTATTTATACTCCTATAAATAATTTTTATGTTTTACCGTTATGCTTGAACGAATTCTCATGTTTCCCTTATTTATTTATAATATTTATATTATAATACAACTAATAATATTATCTTCGAATATAAATACTAAAAGGAATCAAACAATTTCAATATTTCGTCACTTTAAATTCGATACCCATAATTGCTAAATTATTGGTAAAGGAATGTTTCAATCTATCATTGTGTTATTTGTATTATATTAATTTAAAAAATACAAGGTGTGAAACCTGGTAACACTTGGTAATCAAATTTAATTGAAACGTTTAGTTTCGTAGAAGAAATATTTTACCAAATTTCAAAATAATTTCGTAACATGAAAATTTTTTCTAAATTTCTATTTTGCAAATAGCGTATTTAGATTAAAAATTTCAAATGGGTAGAAAACGTAACGAAATTATTAAAAATCTTTGTCGTCAAATTTTCTTGAAAATGCATTCTTGCAAATATAAACGATTATACATATACGCGTTATTATCTGCGTCAAGTAACTGAACCGTGTTTTGTAATCGTGTCGTTTTTATTTACATCTCTAGAACAGTTACATTGACTCTTTCCTTGTCGCTGTTTGATAGCTATCATGAGAAGATGGTGGATTTCCTTCATCAGGATGGGCCGGTGAGGTGGAGGAGGGGGGGGGGTCAAGAGATGATTGCAGATTTCAGATAATGATATTCCGGATTTCTAGATTTTGCTTTTTCGCATTTTTAATAAATTATTGAAACAACAACAAAATGAACGTCACGATTAAAATTGCATTTAACAAGATGGATTAATACACCGAATAGTTGATGCATACTTAGAAAGCAGCAAGCTCTTAAATTTTAGATACCGATGTTACGTTTATGGAAAGATATAACACGTAGTAACACTAGGCTTTGTATGTAGTATTTCCTGAAAATTTGATCTAACAGTAAACACTGTTACAGAACACAATAATGGACGTAGTTAGAAACACAAAGCGATTGTTGGCATTGAGGATCATTGACCTTGTCTCTTGCGAAATCATCTCATTTCCTCAATGGCATACGAAAACTACATCGCAACATTTCTTTAACGATTTCCGCATGCAGATGGTCTACTGTGTCGTGAGATGTAGTTAGGTTTTGTTTTGAACTCTTATTTTGCAAAATAAACTGAATAATATTCGAGGACATTAATGTGATAATATTATGTTCGAAAAATTCATACATCACTGCATTCACGAGACTTTGCAGAATCATTTTATACAAGAAACTTATATATAGCTTTTACAATTAAGTGCAACCTATCATTATAATTGAAATTTGACTTTTTACACAACTCTGTCTTTTAAGAATTGTGGTTGCTGAAAGAAACGATTTTAAGATTCGATTTCAGCAGATTAAAATCTATTTAAATCACTTATTGGTTATTGGAATTTACAAAGAAGTTAAGGTGTGTTAAACAGCATATTAAACATTGTATTAATTTTGTTATTACCCTTGTGATTCTATAAGTTCTCCTATTTCTATAATTGGATTTAAAATATTGAATTGTTAATGCTACATATTCATTATTGTAGGGGAATTGAATAATAAATATTTTTTCATTGCGCTTTGCGCTTTAGTTTGTTGATTTTATAAATTTTTGTAACTTGTATTAATGTTTCGTAACATTTATTTTATGCCATAGAAATATGCTTTTGTATGAGTTAGTGATCTCCACTTCTATTTTCTAATTTTATATTATACCGCATAAACACGCATTGGTTATACATGCGATATATTATACCGCATAAATTATATTGTTTTAAAGTATGTGAAACGGATGACATCGTTCTTTAGCCGATATTAATTTCCTTTTTCAATTCTCTTTGCCCATCTGCTTTCTCCAAGTTACCTTTCTCCAAATTACTCATTACATTAATAATGGTCTCTCAGTTCTTACTATACATTGTCCAGTGCACTTTCCTTCAAAAGTCTTGAATTAGAACTAGTACAGATGTTGATTTAGAAAAAATTTGTCTTTGATGTTAGCGATCATGTAATTTTACATGTCATTTATATTAACTGATTACAGTTTTCACAATTACAACTGCATAGAATGCGAGCTACGTTTGTCATATTGTAAATGTATACAAAATGTTCCAAGAGTCCCGAAATGGTC
Organism: Augochlorella aurata; assembly: GCA_028455555.1. Lineage (NCBI taxonomy): Eukaryota > Metazoa > Arthropoda > Insecta > Hymenoptera > Halictidae > Augochlorella > Augochlorella aurata. Next base: position 12,746,595 of record CM052150.1, on the reverse strand, counting down.
AATTATCTCTGAAACGAAATAGTTTGGGAAAAATGGTTTAGACAAAAATATTAAGATGTTAAATATTATATTGAATGGTCAAAACCGTTTGATCTTTAGAGGACGGATCGGAGTCACGTCAAATTCGATATGAGCTTTCAAACCGGTACACTCCACTTTTATTATACAGTATTAGAGCTCATAGCGAGACTATTTCGAAACACTAATAGTTCGTTCCTTTTTCGATGCAAATTATTCAAGTGACGAGTTTTAAAAAATGGTTCACCAATATTGTTGGATAACAGTATAACTACACTTTTGTTTAAACCATTGTTTTAGAAAATGGGTCGCCAATATCATTGGAACGATCGGCTATCTCTGAAACATAGCATTTTTTTAAACAATGGTTTAAACGAAAGTATTATAGTTTAAATGATTCTACGGAACAGTTATATCCATAGGATCTTAAGGAGGCGGACGAGACACCTAGTATATCCATCAATTTTAAAAGCTGACGCTCGATTCAATTTGTTATGTTATCGTATAAGTTAACTGCATCGGTCCAGTACTATAATATGATATCTGTTTCGGTTCTTGAAATAGTTCTGAGAAATCGAAAATGTCTTATATCTATTATATGATAAATAATTTAAAATCTGATACAGCTATCATTGCAAATGTAAATATTATGCAAAACTACTGTTCCGCGTATACATTATTATCTTAATCCTTCACATATGTAATTAACATATTATAACTAAACAAAATGCGTACTCTTAAAGACTTAATATTGTGACTACTTATTTCATGTGCATGTGATCTTTAACTTGATCTATTTTAACGTAAAACTGATCGCCACTTAACGTTCTTTATCATATAATTAGTGATGTGTAATTTTAGTTTACAACTATGGTCGGTAACAAGATCAATCGTCTATACTGACATATGTAAAAAAACAAAAAATAGGATCAGAACATGAAAAAGACAGAAAAGAAAATAAGAATAACTAGTAATTGCAAACAATTTATGTTTATTGTGTGTGTGCATGTGTGTCGCAATTATTTCATTTTTTATTCCAATTCAGGCTAATATATAGTTTAATTTTTAAAAATGTGTTACTGTCGACCACATGCCATGTTACAAACGCCTCGGGATACAAGTTCCACAGTCGGCTTGTAACAGTTATGAGATCTTTTCGGTTCTCTATAACTGTTTCGAGAAACGATATCGATATAATGACTATTTTCATCCTCTGATTATAATGTTTACTAATACTACATTTGAGTTACAATAATAATTATTGTAAGAAGCGTACTGGAGAAAATAGTATTTTACAATAAAGGGATGAGTATAAAAATGAAATCGCTTATATCTCGAACTTTAAAAGAAAGAAAAATCTTTGTATTATGTGGGCTTATCGAGGTTGCCAATGATAAAATTTCATCGAACGAAAATTCGTCCTTCGGAGGTTGTGTGTATGGTGGTAAATCTTTCGAATTAGAAGGTGTTAAGAAAGTTCATAGAAATCAAACTCATAAAAAAATAAACTATTGATCATCGCAGAATCGTTGATCCTCTTGAATTGATTGGCAAATATCTACTTCGACTTATATAATAGCACTTATATAATAGCGATAAATAGCTCATGTTAATACTAAATCTACCGAATCATACAAGTAACTAGCCAGTAATGTTTCATAACAATGAAGACACTATATTTATTTATATGTTTTCTTAATAATTTTTATTATTAAGTATGCTTGGGTGAAGAAATTTTCTGTGAAAGAGCTTTTATAATTTCAGCAACTTTAAAACAAAAAATGTGAAACAGGACATTTTTACCGACTCGTTAGGTTTAGTGTTAAGGAAAGTTTATTTCGAGTTATAGAGGTTTTTACAGCTGAGCAGAAGGGAATGAAGACAATTTTTCGTTTTGTAAAGGTTTTCGAGTTATCGTGGTTTTACTGTATTATAATGAAGCAACAAAACGTTAGAGAATTGGAGATCAGTATGCATAAAATAAACCAATATGAGATTGGCCGAGGCAAGTGGCATCAACTAATTGAAGGAGATTCTAATTACTAATTCTTAACAATTAGCATGATTTAAAACGTTATGATGTCACAGCTTTAGCGTGCTATTCATCCGTATTTGTTAGGTGTCCGAAAGCTATGAACGGTAGTCTAACTGGCCACGAACGACAAACGGGCGCCATGTCCTGCAATGTGTTACACTTGCTTGACAAGCCTCGTTGTTGAACTTTGACAGTGATTCTCTATCTTTCTATGTACTGCGTACGAGCCAGTGCGGTGACGTGTGGCACGCCTTCAGCCTTTTGGTCTTGCTAAGGTTAATTTTCCAGTTCAAGTGCATTTCGACATGTTTGACTACCTCTCCTTCTGAAATCATGTGATTCGAATATGTTGTTTTAGCAGGTTTTCTTTTCAGATGACAAATGTTACGCGATTGTGCATATTCTGATTGAAAATATTCTGGTCCTCTTTGTACCAAGCAACTTCTGTAAAAACATTGTTTTAATATTTTCAATCCATCCGAGATATTGCAGCGAGTTGAGTTAAAGTGGACGCGCTGTACATGTTTATATCTTCTTTTTATCAACTCAATCGCTAAATCGTGTCATTAGATCATGTTTTACATGTTTTACAAAAATTAGAATCAGAGAAAAGTTGTCTTCGTCAACTGAAAGATTAATCATTTCAAAAAGAAAAAGAATGTTACCAGAACTTGTTAATTTATACGTTTTCTTGCATTTTTCAAATCTACGCATGCCATAAATGCATAAAGATCTAGTTATGATTTGATGTAGAGGACACCTTTGAAAATAGAACAACTTCTTTCAAATTAAACCAAACTACTCGAATGTTTTCGAGAAGTGCAAACAATTATTTCGTTGGATAATATTTAAAAGAAATTCCGTGAAAGTTGCAACTAGTCGAAATTGTGAAGAAAATTCTAGAGGCTGTCTTTTTGCATGCTTTTTGTATTGGAAGTTTAATTAAATTTAAAATAATAATGAATGAAATGCAATTGGAGACAATAAACTATGCAAACAAAAATAACTGAAGTATCAATCGAGTGTATCTTGGGTAGCTAATTCAGAAATTATATAAGGGTAAAATATTTTCGAAAATAAATTGAGAATATAATAAAAGAAAATAAAATAGTTAATTAATTTTCGAAAAAGTTGAATTATTTTCTACTTGCGAATTAAATTAACTGAAACTAGTAATTTCGGATTTTAAACTACGTCATTGGAGTTTCGAACAAATTCTGCAGTTTAAACAAAATTAGGTTGTATTAAATATTTAATATTACTGGTGATATAATTTATTTCATTCTATTTCGAATTCATCATCTTATTTTTATTCCCATAATAATCCTAATTTTTCACACGTACATTGAATGACAAAGTAATTTGTCATTTATAAAACACAGTTAAACAAGTGGGTCAATGGAATTGTTCCAAAGGAACGGTGCATAACTAGTTATTTCCTGTGTATGGACATTTAGTTGTGCACAGCATCGTGCGAAAACTCGCACGAACGGTGCAACCTCGTGATTAGAGAGGATCATTTTTCATACAACGATTAAACAAGATTGGTCAGTGATTTCTTCATATAAACAGGTTTTGCGCTTAAGATTTTGTATATCATACTCACATTTTTTACACTACAAATTATTCCTTTTGTAGATCACATTTACTTTTTTGCAAATGAAGTAAATTTCTTTGCAGATTTTATTCATTCTTTTGCAAGTCAGATTCATATTTTGTAAATGAAAAAAAATAAGTCCTTCACTGATAAAAAATAGCCGTTATTTATATTATTTTTAAATTTAATAGAACATAAATACGTATTTATAAAGTAATACATATTTCGTTAGAAATAATTAATTTTTAGTAATTATTCATAAAGTATCATTCAATTTCTTTAATTTAATATGAATTTGATTACACATAATTACAAATTTTATTGCTGAAGGAATGAATCTCATTTTCTACAAAAGGATGGTGCAAAACGATCCATGGACGCTACTGTACTTGTTATTTTTGTTGAAATACGTAAATTGAAACGTCCCATTTCTGGAACAGCCGGAATTAGCTGTTTCAGACTAACAGCTCTAGCAGATAAGCTGCCCATTCAAACATTACATTGACAAATATTAACTTTCCTGCTTCTAGCTTCCTTCATGCATCATGAGAACCGTCGTTTTTGCTCGCGATGCCAAGCCTCGTATGTTTGCATCTTGCTATCTTATCTTTCGGAACTTTCATTGCATTGATCTGTATATACAAATTATACAAGCTAGTTTCTTTTCGAGCTAAACCAGTCCAATTGATCGGTTTCTGATTTTATATTAAGAGTTATTTTATTACGTCTACATTTAACTTTGTGTCACAAAAACAGTCGTATTTGCATAGTTTTTGTTAAATACAAGTAAATAGTTTACCTAATTTAAAAATTCTTTTACGAATTATTTATTAATAGACTGCGGAGTTTTATGCAAAATAAAAATTGTCTGCATTATTTACAAAATACCGAAGCTACATAGATATTTCTTTCTTTCTTTAATTGTTTTAATGAGTTGAAAATAATGCAATAATATTCTTAAATTCCTTAAATGTTTTTACCTTTCGGTATTTGATCTATTTATTTTCGTCATAAATGCATAAAATCCGCAATCAAGTTGTTAGTCATTAACGCTAGAACTAGAATCCAGCTAAAGCCAACTTCTGACCTTTTCTTTTACAGGTACTGAAGTTATAAAAATCTTGCATGAGAAACTTTTTGATAAACTTCTTCATTCAAGCACATATTATAACAGAAATCACATAAGGTGTAAATAAACCCAGTATTGCCATTGTTACGAAATAATATACAAGGTGGTCAAGTTTAAAGCTCATTAATTTTACTGTGAACGTGAAATCACGTTCACGATTAATAATTAGGGTTACTAGGTAATTCAAAAATCGTAACAAATATAATTGAAGTATAATGTCATACTTACAACGATTTGTTGAGTCGCTTTCATTTTGGCAAACAAATTAAAACGATGTCGTAAAGTGCATCATATTGTTTCTCAATAAATGCCTATTCTGTAGTAAAAGTGAAATTAGTCACTAATAAGAATAATTCACGAAACGTTTCGAGAGCATACCAAACATTTCACTTTTACTGTCGAAATAATTCATTTTCGTACCGTTGCTGTTTTATATGATAACGATCTGTAACTTGGTATAAATACATTCGCGCGAACGACGCTACAAAAGAAATAAATACATTTAAATAACTTTATTATTACTTAGTCTCATAGAAGGTAATTGGAATACGATGTATTGACATATCTAATCATGATATTGTAACACTTTAGAGATGTCCCTGCCTTATCAGGTTTACAGAGGACAGAGCTAACCAACCTTGACCTTGACTCATTCATTTGATTCCGTTTTATGGCTACTATTATTATCTGTCAGTATCCCTTAGAATTTCTAAGAACTTTGACATCCTCGTGACTTCGCATTAATATATCATGTACAAGATGTATTGATTGTTACACATTTTCTGAAACAAAAATTTGCAATATTGAAAGTACCATAATTATCTGCCGTTTTGTTATCACCCTGAAACAGAAAATCCGAGTGCAGTTAATATTATGAGAACAGAGAGGACAAGATTTAATTATAGCGGTTGGTTTTGTAATTCTTTTACACCTCTTACATCCTTTCAAAGTTTGATTTACTTAACTCTACCTAGCTCAGTGTTACTTTGAATTCGTATACCAATTTATTTTAATTTCATTTCAGTTTTAACCGCAAAGTGTTAACATTATCTTCTTCGTAATTCATGAAGTAATATCGTAATTTTCAAATCTTTACACATCAGAGTAAATTTTCCTGTTTTTTTTTAAATTGTAAATTCATTGTAAATTTATATATAGAGGTTGATATTCACTGGATTTGCGTGACATAAATTATTTGAAAGTTGTTTACAAAATTCGATCTATACAAAGTTAACACTTGTTTTTTGCCGATCTTTTGTTGTATCATTTTAGAAGTAAGCATTACATCTTGCATAATTTCGTTCACTTGAACTAAATCATGATTTTTTGTTGCTCGTATAAAAGAGACAGTGAAATCAGACATGAGTGGTTGTATGAGAGCTTGATCCCTAATGCCCTGATCTATCTTGATGGTGTCACTAGTGTTCGCTTTTCTTCTTTCCATGTTAGGTGAGTTCCAACTGATGCGAACTTTTTCTCATTTCATCGGGTATGTGATAAGTTCTCATCTCCTTCCTGTGATGACCGAATGATATTAATCACATCTACCATATCTTTCTTTGGAACTTCCTTTTGCGAAACAGACCAATCAACTACTTCCTTTTGGCCAAGACCCTACCATGATAATGCGTATTCTCAACAATCTCATTTTCTTCGCCAAGAAATTTTTTTGGTAGGCCATATTTTCAGCTTCCTTTTGTAGATCATGCTCACCTTTCACAAAATAAAATTCATTCTTTTGCAAATTAAATCACTATATTTGTAATAAAATTCATATTAAATTTAAAAATTATATGACATTTTATAAATAATTATTGAAATTTTCGTATCAACTACTAAAGGATTTGTCAAAAAATTTTTAACATTAGACAATTTTTTATTGCAACTTTTGGTACAATTGTTTGCAATATCAGTTAAATGACTACACAAACTCTTTTTGTATTCAGTCATCCCTTTTTTTAAATTTTGTTAAGTGTTACTATTTTTTCATTGCATTTACAAAAATTGAAACTTAAATCAGCAATTGAATTGCGGAAGGTTTTTATTGCAAATTACATGACGGTGTATCTTTTTCAAGCTTCGCAAAAATGGAAGTCAGTACATACGTACTTTTAATAGGTGGTATTTCAAGGATCTTAGACATATCCCGGTTTTGCTTCCCAATGTCAGTGCTGAATCACTGGAAATATTTACCTCTTAAGCGATATTCGTCCGTTACCCATGACCTGAAAAACTTGACCTCCGATTCCGCTTATTTAAAAATGTGAGCGTCTACGTCCAAAAATCGTTACTCCTTGAACAGGTCTTATCGAGGACTACACCTTGCGATGTGACCAATCATAGCGACCTATTTCGTTCTTTCTAATCGATTTCACGTGAACGCTAATTTCAGGCTGACGAGACAACATACACGAGCAAGAACCGTAGATTTTCACGTTCCTTGGGTAGAAAGCAGTTTTTACTAGGGTTCGGAAAAGTCCCGAAGCTTTTTCATAAAATACATTGGAATTTATTACATGTGGTACTTTCTGAAAAAAGTTCTCATATCATAAGTTCCAAGGAGAACTATCAAAGAATTCTTGAAACTTTTGGTTTGATTAGAATTAATTTCTAAAATGGTTTCTCTGTAACAGGAACAGATACTTTGTTAATAAATGTAACAACAGTTCTCAAACATTGTAACATATTAAATCATTATTCTGATTATTCAAATTTTCAAATGAAACTATAATACTTATGTTTCGATTTTCATACCGCTTCTTTAACTTGTAAATAATATTATATAATATTAACTCGGTGTTTGAGATAAGAAAATATTTTTTTAAATTTTCAAAGAGATAAGAACTCTTCTTATAAAAGTTTAACAGGAACAGATATTTTATTGAACGGAACGCATAATTTCGAAGAGAAATTTTGTTCAAAACGGTAGGTACTTGTGTATTTAAGACTCTGATTTTTACAGAAACATGTAGCCCATATTTGTTTATTAATTATAGTCAGCATGAATGCATGAAACATTTGAAACAATTTTTAGACAAGCTTATTTAACTTAAATCAATTTAATTTAATCATAATAATGGTATATTTTAAAGATGTTATTGTAATTACGATTCGTTTTTTCATCATTATATTGTCAATAAGATTGGATTCTTGTTTCTTTATTGTTGACAATAATAAAGTTCTGTGTCAACATAATGTTTAATCTTCGTCTCCGAGTTGATGTTCGGCTGTTTATTTGTACATTCTTCCATTAACTGGTATTAAAGTGAAAGTTCACGATATATGATCTTTACTGGTGTACCATGGATCGTGTGTATGTATGTAGTTGCGTAGTTCCATGTTGTCCTTGTATACAATAAGGTGTGATGGAAAGTGCACGGACTAACTGAAACGCAATCGTTACAATTGTGAAACCAATTATCGAGAAATCACGTCTGCCTATCGCTGTCAGTTGCTAATGGCACTGTACCATTGTAACTTTTTTCTTCTGCGTTCCAATAACCAATAGGTCGATTCCCTAGACTTCGATACGCTGAATAGAAATGTGAGAACAGTTTTTCTCGTGTGAGACGAGAGACGAGTTTTCTCTCGAGACATGTGAAATTGTCAACATTGAAGAGATGACTAGTAATACGAAATTAATAAATGATTTGTTACGTTTTTACCTTTTCCTACGTATAATTGTTAATATCTCAGCATAATTATCGCTTCTAGTTAGCCACTTATTTACTTGTTAGCGCATATTCTTAGAAACGTAGCACCGCTGCAAAACGGAAATTTAATAATGCAACATTGCCGAATTACAAATAAAAGCATAGCATAATAATACTACCCCTGGCAATCATTTTTCGAACACGCAATGATACGAAGCTAACAGGAAATACCAAATTTTATTATACGTAATAGAGCACTGTATGAAGAAAACACGTATGCTATCGTTGAATTGGTTTAATTTGAAGTAAAAATACAAAAAATAATTCTGACATTCGTTCTTTAAACTGTAACATAATGGCCTAGCAAAATGTACATTGGACATAAGTATTTGGTGTACAGAAACTTTGGAGAAAAATATTATAAATTTGCAATTAATTTAATGGAGAAACGAACAATAGTTTATTTAAAATTCATATTTCCTAATATTTAGTTAAATTTCCACGTGCAGTTAGGAAGCCATTTTCTTCACGGAAGCCATTTTCCTGTCAGGGTTTAAATCAGTAAAATAAACTAAACTAAAATTAAAAAATGTTTCAAGGAATCTAAACTCTAATATCGATTGGATAGTACTTATTCCACGATAGATTGCAGATTTCTAACTAAATCATTACTAGACTGCGGATCTCTTCTTTCTTTTATTCTTCCATTCATTTTTTTATTCTTTCATTCATTCTTTTATTCTTTCATTCATTCTTTTATTCTTTCATTCATTCTTTCTTTTATTCTTTCTTTTATTCTTTCATTCATTCTTTCATTTATTCTTTCATTCATTCTTTCAGAATACTGTCTGCTTGTTTCACGAAGACTTTCAGTCTTTAGGCCTAATGCGGCAGCACGGTTCGGCCACGACCGCGGCTGGTCGTATGCAACCATTATTCGCAAAAGCATGCATGGAACAATTCGCATTCCGTTAAATGCGACCTGCTGGCCGCGCGGCCCCGAGTCGGTCACGTGTTTATCAATTATCAAACAATTTTTGCGGTCGAAATTTAACGGTAAACGGCCATTGTGCCAACAGACATCGATTGATTCGATTCGAATATACTCGCGTTCCTGCAAGTTGTTGTGTGGTGTCGAATATGGATTTCGATACAGAGAAATTCATTTTAGTTGTTAAGGAGAGGCCAGCGTTGTGGGATTTGTCATCGGATGACTATTCCAACAAACTCTTAAAGAAGAGAATGTGGGAAGAAATCACGATGCTGGTTGTTGATAGCGAGGGCACAACAGAAACAAACACACTGTGTAAGTATGCGAACAAGTTTTTTTTTAATTAGAATTAGAATTACACAAATAATAGCATCTACTTTGCACTAATTAAATACAATCATCTTGCCACGAATTTCTGTATTTTAAATTGTTACGACGCTGTGTGTTTGTAGTAAATGATCCTCATGAAACCTTGGAAAACTGCACAAAGTATCGTGGTCAGTACTTCATACGTACTTATGCCAACACAATATGCTTTCACAATGTCTATAATCTTCCATTTATTAGCCATTATTCCAAACGAATACTTTGCGGAACGTCTAGCTCGAGAAAGACGGCAATTAAAAATCTTCTCATTAGTATCTAGTCGTCGGTCAACGTACGGATATATAATTCTGTGTGATCATTTGAAATTCGCATGATCTCAAGGAGCTCCATAATATTAGACAGTATTCTTTTATACGAAACTAAATTTACAAATGTTGTTGAGTCGGCACATTTCCCATAAAAACCAATATTTACATAGATAAATGTATAGTTCACGTCACAAATGGCCGTTAATACGGTGGAAAAATATTTGTTATAGTTGTAGTATAGTGATGCACTGTTCGTCGTTTTTACAATTCTTGTGCGTTTTCCACCTATTTCATCAAGGCAATTTAAAACATTTACCCTAGATTGAAGCTCTGCAATTTGCAATCAGTCGTCTAGATAGATACACAAATTTTTCCTAAAATTTCTTTTACAGTTGAAACGCCAAGTCGAAAAAACATGATGCAAATCCATAAATGAATTTCCTGATGTTAGAGATTTGAAAAGAAAGATTATTGTTATTGATCAATAACCTTACAGTAACAATCATAAGATTATTATTGTTATAGGTACGACGTTACAGAAGAAATGGCGCAATATTAAGGACTCATACTACAAAGAAAGAAGAAGATTATGAAGAATATGCTATCATTTTTAAATGCTGGTAATCAACGAATCCACACTCAGATTAGCATATCTGCGGGTTGTTGAAGATATAACGACATATCCAGACGTGGAAACCTCAAGAGGACAATATGAGACTAGAATACTTGTAAAGAAAAGAAAGCTGCAGGCAGAAGTCGGTAAACAACTGATTAACGCTTTGAAAGAATCCGTAGAAAGCAGTAAAAACCGTGAAGATGAACTCTTTCAAGACGAGGACAAATTATTTCTGTTGTATTTAGTCAACGATTTTTAAAAAGTGACCCTGCACTTGAAGCTGTTGGTGAAACGACAATTTATAAATACACTTGAGCAAGTTCAGCTTCAGGGATGTTCGCAAAAATATAATGCTTCAAATGCGTCAACTATGGGTGGTAATTCATAGTATTAACAAGGCTGTCGACGTCGCAATCACCTTTAAGAGAGAATTCTGACACATCATTGTCAACGGCAGAAAGCAGCGAACAAAATAATGACGGTGCTACTGGATCTCCGCTATCTTTTTTGTTTTAATGATTCTCAACAAAATTAATTCATTATTGTTTCATATCTGCCATCATCTTTCATCTTTTTTTCCTCATAACTTTATTAAGATTTAGTTCTTAATTTTAGATTTAGTTGTAGTCTTAGTTTTAATGTTCACTTTAGTCGTTACTATATTATTCTAGTACATACTACATATTCTTTCTATTTCGCTCATATAATAATAGTAATAATGACAATTCTAATGCGTTTTTGTAATAGAATAGTGTATATAAATAAAACTTACCAGAATGTAATAAGTAGTTTTTCTTCATTTCCTATGCGTAGTCGCATTGCTATGTTTTGTGCCCCTAATACTGTGTTCAATTTTGATAAGTAATTTATCGAAACTTTTAGCAAGCATTCTTGTGTAGTAAATTTCTCTTAAATTTCATGTTCGCGTAATTCACAAAAGAAATTAGCAAATTGTCCCTTTGTCGATAGAATTTGTAATATGAGATGTATCCAATATCTTTTTCTGTTGCAATGATACAAATACGCAGCAACAACTACTTCCTCAATATCCATTTTGCCAGTGAATCCGGTGTGAGTGGTAAAAATTGAGTGACAATTGACAAACGTGCGGCCAGTTGGTCGCATACGGCCAGTCGCGATCGCGGTCGTGGCCAAAACACATAGAATACCAAAGTATCGAATGCCGAAATATCATAGAGTAATATTATAATTTTTTAATATTCTCTATTGCTTAAATAATTTTTATTAATGGCACCATTACTATTATTGATGCTATCATGATTTTATTTATTATTATATATTTATGTTTCTTATTGTTATACGTTGTATATTATTTCCGATTTTCTGAAAGTGGTCACGCAAAGAGTGGTTAGCAAAAACCAGCTCTAATAATGAATTATAAGAAATAAACTTAAAATTATCTAAAATACATGTCCTACATGAAACTGGTTCGCAGCTTCATTTTCGCTTTTATTTCATGTAAATGTCTCAAGTAATAACTGAAAATGAATGATAGAATTTAGGCTTTTTCCCTCAATATTACCCTTAGATGAAAGAGTAGAGATTTGAAATTTTACAGAATAGTGTTTTAGTTTTATAAAAAAAAACATTGCTAAGCATTGGTAGAGGAATTCCATTAGTATTCGAACACTTTTTCAAGGAGGATAACTTTTTAACAAGCGGATAAAATGACTGCAATTATGTTGTAGATGTTACAGGGACTAATTTACTAGACAATGTCTGAAACAATTGCAACTGGTTGCAATGATGACAAAAATAAATTACATTTCAAAACCTTGTTTAGCTTAATAGGACTTTATATTAATTACGTATATTTTGTTTCAGAAGTTGCACGCTAAACATCCAGACTGCAAAGTATAGTCTTCATTGTCAAGAAAATAAACAGTCATCAAACTGAAAAGAAATTTCGTGAAAGGCAAGCAGAAATTAAAATTCAAAAATGGGCGAAAAACGAGGCACGAAAGCATTAGAACTTTGGTGCCGACGAATAACCGACGGTTATTCTGGCGTAAATGTGCAAAACATGACAACATCTTGGAAAGATGGGCTTGCTTTTTGTGCAATGATTCATCATTTCCGACCAGATCTGATGTAAGTCTATATGCATTGAATATAATATTTATTTATAGAGATCATTTATCTAGTTTTTAAACATGTCTACGGTAATACTGCGGATCTTTGTGTAAAACAAAAAATTGTCCAAACTAATTGGAAGAAATATAAGTTAGATTAAAATGTCTTTCCTCTTTTAATAATTATAATAAGTTGATAATAATATATATGAGTATCCTTAAATTTTCCTAATGCTTTTACAATTTTTTATTTGATCTATTCATTTTTGTTACAAATGCATAAGGATCCGCAGTCTACCGATAAGTAATAATTATATGACTGGTATAAATTAAATAGTAATATTGGCTTCGTTTTTTATTGCAGTGATTTCGACAGTTTAGATAAGAACGACGTGTATCGAAATAATGAGCTGGCTTTCAGAACAGCAGAACAACATTTGGGAATACCAGCATTATTAGATGCAGAAGACATGGCTGCCTGTTCCGTCCCAGATCGATTATCAATCTTAACATATCTTTCACAGTTCTATCAAACATTTGTTGGTAAGTTTATCGTTAAAATTACACATGTTTTTTATAATCACATAACAGAGTTTGCATTTTTCCATTTGATATTCTATACAACTAAAATGTCAACCTGACTCTAATATCCCCATTAAACGAGTACTTTCATTAGTGAACAATATGCAGGCCAGTGGAAAATCCTAATTAAAAAACGAAACATTTTTTGCAACAAAAATTTTATTTCTAAAAACGAAGTTCATTCTGGTGAAAAGTATCAAAATTAAATTATTTCTAAACCTGGCACAATTACAGATTTATCCTTTAATTTCTCCAGTCTACATTAATTCATCTTATTACTCTCTTTAGGATCTGCCCCTAGCCGACCCGCCGTAAATCGAACAACGGACGCCGAAGAAGAAAGGATTACCCAAGTACCTGAATCTCCAAAACAAAAGGTATGTAATTGTTGTTTGTATTGTAGCGCTAGAGTCGGTCGTGTTGATATGTGGTAACACCATCTGCCGAAAAGGTGATCTCTTGCCTGAGCCTTACATTCTAATTGAATTCAAATTGCAATGCTGTAAATAATTATAAACACAATCACAATTTGTAGTCATTCGCAAGAGTAAAACAGAAATTGGCTAAACTCTATGTCTTATTTTGAAATCTGAGAGAATTAAAACTCAATACAGGTAACCCTCTTATAACACGTAGATAGGTCCCTAGAAAATGCCGTGCTATGTGAAACCGTGTTATATGAGACCCACAGCCAACACAAAAAGGGGGGGTCACGTTCCGGAACTTATTAAAAACAAATGAAATATTTTTTAATATGTGTTAGAGCAAAACCGTGTTATAGGATGTCGTGTTGTAAGAAAGCTACCTGTATTACTTTTCATAACTTTTTTATTTTACATTTCATGAATTTTCCTTCGTTTCCGATTACTTCTGGCAACCTGTGAAAAATACCGTCTGCTAACTTATTCAAGAAAAAGCAAAAGAGAATCCATTAAATACTAAATGAAGAGGTATGGAAATTAATATTGAGTTTATACGTTTCCACAAGTTTAATTGAATTTCTCAGATTCCTCAACATGTTTCTCGTTTTACGTTACAGTATGAGACAAAATTTAGTTATTTTCTGTTTTACTTCTATGAATGACTAGAAAATGTGTTTGAGTTTATAATTATTCACAGCACTGATACAGGTTTACGAGTCGTATTTTAGATATACTTGTACTGATTTGAAGACTGAAGATTTATGAAGATTTATTACGAAGAGAAGAGTTCGATATTACATTGGTAATACAAAAGTAACGAATTTAAAATTTTTGACTATCCTATGGTGATAATTTTTTAACGTCGAGTTTCACGTTTCTTATGAATCTCGTTTTTAATTAAGTAAATAATGTATTTCTACATAAGTCATGTTAATTTGTTGCTCTCAGCTACCAAAACAATTACAGCTACTTTCTATTCTATAATTTTATAACAATTGGCATTATATAGATTAGCTGGAATCTGTTATTTGAAGGATTCTATGGTTCTAGCATTAAGTTCCTGTAGTATGTTATTATAGGAATCATATGAAATCTGAGTAAATGCAAATTCTAGTAATACTCATAGAACCACGCGAACTAGTTAATTGCCTTTAATGTTTGGTAGTTTTTAATAAACTCCTTCGTGTTAATAAGACTAAGTTTATGTATACATGGTTAACTTACAAATGGTTAATTTGAGAAAATATTCATGTGCTACTACACTGCATCTAGATAATTCTGCGCACGCGGATTTTTAATACGTTTCTGCCCTCATACATCCTAACATTTTGATGAGATAAAGTGAAATGTTTTTTATGCTTGAAAAGATTTTGTATACTTCTGTTATGTTGTTACAAATTATGCTTTAAGATAACGTTCGCCTGTACTTAACCGCCCTGTACAGTGACTTTCTAGGGTATTTCCAAGTAGTTTTTCAAACGATTCCTTCTACAGCTGGAAATCGTCGTAGTTACTTCCATTGCGGAAAACTAGTCTAAGGTTTCCAGAACCATATGTAGTATGCTCATAGAGTTTGTTGCCCAAATGTTGATTCCACTTACTAACCGCGTTGCATATCTGAGACACGGAATACTATCCACGGACAAATTTCGAAGCAAAGACGAAAATAACAATTTTAAATAATTAGTCATTTTCGGTATTTTATTATTTGTATTTTAGAAATAGTATTAGGAAAGTAATTCCATTTTTGTACTTAAAGCTAATAAATCATTTCTTAATAAGTTTGCATTAAAATTAATATGTTTACGAAAATGATGACGAGAGAGAGAGAGAGAGAGAGAGAGAGAGAGAGCGCGAGAGAGAGAGAGAGAGATTAAAATACCCGAGAAGCCTCTAAAATTTTACATCGGCTTGCTTGAATGATCGGTCCAATTCAAGCTGAATCGATTTCAAGCCGGATGTAACTGGAGCTCGATCGACTTGAGCAGTTGAGTACTACCTATGACATCCCTTACCCTACAATTACTGAAGCCACATCAATTACATTTATATTTAATTACGATAGTTTGTCCTTTATTAATCTTGTCGATAAAACAGTAGAGTTTTATACCGATATTATACTGGTATTATATTGATACATAGCAGATTCGGTTTCCAAAGTCATAAATAATTACATATATTTTCGTATTGCATTGTGATGTGACCTTCAAATGACCTTGAACTGCAAAAATGAAAGTTAAACGTGTTTCGAAAAGAATGCAAAACCGAATAAAAACTAAGAAAAACGAATCCTATAGAATGTTGGCCACTTAATACCATTCAAATTACACACGAAATTTTTTTTCTTACACACAATTAATGAAGTTGAAAATGTTTTTTTTTAACAAAATGATACGAAACAATAAAAATTTATTTTAAAACCCATCGACTTATAAATTTAGATCAGTATTATTTCTAAGTATTAATATGTCATTTACAACATCATCGCATAAATTATACCGTAATGGTGGCGAAATGTTAAGCTACAAAATATGCATGGTAATGTATGTAATTTTTTATTGAGCATTTGAAATCGTTGCGTTAATAAATATTGCAATTTTACTAATCGGATATTTCTTCTATAAGCTTGGTCGACTTACTCGTTGCATATCGATTCTTTAACACTAAACATACCACGCCGATCATTTTGATCGTTTTCACATTCTTTGTTTGAAGATTTCAAAATTCTTAGAAATTATAAATAAACACTCTGTTTTAGGAAATGATTGAATAGATTTTTTAATCATGCATTATAATAAAAATAGAGAAAAGTCTAAATGAATATTCTTTTTAGAATATTTCACCATAATGTTTAATTCGTCTTGTACGACCGAAAATTGCTCAATGAAGTCGTTCATACACTCGTTTGGTGTCCAACCTCCGTCCGCACAGGACTCATACTTAATCTATTAACTTTGGAATTGAAGTAATGACGTTTCTCCTTAGGGTTAATGCAATTTTACACAGTCTATATGTAACTGTTTATAGTATAATATGTAGTATAATATATAACTGTTTATAGTATAGTATAATATATAATTGTTTATATATCACTCAGAGAGTGAGTACGGCTTACGAATTTTTGGTACTATGGCGGTGTACGGTAATGTAATGTACGCTTTGTACCGAGTTGAAGGCTTTTATAAGGCAATTAATAGGAAATTAATAGAAATTTCACCTATTTAGTTAGAAATCCGCTTGCTGCACTAAAATGTGTGTTACGAGGTCGGTGCACTGACCTTGAAGAATGGGAAACGAGCTGCACAGCCGATCACAGGTATTCAACGTTTCAGAAAAAGGACTAATTTATTACATCCGCGTAATCGAGGTGAACGCGAAACTAGAGACGCGACTAACCATTTTTATATTTACCATTAAGTTTATGTTTAATAGTTGGTATTAAATTTAATATTAATATTTAGCATTATATTTAGGTTTCAAATTTAGATTTAAGTTTAGCTTTAAGATTTATGACAGAACATAGACAATGATTTCATTTTTTTTTTAATTTACATAGAACTTAATAAGTTGTTCAATGCTGATAGCAACTTCAATTGTGTATCGAACAAATAATTTTATTTGAAATTATCACGAACAAAAGGATGTATAAAATTCCTCTTAGTATAGCACAATAATTGAAAATCCTATTAATGGGCTTCCAGTGGATGAAATATTATGATTTAGATTTAAGAATTAAAGAGTAGACTGCGGATTTCATACATTTATGGCAAAATTAAATAGTTATAATTTAAAGTAGAATAAAGATTAAAAGAAATTTTAAAATATCAATCTATTATTTTTAATCCACTAAAATGATTAAACGAAAAATGAACTTGCTATTTAAACACTATTTCTTGCAATCGATGCAGACAGTGTATTTTGCATAAAAATCCACAGTATATATATGAGTGAACTATGTATACAAAATTTGGCTCTGCCACTCAGAAACAAGCTTGTATAAATAATTGTACAGCGGGATTTTGACGATTCTCTGATAAGTGAATACCATTCGTCACGTCAGTACCACGCTCAAATTCGACATCATACTGTCGCCACATCATCACTTCTCCGATTTGAAGACGGTGCACGAAGAAAACTTCAGGAAGACCATCAAATGAAGCGCAGAAGGAAGATACGTCTGTAACAACCTCATTTAACAAAGGCAAGTTGAGATTGAATCAATCGAAATCGAGATCTAGAAAGTGATTCTTTTCGTTAAAGTGGAAGTTACAGTACGATCCTGAATTAACAAATTAATGTGAAGTCATCTTCAAAACATATCTCGAGCTTGGGCATGTGTCTGAGGTTCTCGACACCAACGGAGATTGGTGCTAAACGAAGAAGAATTTATTTAAAATGAATTATGCAGTTAAAATATCAAGTCAAACAACAAAGCTTAAAAACGATTTTTGCTCAACGACACTCTACACCAAGATACAGGAGTCATGATCTTCTAGACTTTTCAGATTTCGCATCCATCGATAAGTCGTTATTAGTAAAACCGAGTAAAAAGTAAAACCGACTTTTCCTCGTTCGTTCTGAAGACAATGTTAACAGATCCTCTGTCACGACATCAACAGGAAGCAAAAACTCTGTTACTCGAATACAGTCACGTTCAGCTTATCAGCTACTCCATATTTGGGTACAAGATGTCTTGCTCAATCAATCACACAAAATTCTACAATAAAATTTCTATGGAGACGAGCTGTTAACCGAACCATCTACGATGCAAGAGATGCTTGAAATAAAGGACAAGCAACTTGCTCCTAGTAACAGAAATCTATCAGAAGATTTGCGCGAAGATGACGTAAATGAAAAATTTAATCGTAGCAAATGCTCAACCATCGAAACTCTCGAAATCGTTTGATTTTATTACTGTACAATAACGTGTTAGACACATTGTTCACGCATCTGAAATAAAAAAAATACCTAATCGGTTTGAAAGCTCTTGGACCAGTCATCATTATTGCAATCATCGTTACAAGAATTCTCCTCCAGAAACTATGGATCCTGGAAAATCGATTGAAAAGAGTTCCTATCGATGAGTATCAGTACAAAATGGGTGCAATATTACGTTACACTCGGTTATCATTGTGAAACAGCGTTGCATTCCATCCAAAAACAATCGAACTTGTTGAACCTTCTGGTATCGATTCAGTTCTTTCTGCAAAATTCTGCAAGCCCCCTTTTGCACATATAGGATTTTGATTATCCGCCAGGGAAAATAACCAAAAGACTCATGTTTCTTTAGAAAATAAGGAAAATTATAGATTTAACCTTTTGACTGCTATGGGTGCATATATGCGCCCAGCGAAAGCTGTCACTGTGAACTATGGGCGCACATGTACACTCGGCGATGGCTTCGATCATTTACTGCTGTCTTACTGTATTTGTCCTGAAATTATTTTATCCTATCCGTGCAACACTCTCAGAAACAACATACCTTGTTGCTTATCAACAAGAAAAAATGAAATCTATGAAATTTATGACTGGGCCTGCGGAATCTCAGCCTCGAGACTTCCTCGAGAAAAAGTATTCAGTCCCCAGCGATAGCTATTGCCGGCTGCACGCCGTTGACGCGAAGCGTTTCGGGTCAGAGTATTCAACAGTCAAAAGGTTAATAAACATAGATATATAAGAAATAGATGTGAAGACCAGCTCGGTTTAACGGCTATATCGCAACGCAGTCAGCTGTTTTCTCTATTCTGCGTAATTTTTTATTGTTTGTACTTCGAACATTTACTGTTACAAGTGTTGTTTGTCAGAATGTCTAGCAGAGTTTACCGTCGTGGCCTTGGCTGAAGGCCCCTTATCTTTCGGTACTCTCGTAAAGCTGCGTTCAGCTGTGCAGTTCTCCCACTGGTCCCATATTATCATCAAATAATCAAATAATGTTATCGCCGAATTATTTTGATCAAATATAGGACAACAGATTTCGCGTATGCTGATTTGAACAAGTCTCGAGCATGGTACGTGGCCGTCACTATGCTAGGCGTGGCGAATTATCGCGCCAGAATTCGTAGGCCGTATTCGTTTTCTGATTAGTTGTATATTTACCTATGGGTATAGATTTGAATTTGACCTCAACGGGGTTGATTGTCAATCTAGTTACGCGAATGGTCATTAGAAGAAACTAATTAATGAAATAAAGTTTTTGACCAACGGGTGTTTTAACACTAAACTTATCACTGTCAAATGACGGATTTCTCATTTGCCAATAATTGTAGAGATTATAAAGACGCTTTCCTGAAAAACGATTGGATAAATTACATTATTGAATCATTATTAAATATTGATCTTTCCACTTCTATAAGACAACGCGCAACCAGTCATTTTTACTGCTCGGTAGGTTTAGTGTTATACGTATGACTTTCTAGGATGATCTATATCAGAAACATTGTAATTGCTATAAAAAAATATATAAAACTTTGATTGACGAAAGTAAACAAATATATCATTGGAGGAAGAGAGAAAAGAAAACTAAAAGAAATGATTAGCAACTAGAGATGGTTGCTAAATTTCATTTTTTGCCGTAAGCCGTTTTGTTCTGTGCATTTGTCATTTATGGCTTCTGTAGATTTGTCAGTTGTGGCTTCTGTAGATTTGTCACTTATGGCTCTGTGCATTTGTTACTTGTAGCTTTGTTTTTGTTCCACTGTATCTTTTTGAATGGTACTCCTATTATATTACCAATCATGCAGCATTTCAATGTTGTAAGATGAAGGAAATCATAAACCGGTTAAGGTTCATCAGTCCACAATTTATTTGTCAATGACACTAGCTTTCTGATTGTGACACAATGTCTTGCATCACTTGTTATTTCAGTCAATCATTAAATCAGTCTTTGAATATCATTTCTGGCATCTATCGGCCAATATCTTTGAAATACTGCATTTAAAGTTGCTGAAATACTTGAATGATGTAAATGCTCGCAGTGCATAATTAAATTCGTAATGTGATGCGATCAAGGTAATAGAATCGGATACTTTCGTGAGTAACTAATGCCAGCATATTTTAATCTATCCTCAACGCGTAAGATCCCAAAATTATGAACAAAGGGATTGAAGTTTAATAATTTGTCCAAATTTTCTTTACATTTCAAATTACACAATTCCAGAGCAAAGGTTTGTCCTTGTATCAATTGTATAATTTGTAAGTGAGCGTCCGATATTTCCTGTGTAGTAAGTGGTTCATTCATTGAGCAACCCTGTTCAATGTATTAATTGATGAAAATTTGTCAAAAAACGATCAATTTTCTTATTTGTAGTTAGACAAACCATATTATGTTTCTCCGGTATATTAATTCCTAAAACCTCTTTAGTTGGCCATAAATTTTGATTACTAAAAAGTCAATGAGATTCATTTAACCACAGATTTTTCTAGAAATTTCATGGAGATTGTCCCTGTGATATGAAATCAGCTGAGTTATCTGACCATGAAACATCCAACTAAAATCTAATATTTACTACTAAATAAATTTTTACTAAAAATGAATTTTTTATTTCACAATACAATAACTAAGAGTCTCGCAGCACATGATCCATGTCGAGAATGGCACAATGATTTGGCACAAATCTCAGTAAAATGGTGAACAAACTATCCTATATCGTTGGCCCAGCTAATGAAACATCAACTCGTCAACTAGTCACTGAGAGACTAAAATTCGTTCTAACTCTGCCATCATCACACATCGTGAGTTTCCATTAAACGGAAGATGAGACTTCACCGCTGAAAATCTCTAATTTCCATTCAAAAGAAACGTAATATTGTTTAGTCTACTATACCAATGCGTCCGCAACGGGGAAAAGACTTGGACGGCTATTTGCTGACACTCGTCCGCAAAAGATTAATTTCGTCCACCTTGGAGTCATTCTTACTATTTTCAAAATGCAATAGCACATTGTGCTTCCGGCCACATTTCGCGCAATCTATAAAAATACAACTGTACATATCATAATGCTTCTTCAACCATTTGAAGCAACACTTCATTCTACGGACCTCATTGTAGAGCTCACAAATAGACATTTTCAAAAAACGTGATCATTTAAATAACTCATGATCTTCCTTGCAAATGAAATGATTCATTTTGTTCGTCGTAGCGACATAATTTTGAATTCGTTCACCTTTGTTTTGATCGCGTCCCGTTTGTCCTCAGTTGACAGATGTTAGTTCAGATCTGTTTGAATACTTTGCGATTGCGTCCCATGGGGGTGTTTCTTGGAACATTTAACGTATCTGGAGGGTACTTTGCAGTTTATACTGGCGTGGCCGAGCATCTGACAGTTCTTGTATTGACAAATGCCTGTTTTCTTGAAATGACCCAATTTAATTTTTTCATACGCGACTAATTTCGTTTTGAAAATATCAGATAATTTTTAGGTGTTTGTAAAACTGGCTAGATAGAAAAATTTTGACTTGTCTGTCTCGTCATATGGTGGAAACTTTAGAAATTTTCGCGTTGTTTGAGTTCAAATCCTGAATATCTCTTTAATCTCCTCATCTCCTCTAATCCCCTCCTCTAATCACTAGTATTTTCGGTTTTTGGTTCCTAGTTATGTAGGTGTAGTAGGGTATTTTGTGTAAGTTGAGAATGTTGATTATTGAATTGTATGTTTCGGTCGTTGAGACGTATACTGTATGGTTCTTCTTATCAATTTCTACTATGTTTATCATATTTCTGTAGATGTTGCTTGAATTCAGAAGCCTAATAACGTCGTTGATAGCGTGCTGGCTTATACAGGGTGTCCTAAAAGTCGCTCGCAATAGGGAAATGAGGGATTTCTCAGGTTATTTCTTCCTGAGCGCAAATGTAATCCGCGGCTTTGTTTACGAGTTATTAACAGAAAACACTGGCCAATGAGAGGCGAGACTGTCTGGCGTAAGTCGACCGAGCCAACTCCACCCAATTCTGTTCATTGACTCGGTCACCTCGCGCCTGAAGAGCTCGCCTCTCATTGGCCATAGCTTTTCATTAGTAACTCGTAAACAAAACCTGGGATTGAATTTTCGCAAAGGAAGAAGTTGCTTTAAATGACCTCAGGAACCCCCCATTTCCGGATTGTTAGACATTTTTAGGACGCCCTGCATAAATGGGTGGAGGTTTGGTTTATTTAGAGATGACGTGCCGTTGGGAGGTATTTTCGAAATCTTAATCTTCTAATATGTTTTAAAGTTCCTGGTATTGATTGGTTAGCTCAATGGGACTCGTCATTGGGTCCTTTGTGTGGGGGTACTTAAAGTTTTTGGCCATCTGCCATGTGTTATGGTCGTTCATATGTGGCTCCTCTGCTAGGTAGTGCGAGGTGTCTGGCTTGCATTAGATCTGTATTGCTGTTGGCTGCTTTTGTTATTTAGGATGGGTCTGCTTTTAGTGGCCGATTTATAGGGGTTGTCAAACGATGTCGAATTTAGATTTTTCACTGCGATGTTATGAAGGAAAAGGCCCTTTGACTTCAGTCAGCAGCTTGAGACCATTTTTTCGATTTTGGATCACTAATTGTGACCTTGCAGGAATAAATCATTACTTCACTACTTTTGAGTGTTGAGCCTTTAACAAAATTATATAGCTATATACAGTAAATTCTCTCAAACTGTCCCTCAGCTTGTAAACAAAAATGGACAATTTTGGAAGAGGAGATACGATTATTCGAACCTCGTGGCTCGTTTTTATTTATTAATCGCAAGCTTCGAATAATCGTATCCCCTCTTCCCAAGTTGTCTACTTTTATTTACAAACGTACAACTTACCCCTACGAGCGTTCAAGCGAGACTCAGCAATCAACTGATACCCTTCAGCAGAACCCAAGTCATAAACTAAGTCAAGGAAGCACGAAAAAGACTCTCAAAAGGACTCTCATCGTTTAAATCGGCTATAGCCTAAACTCAAACAGTAGTATGAGATGATGCAACAAGATATGCATCGCGAAAAATTGTTAGCAACAAAGGCAAAGAAATAAGAGGCTGTACCGCACAGTAGTCTGACGAAGCAGCGATTCATGACCAAAATTATATTAACGTTATTTCAAGGTTTAAAGTTATAGTGTAGTAGGTCGTTGAATTTGTCTTGACACCAACTAGGATATTATCAAGTCAAAAATATGTATTAACATTTAAAAAATCGAGGTGACCAGCATTTTTATGAGGAAAAACATTTTTTTGCAAGTTTTTACATTCTAATTTGAAGAAAGGTGAATACTGATGAACTTTTGTTTGCAAAATCATCGAAAATACAAAATCATTAAATTCAATTTTACAAGTTCTACTACTGTGCGAAACCTTCATCAAAACGTCAGCGTCAGACCTGGGACCTCTTCTTGTAAAACATTTCTTCACGCGGATTTACATTATTAGAATCATCGCCTTGTTATCTAAAACTCGAAGGTAATTGCAGTCTCTTCTCCTTAGAATATTTTTTACACAAATTTACATTTTTTGTATAATAATAGTCCATTACAAATCATACATTCTAAATTGGATTTGGACAATCTGTATTTTGCTGCAGTTACTTTTCAGCACACATATAAGTTACCGAGTTCTACGAAAGGAATTTTTTAAATTTTCGTCATAGACTCAGATATAAAAGTTAGAGAACGAGAGATTTTATTCTTTTTTCATCATTCCAAGTAATAACAAAATTTAAAAGAAGGCATTTTAGTCATTGTGTAGTAGACTAATCCATCGATCATCTAAACAAAATTTAAGACATTTAGTCTAGTTTTAAAAAAGTTATTGCGTTTTCTAATGCTATACGAACACTTCTGTGGGCCACTGTATTTGAAACTATAGTTTTGTATAGATCGGTAATACGTCTACGCGATATTATTGCAGTGAACTTTTACTTTTACATCGAACTACAGTACTATATTCTAGTGCAAACATTACTTGATCGGACGGCACAGTAGATTCAGTTTTTATAGAATTGTTTTTAGTTATTGTTTCTTTTTATACACACGGATTAAGCTTTACTAGATTAATTCAATGTATTAGTTGGCAATCACATAAATAATAATTTTGTTAGAAGTAATTAGTGTATCGTTGTAATAATGGTAATAGCAGTATTGGTGCCAACGTATCAGTAATATAAATAATAACTTCTACGATGTCCGTCTGCGAAAAGGAAAGATTTCACTTTCACGCTGTAGATACTTTTTTGTTTGTCTCACGATATATTTTTATTCTCCAGGAGGAAAGCTTGGACTTAATGGGGCAATATAAACCTGAAATATTCTGCTAGAAGGTAATTTTGCTTTGTCGTTTATTGCTTTGCATGTTTTAAATTCGTAGTAAGCATCCTATCATCAAATACTCTTATGTTTCGGAATCTGTTACGATTTCAAGCTATAACTCTATTCTATGTTCTTACGAGGTGTAAGGCGGTCAGTACTAGCGTTTGTTATTCATTACAAACGATATGTTAATAACATACTAAACTCTGATATTTGAAATTAATTCGAAGACTTCTTTAACGATCATAATCAAATAACATTTCGCGTATTGGACAGTAAATTTCTGGTGTCTTGAAATGTTTTTATTACGTTTTAGTTTAGGGCACGGAATTCACCAGCACGCAACATGAGGATCGTGAAAGTTACGCTTCCTGGGTCCTATCGCATGTCTCGCTCCCCAAATGCTACACACATATACAGGATGTCCAAAAAGTCACTCGCAATCGGGAAATGAGGGGTTCCTGAGGTCTTTTGAAGTAACTTTTTTCTTAGCGAAAATGCAATCCGCGGCTTCGTTTACGAGTTATTAAAGAAAAATAGTGACCAATGAGAAGCTCGGCTGATGCGAGGTGGCCAAGCCAACGGACGGACGAAGCCCAGTTCCACTCATTGGCTCGGCCGCCTAGTGTCAGCAAATCTTGCTTCTCATTGGTCACTGTTTTTCGTTAATAACTTGTCAACAAAGCCGCGAATTGCATTTATGTTATGGAAAAAGTTATTTCAAATGATCTCGGGAACTCCTTCCTTTCTCGATTACGAGTGACTATTGGACATCCTGTATATAAAGCAACAGACACACGCGGCTGAGGTACTCCGTGCCAAAAAAGGCAACCGCGGGGAGCGGAACGCGCGACTGCAGTTAAGAGGCGTAGCCCTCGCGATCCTCATGTTGTGGGCTGATTAATTCCGAGCCCTGTTTTAGTTAAATACAGAGTTCCTTGGTAATTAGATACGAGTACTTTCCATAGAAAATTAGAGTACACAATAACGTACCAGAGGTAAACGGTGCATGGTTTTGAATTCAGAATGATGTATGAAGCAAATAGCTTTATAGGTGTGAGATAATAGCGGATACTTCTAAATCAACAGTGATC